>CM061920.1:375595673-376057914 GCA_031002005.1 Vandiemenella viatica
CGCTACGGGTTCTGTTTCACGGAATGCACAATCACATGGCTTGGTCGTAATCAATTACCATTGTAGTTCTGCGTCTGATGTCTGTGATGAGTGTAGCGGACCCACGATATGTGAGATTATCTCACAAGTCGGCTATAGGCATCTCTGGTCTGGCAATGCGCATCATCGCATTACCGGCTGTGTTGCGGTGATACCTTGCTCCAGCAAGGCAAGCTGCGGTTAGCGAAAGAAGTCAACTCTCCAAGTCAACCTCAGACTGGTGCGATCGAAGTTAGAATCTAGAATCTCAGCTCCTCGCTCTTCGGTCCACGAGGAAACTTCTTGCTCCGCCCATTTGTAGTCTCGAAGCTCACATACAACAAAAATTCCCAGGATTTTGAGTTATACGCTCATTTTGATTGGACCTTCAGGTCGGCACCTAATGTCACGTGATATCCTCGATATGTGATTTGGCCAAAGAATCCAACAGAGGTCGGACATATTCGGCTAAGTTCGCCGGGACGAGAGAACATTCGGGTTTCGGACGGCAGGCTTTTCCCGCCAGGAGAGTGACGTCGTTGACCGCCCATCCCCAGGGAGCAGGGTGTGTGGTCTGGCAAATCCCAAATCCGCGACTTTTTGTCGCCAAGGCTCGGGAACACCAAGATTAGCTTCAAGCCTACATAGCTCAATAATTCTTGAATATTCGCTTTGCCACGATACACTGTATAAGTTCACCATTTCATTACAGTCCACACTTGGAATCTTGCGTACTTTATAAAATTACAACAAAAATCTATTCACGTGGTCGCCAAGATTTATGTAAATTACTCTTATATTATTACATATATAATAAAAATGCACCTTGTATTACGTGGCGACAGCGCGGCTCGTTACACCCTTCGAACATTATTTGCCGCCCCCATTGTTGCCACCCGAGTGTCGCCGGCCGCCTGAAGCAGCAGTTCAGCTAAAAAAAATAAAGAGGTCGCTTTCTACATAATAGGTTGCAAATTTCGTCGCGGCGACAATGGAGTGGCAACTATCGCGGGGCGGTGACGGTCGATCACTTGATTTGCCGTCCCCCTCGACGTGCCGCCCGCGTGCGGTGCACGTCTTGCACGCCCGCTTACGGCGGGCCTGGGTGACAAACATTACCAGAGAGATAGCCTACGAATAACGAGAGACTGCTGGTGGCAAAGAAGTTAGTACAAATACAAGCGGAGGAACTCTGGGAAAAGACAGGGCCACACAGTTCTCACATCTGTTGCGCGTCCCACGACACTTTTTTTGTCCTATCTGGAGGTATTGGTAGGAGATGCACAACAGACATATATCAACGCTTATAACTTTTTACTTTGGCTAGGGTTACCAGACAGTCCCCATATTTAGCTCTCTGTACCCGGACAGATTTCGTCCCCGCAATGTCCCCGGATTTTTACTGTTGTCCTGTAAATTTCTTTTTAATCAAGCCCTGATTTGCTAATGCATTCGTTTAAAGCAAGCGATATGGAGCGCAGTTCTTTCCTTGTCCGTGCCTAGGAGTAATATTAAAAGGATACTGCGTCTTGGACACAACACCTTTGGAATATCATGTCTCCTTGCTGTGTCCAACATGGCTGTCTGTGATCTTCATTAAAAATACAAAACATAAACAATATGTGGCTTTTAAGTTAACCCAGCCTTTAATCATATAACTTATAAAAGTACAATGCGTAATTATGACAAATGCCGAAAGCCTCCCCGGATTTTGGTGATAAAGTTGTGAAGTGTCCCCGGATTTGGAGAAAAAATTCTTGTAACCCTAACTTTGGCGTGAAGCGGAAACGTTAAGAACATAGCATAACGAAGATTCATATAAATTTGAACAGGTCAGGACTATTTTTGTCCATCTATGGCGCATAACTTCTTTCGGATTCTGCACAATAAAGCTAAGGTTGAGAATTTGAGATACCTCTCTACAGCTAGTAATTGTAATAAAAACTTTCAAGTAATTACTTTTCTGATTAACACAATGCATTGGGTCTACTGCCAGAACCTTTCCGCCGCGAAAGGCGATGACATAATACTGCGGTATTAAATCACTAGACTTATCATTTTCAAGCAGTAACTAGGTAGGAAAACACCTTGGACCAGCATGACACCGCTAAATCTACATTCCGAAGTAATTCTAACGATGTCATGATACCTCGGAAAGTAGTTCTAACTGTGTCATGCTAGTCTAGAGTGTATTCCAACCTAGTCAGAGCTTGAAAAATAATACGTCTAGGGGTTGACAGTTCTAGCGGTGTTACGAACCCCATTAATACCCATCGATTTAGTATTTACGGCTCGTCGGCGTGGTCATCGGAGCCATAAGAAGATTTAAGAAAAGGAATGCGATGAAGTAAGCCCCGGTGTTAATGAAGAAAATATCCCCATATTAGCGTGGAATGATTTCATGAAAACTCTGAAAGTACAGCCGTACCGGTATCGAACTCACTTCCTCCCGAATGCGAGGCCAGACAATTATCGCTCACCCATCACGCTCAGTGGTAATAAAGACGTCCACACTCGATTCTCAACACAACTACTGTACACAACTACTCTACGTTGACGTAACTATATCAATGTACATGCCGTATAAAAAATTCGAAATATTATTGCCAGGATCTGTTATGAATATAAATAACAAATGTTTTATTTGAAGCTCTAACTGCTGCCTACCTATAAAATAGTTTGGTTGGCAGCATTGAGGTGGTTTGCTATACTGCATCTAAGTCAAATTCCCAGCGCTGTATTCGTTACCGTTTCTATACAATTTTGCCTAATCGTCCCGATGGAAGTTGGCGAAATTTAACTATTCCATCCCCTCGCTAACCTTCAATCATATATAGTCCTTAACCACTTTCGCCGTAGATGGGAGCCCAGAGCTGACATGAGGATTAATACTGTACAACCGTCTGGGCAGATTGCTGAATGATTGCGCAACATTAGGACCATTTTTTTTTTTTTAAGTATTAATCCTATTTGAAAAACATTTGAGACTCTTATGTAAAAACTCAACATAAATACTACTGTTTACCAAAGAAATAATCTTACCCAATAATATTACATGAAGAAAATGTAAATAAGCGGTCCCACTTTAAAAAAAAAACTCGATTTTTTAAAGCAATTTAATTTCGAACATGTTGCTCCCGGCGTAATACCCATAATAAATGATATTTTGTACAGCATTACCAGATGGTTAACTTGGTAATCCATATGACAACAGACCATGATTCGAAAGATTTTTGTATTTTAGGGGTATGTGAATTGGTTCGCGTAATTTGAAACTAGGTTTAATAAAGTGAATTCATAGCACAATCTCTCAAATAACCTTGAAACTTAATTCAAATCACCGCTTTCATAAAATAATTTGTTCAAAATTTAAAAAAAAAACCATGAAGACATAAACAATAGTTCATTGTGTAATGTGGTAGAAGACCTCTCTGAAATACTTCGTACTCATTTCTCAGCAACGAAAGGAATGATTACTTCTTCCGTAACTTTATCAACCTGCGAATGTGTATTACTCAGAAGCTGTCGCAGTTCGACAATCTTGGCGGTAGCGCCGTGTTGATTAGTACAGGCACGTTAATATATATCGCAACAAACAAAACCTGTGTTCAGTTTCTGTTGCAGTTTGAGAAGTAAATTCAATGAGATGCACCATGATTTTTAATGACAAAAGCTATAATGACAAAAGCCGAATTTTAACATGAGAATTCCACGCTGTAAGACCTGCTGAACACAATCTCCTTATGCCGTATGAAACTACTGTGAGTACCAGTTTCAAACGCCAGAAATAAAGCTCATCCATCAGTTCGGAATCGTCAGCGTGTCTTACCTTCTTTGACATGTTGACCGCAACCGGCTGCTGTTAACTGGCTAGTGGCGTCGCTTACATTCTGCTCCGTAGCCTGCTGCCGCTCCCCTCCATTTGGCTTCCGGCCAATAGCATGCCGAGCCTAAATCTTGAAACCCGCGGTAACTTCACAAAATTGGTTCTATTGAGGTTTACAATACAGATGATACTGATTTCTTAAGCCAAATAATGTGGCAGTTGACTTGAATGATATTTTTGTTGGTGGAATTAAATAAAAACGGAGTTACACAAAATGATCACATCTACTACCTAATCGAATAGGTGTTAAGGGAGCGTCCATAAACCACGTAACTCCATTTTGGTCTCCTGTGAAACCCCCTCTCACCACGTAGCCCGACGTTGCTTTTTCTTCTCCCCCCCCCCCCCCCCCTTCCACGTAGCTTTTTCCTTTTAGATTCAAGAAGATATTTTGTACTGTTTTCTCTTGTTAGACTATTATAAATTACATACGGAAATAATTAAATAAAAGAAATAAATATTCACGTGCTGTGAGTTCTGCAACTCATTTTAACTGTGAAAAATTATATGAATGGAAAGCTACGTGGCCTGAGTCGGAACCCACCCCCCCCCCCACCTTTTCCCATTTAGCGCAGCGTAACCTTCCAGTCCCCCCCCCCCCTTAGACCGATCCACGTAGTTTATGGGCGCACCCTAAGTTGATATGACTAGTAACAAGTAATACTAATCAATAAGTATAATAAGACTTTAACCCGAAGAAACTCAGTAAATTAAAAAAAATTGAAAATGAGTTAGGGTCGCTGTTAATTACTGTTTATAACATTTATGTCTTCTGTCTGTATTGATAAACGGGAATCACACACAAATCACTAATCGGTTTTTGAACAATATACAGTCTCTGGTCCTCATAGGTAAGATAGGGTATTTTTCATTTTAAGGTGAAGTTGGAAAACTGGGAAAATTAAGCTAAAAGTATCAATTTTCGTTGAACGCGATCCAAACGAGAACTACTGGTAAGATTTACTTAATCCTCATAGTAGAAATACCTATCGTAATTTCAGCATACAAACGATACATCTTATAATTCGGAGGAATTAATTTACTTGTTTCTCTCTCTCTCTCTCTCTGTCTGACGATGTCATAAATGTGACATTGTTGCTTTAATACTTGCATTAACAGTCCACGTAAACAATTTTGTGGACAACAGAAAGTACACAACTACAATAAATGGTACTGTACAGTACATGCTTAGAAAACCGGACATCTTTCAGGAACAAGCAAATGAGGTTCCCAGACAGACAACGACATAGGAGAGGTAGGAGCAGCACAGCCAGACGATCAGTAACTATTGCTCTCTCCAAACAACCCGGCCTGGTGGTTAGCGGTTGGCCTCGCCTACGGGAGGACGCGGGTTCGAATCCCTGACCGGCCAACGAGATTTCAGTTTTCCATTATTTCCAAAAATCAAGCCAGGTGAATGCCGGGATGGTTCCTTCAAAAAGCCACGGCCAACTTCCTTTTCATCCCTTGCCCCAAGTCTTCTCCCTCCTCCAAATGACCTCAACATCCAGGCAAAAAAAAAAAAAAAAAAAAAAATTCAAACCCAGCAGTTGAATATTGTGGTCGTCGAGCACATTTATAAAACAGAAGACTGTAATGAGTTTGGTTCACTGTATATTAATTGCTGAGAAGGAATCAACTTTTCTTAAATTTTTGTCTGTCAGTTTGGATGAACGGGTTTCACGCTATAACGTCCTGTTGAATTTTGAATAATAAGCACCCTCTGAATCTGGGGACAAAATAGAGTTTTTTCTTGAAGTCAGAAAGATGAGAAATTTTAGTTAAGATTGCCCACAAATCAGTATACTGTTTTTCATTTTGATCTTAAATGCTGAGAAAAGTTCTGGGAAATGAATATCCATTGAATGCGATTCCCAAAAACTACAGGTAGAATTTTAAGGGTGTCTCGAATAATGTACTGTACAACCCATGAACCCTTGAGCAGAACATGGTATGTTTTATTTTCTGTGAAATCGAAAAGTTTAGAACTTAAAATTATAGGGCCCGCAAATTAGTATCCATTTAAAGGCTAGTTGCTTATCGCAATCATAAATGTTACTGTTATTTACGGGTATGAACGGCATCGTTTTATTCGGAGGAATTAAGTTAAAATTTTATTTTATTTTTCTGGTTAATGATGTTTTAAACTGAGACATAACCGGGTTAAGGTAGATCCAGAGAAGTTCGTACATTAAAACTCCTAATGAGGTTGCGGGCAACATATAATACAAGAATAACACCTTTTTCGTAGTGTTTTTTTATCTGTGAAGTTTTCTTCGATGTGAAATTGTAACTTTACCTTCCCGTAAGATATCACATGCTGCTCGAACTAGTCCGAAACAATAAAGCCTAGTCTACACTGGTAGACAAAATCGCGCAGCTGTCTATGTACAACATAAAACGTTTGTCTGTAAGACTGTTTGGAACAAGTTGCAAATTAGTTGGTAGACGTGGTCACGTATCCACATCTAATATACGTGTCTCAAGTCATTATTTTTCCAATAATCATGGCAGGAGGCATTGCTGCCTCTGGGTTGATAATCTCTAAGTTAATTGTTTTTGAAACTCAGTACACAAAAAGAAATCGTTATTGCACACTAGAGGGTCCTGCTTTCGGTAATAATCTTTTGATTAATTGAAATTAGAAGATGCCTTGGAATTCCGAAATTTACGCAGTTGACCTCAAGTGATTTTGAAGATTTATTTCAGATTGGTTGGGAACAAATCGGCAAGAAGATCACAAATTTCCGGGAAATCATGCCAGTTTCTCGCAGGTTGGGAATCACGGGCGAGTGGTGATTCATTCACCATCAGGATATCAAAACAAACGATATCACAAATGTATAAAAAACTTTTTTATCTCTGTTTTCACAGTAAATCAAAGTCATGTATCATAGACACGAAGTACTATGAAAGTATTCAATTAAATTTAAATTTTTCTCGTTTGACATTTTAAAAAGAATTAAAATTGATACACTGTGTCTGGGGGTCTACACTTTCGCGGCAAGGACTCAAGTTTCTTTCCAAAGAACACATTCACTCTACATAATGTTACGCAACAAGTCGCAAGTCTTCCATTCGAGACGGGAGACCTATAGACATGATATTTTTATCTACCAGGAGTTGGGGAACGCCGAAATTGTTCCAGACTGTTCATCGACGATCACTAAACTTTGCTCATAGGCATGAATTGTAAGATTTCGTATACCAGTGTGGACTGGGCTACCACGGTAGCCAACAGGGTAGATGATAAGACTTTACGTACATTGTTTTTTACTACTATTCTCACTAATTGTCGTATTTATATTGTTTTTCCAGGAAGAATGTCTATTTAGCCTCTGTGCATCTCTACTTATTTGGGAAAAAAAACATATCTTGCTGACGTATTATTGTCTTTAATCAAGCGACTGGAAATAGTACTGCCAATACAGTGAATCTCAAATTAACGAAAGAAAGCAGTTCTAAAAATGCAGTATGCATAGCATTTATTATTCACCACCTTCAGACATTCAGGAGCTTGATGTTACTGAAATGCCGACATTAATTATATTACATTTTTCTGTGTGTATTGATGAAGTAAATAAACTAACGACCACAACCAGCCAGAAAAAAACGTTATTGGGATTGAAATATAAAATAGCGTTTTTTTAGTTACACGACGGTCAATTTTTCGTGGTCAACTGCATTTAAAAAGCGGTAAATGGGAACTTAGGCTATTGATCTAAATTTAACCAAATGTCATTATTTCATTGGCCGAGACCATCGCATTTTTTTACCTTTGGGATCTATATGATATATAAAATATGTTTTAAAGTTGACGTATCTTGTAAGCTGCATTTCTACATCTATACTCTGCAATTCACAAATATTGTGGGTCGCAGAAGGTGCTAACCACCAATCCTAATTCTGTGCATTCCAATCCCGAACAGAACGAGGAAAGAAAGAATACATAAAAGCATCAGTACGGCAACTTATTTCTCTAATCTTATCCCTCCTGTCATTGCGACTTAAATAGGTTGGTGGAAGAAGAATTTCATTTCACTCGCAGGGCCGCATTTAGGCTGCGTGGGCCGGCCGCTAGGCTATACATGTGGTGTGGGCCCCCTGTCGTCAGTGGCACTGGCTGCCTCCGGCTATGGATACATTGATGCTTAAATTTAGAAAAATTCTGCCCCAAAACCTTGTGGGCACCCTTTTTTTAGCTCTACTACAGGTTCAGGCGGGGGATCCAGGGTTGTGATGTGGGCCCCCTCTCTGTGGTGCGGGCCCCTAGGCTACAGCCTATGTAGCCTACGCTTAAATGCGGCCCTGTTCAGTTTATAACGAGTACTTGTAACGGTCGAGATCGATTTAAGCTCCTCCTAACATATGGTTTCGAATTTAATTGGGTTGCCCGTAACTGTAACCCCAGTTTCAGGTCTTCCTCCCTCAGCATAAAAAAATCCCCCAATATATTCCATACAGCCCCTGCCACCCGTGTAGCCGATTCACGTGTGTAGTGCACACCTGATCTATCCAACGGAATCCTGGACAACTTGACACCAGGGCGAATATCTAGGAATCTGCAGCCATTATTATCGCAGAAACGCCGCAGTATCTGATTTAGAACCTCGGCTCGGCTCTGATCCAGTGGTCCACAGTCAGTTCTATCGACAATGCTGCAGATAGCTAACTCAGCCGAAATCTTGCGGTCATCAACCACATTCACTATTTGAGCAACACGACCGTTCAATGGCATCTGGGTTGTCCTGTTCCATATCTTGGATCAGACCTCACAATTAATGGATACTGGATTTCACCAGGTGACCGCCGCACGGATTCCAACATCCCAACCAGGACTGCAGGTACGATGAATGGTAGGGAAGAACCTGTGAGACCAGTAGCTTCAACAGGGTCACCCATACCACATCTACTGCAGTCACCTACGGCAGCTTCTAGCCTTGTAACTCTAGTTAACAAAGCTGTGAGCGCGAAGATCAGCCACCTCAGACCGCGTCTGCACACAGCAATCACAGTCCCTAAACATATTGCTTTCAGAACAAAAACTGAAGAAAGGATGAAAGAATGAACTAACAGAGAGGTCCAAATAACACATTGTTCACTACTTACTAACAACCGTTAATCACGGCTTAAATAAAAACTAACTGTGAAGATAAATTTAGACCAGACGGCAGATTCTGCACTGAGTAGTTAACAGGACGTACCAGTAAACTGTGTTAACTAATCCCAGCAATAAATAAAAGAACGAATAAGCTCTATATACCTTCCTACAGAAAAATTTAAAGGTGATATCGATTACTATAAGTACGCTGCATCCATGGTACGCTGCTGCTATTCGAATAACGCAAATAAAACAAAAGCTATCACAACACTTTAGATTAAGTAAACAGAAATGGCGACACTTGTCACAACGGTTGCTGGATCAACTAGCTGCTACTCTGCGTAAACAGTGAATATTCATGTATAAAAGCTAACTACAACAGTTTAAATTAATTATTGCTTTATTAAGATAATCTTTGTTAACTATTAAGTTGCCGGTTTTTTGTATGTAGTCACTTAATATCAAACTAAAGGAGAAGCTTTAAACATAATAGAAACATTTAATCATCGCATTATGCCTTGCTGATACATAATTATGAATAAGTGTTATATTTGATGTACTATATTCATATCTTCACACACCCTAGCTGTAGGCTACATGTTGTGTCTCACGGATCATAATAACTACTTGGTTAACTAATAAATTAATAAAATCGTCATTCATTTGTTAAAGATTAAATTGTCTCCTCTTTGTTTAGATTTTCGTGAAAAATTCTAAATCTTCTTTTAAGAAAACGCGCTGTATACAGAATCAGATTTCGGAAGTATCTTTTCAGATCTTCTACTGCGTACTTTTCCATCACCGCTCGAATCAAAGAATGTCTCCGACCGTTCAAAAACGTTATTCAAAAATGCTTCTAATAGTTTAACATTTCAAGACGGTGTTTGACAATAGATGGAGCAGCTCCTTAACCCGGGCGTACACTTAACCGTTTTCGTGTACAAGTCACCTGTGCAGTAGTACAGGCATTTTAATTTTTTTTTTAGGGGTAACCTAAAAATAATAATAATAATGTAGAGCTGATATTTGGCACAGACGTTCCTTAGTACCTAGAAAAAAAGTATTGAAAAGTCCCCACCTATGGGGTGTCCGCGTCATAGTATTTTTCAGGTCAAAAGGGCTTAAAAAGTGATTGAGTGTCAAATCAGTGAAAACGCAATGTAACATTAAAAATGTCAGACTTAGTAAAGTTTTATTGCAATCGAGGAAATTAGGATAGGCTAACCACTGCATAAAAGTGTAATATCGGCACTATTATAATTTAAAAGTAAAATTATAGGGTAGGTGGGGGTAAGTGTACGCAAATTTTGCATTAGGGTGTGTGGACAGAATCTGAAGGAAGCCAGAGATATGAAAATTTTACTGTAGGTAAAGCCATGCTCTTGGTAACTATATGCATTTCTCAAAGTGATTTTATGTTTTTAGTTTATCGATAAATTGAGAGTTTTCAAGGAAATGTCAGTGAGTACACTTGCCCCATTGAGTGGGGCAAGTGTACGTGTGTGAGTACACTTGCCCCTGTGAGAGGAAAAGTATGAAAAATATGTCTAATTTTGTAAAATTGATGCTGTAATATATTTTTTGACAGATATCATCTTTTATTACATAACAAGCAATCAAATTACGCCATTTATAACCAAATATGAAATAACACACCAGGAAAAATTGAAACTTTGGTAGCAAAACTTGAACAAATGATACAGATCATCTTACATCATCATCAATCTAATAAGGCACTGTAGCTGCTCAGGTCATCCTGAAATCCAACTGCATCTTTGAATCTAATAGAGCTAGATTGCACAGCGTGTGATAGTTTCTTCACAATGTCATCCTTTTGCAAAAATGCTTGTTCTGCTGTCTCAGTAAATTTAAATGTTTGTGGAATCCTCTTATAAAAGAATCCTTCAAAACCAGCATTATTAACTTCTGTAATTTTGACCACATAAATTCTGTATGAAGAAGCCTTCCCAAACACTTTAGAAATAACAAAATCACCTTTTTGTATTGGTCTTGTGTATGTGGATAGGTCCCTTTCATCAATCTCAGACTCTGAAGAAAATTCCCAGTTGCTTGAGTCTTGAAGGGAAATTGTATCAGACTCACTGGAAGAACTAACAGAAAAAACTAGTCTTCTTTTCCCTGCAGTTTTAGATTTTTGCTCTTTAGCCTTGGACCTTTCATCTGTTTTTTGTTTCTTTTTATTAGCTGCATCCTCCTTCTTTTGAACTAGATGCTGTAACTTTTCTTTGTGTGGAGTTGATGTCAGATGGGTTGATTTCAAACTTTTCCTTGATCGTTTCCTTGCTTTTTGGATCCGAGGAATTGGAATTATATCAGATGGTGATGTGTGACAAGGCCTACCAGCAGAAAATGATGGTCCGGGTTGAGGACTCTCTGGTAGGTCTGGTGTTGTCTGTGAGGAAGAAGCAGGTGGTTCCAATACATTGTTAGACAGTGCAGACTGGTTTCTCCGAGCTTCCGATGGCATTTCCTTGATGGTATCTTCATCAAATTGAATCAACATCATGTCCTCACTCTCTAGGTCTCCTTCGCCCTCAAACTGTTGGTCAGTTACTTCTGCTGGCATGAAATGTTCATCGGTGAAAATTTGTCTGTTCAGTGGGAAGATGCCAGTAGACTTGAATCCTGTAACAGCTACTTCAACATTGGCTGTTCTGGAGAAAGCAGTATTGAAAAGCCCAGCGAGATGAAAAACTGTGATGGATTCCCCAGGATGAGATGTTACCCAATCATCAGCAACAGCAGCAAATCTTGTTTTAAGAGGCTTGAAAAAAACTTTATCGAGTGGCTGTGCCTTGTGGCTACTGTGAGGTGGAAGAGTAAGAAGGTGAATATGATTGCCTTTGGCAAAGTTTATTGCTTCAAGACTAATGTGAGAGACATGATTATCCAGGATGAGAAGAACTGGTTGTTGTTCAGATGGTTTTGTAAATTTTTGAAAGTGGGAAAGCCACTTGATAAAAGTGGGAACATTTATGTATCCACTATCAGTAAGAGCGAGATCACAGCCTGGTGGTCCATCCTTGATAAGAAGGCGGTTCATTCTCTTGCGTCCAAAAATAAAAAAAGGTGGGATGTGGTTGCCTGATGCGCTCATACAACAGATAACAGTGATGGATTTCCCTTGTTCAGCAGTCACCACTTTTGCAACATCTTTCTTCCCAACAGGAGCTACTGATAGGGGCAACTTATGTGGAACAGTCTGGATGCCAGTTTCATCCATGTTAAATATGCAATCTGGTGTGAATTTGTATTTTTGGTACAATTTTTCCAAATTATCAAGGAAATGATTTATTTGGATTCTGTTAAAACCCATAGTCCTTGCTATACTTGTGTTGCGAGGCACTCTCAAAGAAAGTTTCTGTCTCTTCATAAAATCCCTTGTCATATCCCTGCCGGCCATCTTCTTTTCTTGTGGAAAGGGGTGTTTGATTTGGTTCAACTCTGCATAATTGAACAATAAATGGCGAAGAGATTTCAAAGTTATCCCATAAAAACGACGATCCAATTCTTTGCAGTGTTCCACAATTTCTCTTTCCTGCTCATGGGTGAAAACTTTCGTAAACCTCCCCAATGTTTGAGAACCTTTACCCATTTTAAGCCGTTTTCGCAAAGTCGATTCGTGAAAACCAACTGTTCTTGCTGCTTTTCTAATAGAATAATTTTTGCTCAGTAGCTGTCGTACAGTTTGTAGAATTTCATCCGTCAGGGGTTTCTTTTCGGTTTTCCTTATGTAATTCCTATTGGGAAAAAAGAAAATGGTAAAAACATTAGGGAGATAATACTTGCAATTAAAGGCAAATACGAGTAAAGCAATTTCGTTACAAGCCATGAAGGGCCTTGGAGTAGTGGAGAGTAAAGAATGTCAGTATTTTTCTGCTCGCCAAGGGGCAAGTGTACGCACTTACTTGAATGCGTACAGTTGCCCCTTGAGAGCAGCGTACACTTGCCCCATTTTACGATTTCCTAGATGTTTAATTTCTACAAAGTTACGAGTATTCACAGTGGGGTATTCACACTTGTTACTAAACTATAACTTCATAGGGTCTTAACATTAGATTAACACAGAGCAAGAAATTTAATAAACACACAGAAAAACGGGAACGAAGTTACCCAAAAACTACAGTGAGAATGTTGAAAACAGAACTTACCTCATCTTGCCAAGAACACTTGCTGAATGGCGCTCAGAGTCCGTGCTAGTCCGTTTGGCATTGTTGTCGAGTTAATGATGCTACATAGCTGCCAACCTAGCTGTGTGGAGCCGAAATTTTACACTGCGTACACTTACCCCAGTGCGTACACTTACCCCCACCTACCCTAGTCACATTTTATCATGAAACAGTAGGAAACATAACCTATCTTTTTCAATATCTCTGGATTGCGGAAAAACTGTCAAAGTTACCAGGTCAGGACCTATGATCAAAGTTGTAGTACACACTTTCAGCATTAAAATGGTATATCGTTCATCCCTCTGTAACATATGGTTGTCGAGATACGCGTTGAAACAAGCACACGTGAGTCAGTGCTGGGCCGAGAGCTCCACGCGCCGCCCCTCGGGTATTATAGGTATCTACCTAAAAATTTATTGATGTAGACCTGAAAACTGGCACAGATATTATCATGGAGGAAGGAATATATGGACACGAAATAACGATAAATCTGTGAAACCTCATATAAAAACTCGTCTCCTACTACGCATGCGCGGCGGCCATAGGAATCACCCCAAAACATTGGGCGGCTTGCACTGTTTTTTTCTGCTGCGAACATTTCATTTTCTAATATTTCAAAGTTTTTTTTATAATGCCAAGTTGTGTTGCATAAGGTTGCACAAACAGACAAGATAGGAAACAACCTGGAATAATGTTTCGTAACTAAATTACATTGTAATTATTGTTCTTGTAACTGCAAGATTAGAGCCTATCGCTGTAAATTTATTCATTGTTCTCAATAGGATGCTATCGTTATCAAATGTTTGTTGGTGTAGTGTAGACAATCAGCATATTTTAATACTTTGCATCTAAAAGATTAGCATTATTGTAAACAAGTGTTGAAAGTCTAATTTAAGCGGGTCAAGTTTACATCGCGATACAGTGAATGTGATTGCTTTAGTCGAATTTCAGTTTACACTGAAAGTGTACGATGAAATTAATTGTGATAATTTGGGGATTACTGGAGATCGCGATACTGCAGTGGTCAAACGCAAGACTCCACTATAAATTCTTCCCTAACTACATTTAACGGTTTCATACTGGTCCAGGCTGTATTACAACCTAATTTGTGCTTGAAAATAATGGTCCAGGCTGTATTACAACGGAATTACTGCTTGATAATAATACGTCTTGCGACTGACTACATCAGTATTCCAACGATATATATGTTGTAGCGGAATCGCAATCTCCAGTAGACCCATAATTTGTGCTGTGTGAACTACTAAACTTGTTGAAGCAAACGTTGTTGTTACACGAAATGTAGTTCGCGATGCGTTTCATGTGTTTATATCTGTTCACATAGTTTGAATTTCTAGCGGCAATATTAATGGAAATGTGTGTAGGATGGAATGCGGCGTGTACCAGAAGGGTATAAATAATTTATTTATTATTAGTTGTTACTAATTTCATGAGCACCATGTTAGTGACACAACATGTATCGCGATGTAAACTACTCCCATCTAAGCTTCATACTTTCGATGTATGGTAAGAAGATAAATGCACTAATGTTGTTAGCAAAGTTACATAGGCCACTATACAATAGCTTCTGAGTAGGCCATTTGACCATTTGACCATTAACTTAATCTAACCTAACCACCCCAATTTGGAGACAGTATATCTACAAGCGAGATATCAAAAATATGTATTCTTCACTTTCAAGTTATCTCGTCGTGTTACATAAGAATCTATCATCAAATTTGACCTTAGGGAAATTATTCTTCTGAATTTTAACCCGAAACTCCTCACTTTTGAGACAGTAGATCTCGAGAACTAAGCACGATATATAAAAAAAAATCATTTTTGATCTGTCTCGGCGAGTTACATAATAATCCATCATAAAATTGTGGTGCCACGGCTGTCTTATGATTTTGTATTAAGTTTTTGTGCCTATTCCCCATGTTTCTACGGCCGACAAATATGGTGGCCTCCCCACCCCACTTCTCTCTACCCGGCTTCACTCCAGTGCGTGGTGAAGGTCTCTTGCGTTGTCTCCATATATTCCTTCCTGCATGGATGTTATTTTCTACCTAAGAAACATGTCTTCAAAAGTCCCCATCTCTGAGGTGTCTTCTTCGTAGTTTTATCAGGGCAAAAGTTTTTAAGTGGGACTTAAATCAGTATAAACGTCTTGTAGCTCTTAAAATATCAGCTTCAGTATCATTTCATTGCACAAAGGAATTGGGAAGGCTATTTATTGAATGATGGCATGGGTTTGGGCACAATTATTGTACAGAAGTAAAAAAGACTCACATTTGATCGTGTAAAAGGTACAAAACATGACTTATTTTGCAAGGAGTAAAGCCAAAAAATGTACAGATCAAATCTACTCTTTTATGACCATTTCTGTACTGCTCTCTTCTTGCTTCATCCTGAGGATTTTAGTACCTTCTCCTCTGATCCATCAACTGAAAATTTCTTGTTTGATCCAAGGTTTTTTCTCCCCCCTCTTCTTTCCTAAATGCTTTGATTATCTGACTCTTCAGTGTATTGTATTCTTCTTCTACTGAATTTCTTTCAGAGTTATTTCTTAGATCCACACTTACAGTATCTGCAAATTTTTCCTGCTTATGAGGATTTTTCAATTTGTTCACTTCAAATCCATTCAATTCTGTACAATGGTTCCACTGATTGGCTAAGCTCTCTTTCGGTGGATAAAATGTATATCAGAAATGGGTACTCAGGTAGGCCTAATTATAATCAGGTAGGTGTGCGAAAATAAATTATCCCACTTCCAGTGTGTGAATTTCCAAATGTATCTTTGTTTTACTGTTTCTTTGACTGTGATGGTAAACTTCCATTTTCTTATATAGGCCATACTGAAATCAGTACTGTATAATTAACGCTACTCATTACATTTAATATATTTTATTCTATTTAATGATGAAACAGCTTTTAAAAAAATGAAATTTTTTATTTAATTTTTTGCATAGCACAATACACACATAATAACACAAAACTTGTGTTGCTCTCCTTGTTTGCTAATAAAGCTCCTTGTTCATGTTTAGAAGCATGAAACACAAATTATTGCTACAACTTGTCTTGTTTGCATGATACATGCAAATTTCTAACAAATACAATATCACATACTACACAGATGTTTGCTGTGATAGCTTAATATAAGGTCTGTCCACAAAGAATCTAGTTTTACCACATAAAGCAATAATTACATACAGTGATGCACAAAAAATTTATGAATATATCCACATTTTTTCAAATTCACCATTTGACTCACTCATAGCATTAAGTTAAAATATGAGATACTGTAATACAGGCTTGTCACATCTTTCTCTCCGACTGTGGTGAAGCTGGGTTTTCAGATACAAAATAGATTTATACTTGTCTACTAGACTACCTACTATGCAAATCCTTTTCTGAATTCTGACAGCTATATGTAGCTAAAATTCTACTGAAAGGATCCTAGTAGAAAAGCACAGAGGGCTATTTTAAAAGGAACCAGTTTCAGACTAAAATCATAAGTAAACTACATGAAGTTCAAAACTTTTTTATACATATTTGTGTCATTAGGTCAGATACTTTCTGAACATACCTTCTATGAACAAATGCAGTTCAAATTTGAAACTATAGTCACAGAAAACCTAAGGGTCCCATAGTAATGGCACATCATGATTATAACCTGCACAATATACCACAGGTAAAGCAGACAGTTCAGGTAACACAAATGTCACACACATACCACTGAAAAGCTGGCAGTTAGCATGTTCTTTGCACTTTGTAATTAGCTTTCAGAAACAGTTAAGGTTCTGTTTCATATTGCCGAGGAATCTACAAATCTCTCAGTACTGTCATCTTAAGCACACTTTACAGAATGCATATCTGGCAAGAGGTAGGTGCATATCTCAAATAACACTCGTCTTTTAAATATCACAGGTCAACAGTAGTCTCACTGAAGAAACAGTCTCTTTTTCAGTTTTGTCAAAATGATACAAAATGCACATTGTGCAACTATCCAGGCAAGTGTTATAAGGAATCCTATGTAAACTTCTGGCTTGGTTATACCCCAGCCACGTTCCAGTATGTACCGTGCTGACTCAGTTGGTAGTGTACCTGGAAGACATTTGCTAAACCACTGCAGGGCAAATGGCATTCCTTCCTTTGGCCACAGTGTTCCTACATAATAAAGAGTCATTAATGTTTGTATCACATATTTAATCAATTAATATGATAGTTAAAAATTGAAATATTATTGAGTTTTAAGAAATAAAAATTATTCCTCAGATTATTTACAGAAACTATAAATAAAACATCTTGGCCTATTAAAATAAAAGATTTTGCTGTATGTAACAATATTTTCATTTTAGAAAAAAAGGAAAAACTTATGAACATATAATCAAAAATTTCACAATTCATGTACTTACCACTAAGGTTCAGGTATGGAAAGAAACTGCCCATTGATAAGTAATTTGCCATAGTTAGATCAGGACTAATGACAGTTATTACTAAACCTAAAACAACACGAGTGAAAACAAATGTCAAAAAAAGAAAAAAAAATCTATATTCTAGTTCTTATTTGTAATTATCCATCTTAATAATTGTACCTTATCTGTTATTTGTAAATACAGATATATATTAAAATATATATAACATAATATATGCACACTGTGAAAATTGTTGGATAATATTAAAACAAGAAGTTAAAGGAACCATGATGAAGGCGAGCAGGCACACACACAAATGAGTTGAATTTTTGGGTTTAATCACTTCATCAGCAGAAGAAAGATAGAGGAAAACAAAATAATGACTTATTGGGTATGAATGTTGGTTAAGAGTTGTGGGGTAGGTGTGGGAGAATAAATTAGGAGCTAATTTATGACTATATGTACATACCTGGTTTTACTAAATAAATCACTATCTTTTGTTATATTGCTTCTGATCAAAACTTTTCTACCCCAACATAAACTTTGGTTAAATGAAGTGGTAATTCAGAAGATAAAAAAGTATTTTTAGGTCCTCGAAGAAACCCATTTTCATAAAGGAATCACATAGCTGGAGATATGTTTCAAGACTTAATTTAATCTCTTTGATATCAAACTAAGTTACTTACAAAACCGTGCTTGTAAATATTGTAGCGTAATTATATTTCTAAGAATTCTTGTGCTACTGAAAATTCTGGTATCTCCTTAGTTGATCATAGACTAAAGTATTTTTAACTCTTCTTTAACCCCAGACATTACCACAGAGGATAGTAGAACAGCAGCAAATCATAGATAAATATTTTTTGTTCATGAGCCAATTTTAATTGTGAATGCTGTGATCTGTTTAGAATCATGAACTCATAAACCATGTTTTCTTTAGTGATAGACTGGGTAGAGCTAAGTATTTTCATTGTCTGTGAAATATATTACTTGTGTTCTGTATTGTAAGTGACCTAGCAATGTGTTCCTGCTGACAGGTGAAGGATGAACAATGGAATGTGGGAGTAGGGGAGAGGATGGGCAGCTGTGGTATGGGGAGACATTTTAGTGCAGGCAGAAGGTAGTGAGTGGTGGAAGAAGGCTGTTTCTGAAGTGTGTACAATGTCTAATGCTAAATAAATTTTTTACTAGAGTGAGAAGTTGTTATTCTCTTGCCATCGTACTGGAATTCTGAATTTAAGAAATAACAGGTTTAGTTGATACTATCATCTGATGGATGAGCTGTACAAGCAGAGGCTTGTTTATGCTGAGGAACAATGAAGAATTCCTTCCAACTCATTGGTGCGTCTTTGGATAGGACACAATCTTAGCATGAATGTTGTAGTATGATAAGCGTAGTTTTTATTTATGAAACATGTAGTTAATGAAGAAGAAGATGGGAACAATTCTAGTATTCACTTAGATGATTGCAGCAAACCACATAAAAATTGCAATCAGGACAGCTAGTTTGTGGGGCCCAGGATTTGAAGATGGGCCTATTTATTGTATCTTCCAGATCCAGTCCATTGCACTTTGACACACACAGCCACGCTAACAGATGACGTTAAATATATTAACTGTAATTCTGAAATTATTGTGTTCCTTGTGGCAGCTGCCAGTCTGCCATAATGAACACACAACAGAGCAGAGTCGATGAACTGTTTTGGTACGGGGACCATGCCGGCAAAGGGTATGTTAGCTGACGAAATAGAACAGTAAACTTCAGAATTAAACCAGGAGAAAAAGAGTGGAATGGACAGGCTGCACTAAGGAGTAATCTCTGCTGTAAAAGGTGGCAAAGAAACTCATGATTGACTGGTTAAATCATGTGATGACTAAAAAGAATTATGATTGGCTACAAAACTAAGAGGAAGCTGGGCAGCAATGTTGTTGTTAGTCTTTTACAAGTGGCGATGGTGGTTTGACTTGTCTGTAGCTCGTGTTGGGCTCGCATGTGGACCATGTGCTGCATTCCGCCAGGTCGTTGGCATTGTCTGCTATCGCTGCTAGCAGAAATGTAAATAGTGAGGACTGTTAAATTCGTGTCCCTGGTAGTAAGTGGTCCAGCATTTGACAGGACACATGTTCAAATATTGTCTCACTTTCTGAATGCAGTTTTCCATAGTTTTCCAATATCATCCAGGCCAATACAAGGAAGATTCCATAAAAAGGTCAATACTGAATTCCTTCCTGTCCTAGAACCCATTCTCTCTTAGCTCTTATGACCCCCCATTACTTGAATATGGCAGTGTAGCATGGGACCCACATTTTGAGAATCAAATACAGGAGTTGGAGAGGGTGGAAAAAAGGTCTGCAAGATTTGTTTCTTGAAATTACTGCAGAATGCAGTCAATAACAGATATGATAAAAGAGCTCGAATGGGATGCATTGGAAGACAGGAGGAGGGTGAAGAGGGGCATGGGAATGTACAAGTTATATATTGGTGATGAGTCATGGAAAGATATTGGTGTAAGAATTAAAAGTAATGCATGGAAGGGAAAAGATGACCATGACCACAAGCTGGAACTTGATTTCAGGCACAAGGGTGTAAGAAGAATCTCTTTTTTAGATAAGGGTGTCAGGGATTGAAATAAGTTACCAAAAGAAATGATGTATAATTTACCAAAAATGTTGAAAGAATTTGTAGAGGGCAAATGTAGGTGGGTGCAGGAAAGGGGGAAGATGGGTGTATAGGGAAATTTCCACAGGAGCATGTGCTCCATTGAAATTTTAACTAAAAAAAATGATGAGCCATAAAGCCCAAACGAAAAAATCCCCTGAGAATTAATGACATGGCTTCAAATCAAACATTTGCATTTTATTATGTAAACGATAAGGAAAGTTTTTAAGGCTCTGTGTCTAATAAATATTGAAATCAGAAGTTGCAGCAGGAATATTATATTTAAATTTAATAAAACTTATAATAGCTTTAATTTTAAATTTTTATTTGTATTAACTCACCAAAGCATATTCCACACAATCCTTGTAGTGTTGCCAGGGCAGAAAGTGTCATTATATCTCCTTGGCAGGTGATATTGAAGACAAGGAATGTAAAAATAAGTACTTCTGCCAGCTGAACTATCATCCAGAATGAGTAGCATATCAAGTGACAAAACAAAACCTCAGTAATTGTAACTCCTGTAAGCAAATGACAGTGGTGAAGCATTACACCTTTATAATTCAATATACATAGCAATGCTATCAAATTTCTGTAAATCAAATTTCATAGTTGATGAATTATATATAATGTTTCATTTTTTTGTTTAGCATGTTATTAGAATTTACTAAAAAGAACATAAAGTGGTAATAACTTTTGTTAGTCAATTCAAACAAAAATGCAGATGTGATGTAATGTGAACAAATGTTTTAATCTACATCATCATGGGCGCTGGCAGGATCGCTTCTAGCGGGGTGCACCAGGGCTGATTGGTGCCCCCCCCCCCCTATCGGCCCAAAAATTTCCGGACTGGGTGACTTTTTTTTTGCTCTACTACTGCCCAGACGGCGACCCGGGATGTCAGGTGGGGTGCACCGGGGCTGATTGGTGCCCCCCCCCCCTATCGGCCCAAAAATTTCCTGGCTTGGCGCCTTTTTTTTAGCTCTACTACTGCCCAGACGGTGACCCGGGATGTCAGGTGGGGTGCAAGTGCACCCCCTTGCACCCCCCTCCCGGCGCTCATGTACATCATTACAAAAAACAGTTTGAAAGATAATTTGAGGTTAAAAAAAAAATCTTATTTTCTAACAGCAGTCACATTCACTTTTTTGCACGTTACTAATAATTGGGTTGATAGATAAAGTTCTCTTCTGATGGAGGTAATTGGGCAACCACAATCTTTTTGCAAATTATGTTTGTTCATAACAGCAGTTCCCTCATTTTTCTGTTTTTTGTAAAGGATATTTTTGATAAAGCAATATAAAATCCTTCAAACTGTTAAATCTTTCAAAACTTTTCACTGGTTTAGTAAAATTGGCAGCTTTTCCCAGTCGTCAGGAGGTTTATACTTCCTTCAAGGCAGATTACTAAATTTCTTGAAATTCTCAGTGTCAGGTAACTTACCAAATAATCACTGTGTCAATCAATTTTTAACTAAACTTTTGGTTCATAGTAACCACTTCAGAAATACATACAAAACTTTACATCAGGTTATTTTCCAAAGATTTAAAGCACATTAAAATAACAAAAGACTTGGTATTCAATCTTAGCTTTGTTCTCAGTGAGTATGTCTGGTTGTGATGATTCTATGATGCCTATATACTTAAATAAACACCACAAATTGTTAAAGAGAACATTAAAAGCACTGAGTGGCACTTCTGCTTATGCCAATAATAGAAATCGCATAAAAACAATTAATTATTATACAAAATTACTTAAAATCTTAAGCAAACATTTTGAAATTATATGTGGAAAAATTTATAAGCATTTAAACATTAAACTGACAAAATTTAAACAATTCTAAACAGTCTAAATCTCAGCCACAAATTTGGAATAGTGGGTGAGTTGTAACGTTCTGGCTCAACCCCATCTAGCCATCCAGATTGTGTTATCCATGTTGGCCCAAATCACTCCATGCAAATGTCAGGGTTGTTTTTTTAAAAGATCATGGCAAAATCATTCCCATTCCTTGTCTTCAGGCCTCTCCCACCTCTAATGACATCAATATCAACAAGGAGTAAAGTCATAAGCCACATTTACCACATATTAACTCAGGCCCGCCGTAAGCGGGCGTGCAAGGCGTGCACCGCACGCGGGCGGCACATCAAGGGGGCGGCAAAACGAGTGATCAACAGTCGCCGCCCCGCGATAGTTGCCACTCCATTGTCGCCACGACGAAATTTGCAGGGGGGGTGGCAATCTCTCAGTTTTTTCACCCGGTTCGGAAATTTCATAGATCCTCCACTGGGGGCGGCATAATCAGGATTGCACGCGGGCGCTCTAACAGCTAGCGGCGGGCCTGTATTAACTGGCACAGTATTTTGGAATAAGTTACCAGCTTGTGGTCATGGTCATCTTTTCTCTTCCCTGCTCAACTTTTCATACCTACACCAATATCTTTCCATGCCTCATCACCAGTATATGCCTTGTACACTACCATGACCCTCAGAACCCTCATCCTGTCTTGAAATGAATCCCATTCCAGCTTTTTTATCATATATGTTACTGATTGCATTCTGCAGTAATTTCCAGAAACAAATCTAGCAGCCCTATTTGCACCCTCTCCAACTCTTGTATTTGATACTCAACATGTGGATCCCATACTACACTACCATATTCAAGCATTCGTCTCTAACCCATTTCCTTTACTTCTCTCATACATCCCCTCATTACTCTCTCCAACAAATGCAGAATTTTGAAACCTTTTCCTACCACCTGTCCAATGTTTCCTGCCCAGTTAAGCTTGTTAACAAATGTAGTACCAAGATATTTACATTTCAAGTCTTCAGCAAGCAATTCTTTCCCCACCTTATAATCGTAATCAATCTTTTGTTTTTTTATTTGTGTATCTAAAAAGATGACTCTTCTTGCTTTTGTCTTCATCTCATGCTTATTAACCCAACTAGATAACCTGTGCAGATCACCCTGAAACTGTTTACAGGGCTCTACCATTTTTTTCCTTTTATATAGAATTATTTAATCTGCAAACAACCTAATTTCAGATTGTAAACAATCAACACAATTATTAATTAGTATAATAAATAGCAATGGCCCCAACATGCTACCCTGTGGCACTCCCATTTTTACTTCCACTTCTATTGATACTGCATTTCCTACCCTAACTTTCTGTTTTCTACCTATTACAAATTTTTCTACCCAGCAAGTCACTTTTTCAGCCACTCCAATAGTTTTTAAGTTATTTCCTACCATTGCATTGCTTGGGTACTAGCTCCAATTCACTGTCCCCCTCTCCCTGTCCTCTGTTTGAATTTACTCCCACCATGTTCCTGACTAACAGTTATTCTATGAGACAGTCTCCTACACCACCTTGCCTTCCATAATGTTCTCCTGGTTGACAAAGGGCCATTGTTTTTCCTGTTCTTGTGCTTTTGTATGTGTTCACCCAATGATAGGATCATCTAAGGTAAGTGGTGGTTCATTTCACTATCCTTCACACACACACACACACACACACACACACACACACACACACATATATATATATTGAACATTAGGATAGGATAAAAAATATTAGGCTAGGATAAAAAACCACCGCTTACCAAAGAAGGGGATTCCAGCGGCGTTGGTACACGAAAAAAAAAAAAAAACATGAACACACAAAGAATAGAATTTTCGAGCATAGCTCTTCCTCAGTAGAAGTGAGATGGCTGCACGCAAGCGGCCGGCAGCCAACTGCATGAGCCACAATGTCGATGGCTCATGGTGGGGGAAAAACATCATGGCAGGAAGTGAGGGTGGGGGTAGAAGAGCACAGTCTGGAAAACGATGATGAATAGCAAGTATAAAGCAAAACTGTACACAAGGGCCCGTCACGGAAGGGCCTTTACCAACCCCGTAACTGGGGAAAGCTTTCCCATCACAGGATTCGCCACTTGTACATCCTCCCACCTTATATACCAACTCACTTGTAACCATTGCCCAGCTTCCTTCATTGGACTCACAACAAATCCACTGGCCATCAGAATGAATGGATGCCGACAATCAGTACACACCAAGAACCCTGACCACCCTGTATCTCATCATGCTACTATACATGGCACCAACGATTTTAATACCTGCTTCTCGGTCCGTGCCATCAGAGTCCTCTCAGATAAAAGCAGTATTTCAGAACTTAGAAGGTGGGAACTGGCCTATCAGTACCAACTGGGGACCAGACAATCTCCATGTCTAAATTTAAGATACACCAATTTTCCTCCCACCCATCCCTCTCACTTCCACCTTTCCTCATAGAACCACCGCTCACCAGAGCCTATCTTTATAGATTGTGACTTCGAATTTTGCTTATTTTTAGTTTTAGTTTCAACTTAAAATTTCTGATTTTTTTTTAGTTATTTGCACATGTGTCCATTACTTGATTAATTGAGGTATACTGCCCTTCCGTGACGGGTCCTTGTGTACAGTTTTGCTTTATACATGCTATTCACCATCGTTTTCCAGCCTGTGCTCTTCTACCCCCACCCTCACTTCCTGCCATGATGTTTTTCCCCCACCATGAGCCACCGACATTGTGGCTCATGCAGTTGGCTGCCAGCCATTTGCGTGCAGCCATCTCACTTCTACTGAGGAAGAGCCATGCTCGAAAATTCTATTCTTTGTGGGTTTGTGTTTTTGTCGTGTACCGACACCACTGGAATCCCCTGTTTTGGTAAGCTGTGGTTTTTTATCCTATCCTAATGTTTTTTATCCCATCCTAATGTTCAATATATCCGCTTTTAGCGCCTTTGTTTCCTAACAATCTATATATATACCTTCAAATATAACATTTAAACTTGAACGTCCATTCCTACTTACTGTTTACATCATTTACAAAATGAATTTATCTTACCAAACCTTCTGCAAATGAAGGCTAGGGAATTTTAGTTGGTATTACAGTTGCACAAAGTGACTTCCATCAACATTCATACACCTTAACCACAGTATACTGCTACCTTATGTTACAAAGGTTATAAGATCTCATCGTTGTGCTGCAACGTTGTTACTTTTTGATATATGTGTACTGAACTGAACATTATTTTCAGTTTTCATGAGTATTTCAGGATTTTTAGTGCTAAAACCATTATGGTGATAGGACACGTTCTTTGCAGATATCTGATATTTATTTATTATTATTATTATTTTGCATGTGGTGTGGGCCCTTGTGAAGTGGGCCCATAGGCTACAACCTAGGCAGCCTATGTTTAAATGTGGCCATTTGTCCATCATGTTGACTCAACACAAGCAGGCTGTTTGCTCCAAAGATCTAGACCAAGATCAGAGACTCTTGTGACCTCTGTAACAGCATTATGGACATTAATATCAGCATCATCACTGTGTGAATTCAGTAGGTTGGAACTGGTGTACTTTAGGAATGTAACTGAGCTCTGTATCTGCAAGTGCAGGACTTTCGCATAAAATCCTACCTCTGCTTCCACATCCAACAATTTTTATTCAGATGTATAATGGATGTTTTGTTTACATTGCAATATATATTAATCTTTTCTCTTTATACAAAATTCTGCCCATCATCACTTAGCTAACAAAAATGTGGTTGTTTTTTCTTTTCTTACAATCTTGTAATAAAAGTAACAATGAATTGAATGGTATTATAACCTAAGTTATGAATTTACAAGTTTGAACTTGCATGTAATGTATTCACAGTCCAACTTACAGGACATTCGTGTGGAACTACAATAGGGGTCCAACAAAATGTTCCAAGCAATGCTTTCCACTCATGCTTTCTTGACGCACACCAATGTCCTTATAACACACTTGTAGGATGTTTCCTCCAATCATCATGCAACGTCATAGCTTGCTGTATTGCAGGGACCCATGTTGGTTGTCTGGGAATCCAGTAACATTCAACATGTCCTACTTGTAGTACTTCAACCCCTTTCACGGTCCAACAAGAGTCGGAAAATTGGATCATCATAGATCCTATTAGCGGGACTGTGAATGGGCCGCTAGAGCAGTGGAAGGGTGGGTGGTGGGTTCGGAGGTGTGCCGTGACATGGCATTGTGCTTGATGCTTGAATTAGTTGAGCTACAAACTTCACAAAGTTCATATGACAGAGATTGTTTTTCAGATGCGTGTGTAGTTACGTAAATAATTTAATTCTTTTGTGAAATCATCCCTCATTTATTGTTATTAAAAGATGAGCAAAACAATAAATCAATACATCAGTATAATGTGGAAATAGACATTAATTATGAAAAATGTAGAATTTGCTTATTTTGATTTTAAGTTTATTTTTATAAAATATTAAAATCTAAATAATAATACATTTATTTTTCCACCTCTGCATCCACTTCCACAAAATAACAGCATCTGCAGATGTCAAGCACTGATCATCCACATCAGCATCCAGAAAGATGACTTCTGTTACAACCCTAGTGTACTTTCACATTCTGGACATCGTCCTATCGTTAGTATACAATAAAATCCTTCCATACCCATTTTAATTCTTCTCCCATTTCCCACTGCATCTCTGGCAAATCTGTCACTGTTGTATATACATATTTATTTTAATATTGGTAACAATGGAAAAAATATTTATTTTAATAATTCTTGTCTAAGTGAACTGGGTTACAAAAATTTGGCCAGACCATTGCTTGATTATCATGGTGTGGCTTGGGGTCCACATTTTGTGTAACAAATACACAAATTGAAAGGCTTGCAAATGGAGGGCAGCTAGACAGCTTTGTGGAAATTAATGCAGTGCCCAGTTGGTAATCTATATATATATAAAGATGAATATGTGTATGTTTGTTTGTTAGTTTGTTTGTTCGTCATACAGATCCACAGTTTTCATCCGATCTCGATGAAACTTTGCACAATTATCCTTTGAAACAAGAAGAAAAATACTGTCTACATTTGGTTGTATAAATAGTACATGTTGTCTTATAATTTTGAAAAATTAATGAATGGCGATAGACAGACGTGTAGGATGTGTAGGTCTCTGTACTACCTTTCCATACAGCGATCTGGTAGCTTAGTGGTTAAACTGCTGGCTTACTGAAGTGTTGGAGTGTGGTCTCTGGTTGAAATCTCCATAGAGGCAAAAATGTTTAAAAATTGCTTTTGATCGTATGAGTCATGCCTGGACCATCAGTTGTTCGGATTGGATGTTAAACTGTAGATAGGGGCCATCCACAAATTATGTCACACGAATTTCATGATTTTTGGACCTCTCCCTCCCCCTATGTCACAGGTTGTCACATTTGTGGGATCCTCCCTTCCCCTGGTGTGACATCACATATTTTGCAATTTTAAATTTATAAATTAAAACAGCACTTCCAAAATGATTTATGTATTTCTAGTTAAAAAATCATATCAACAATAACTCAAACATTTTAGAAAATATAAAAAAACATAAAAATCGAATTAATGATACAAAATTCAGTCATCATGTGTCCATGGATTTTGAACATATTCCTTGATATTGTTAATTATTAGCATAATAGACACTTCATTCTTGATTTCAATAGTGTTGGGAACATTCGATATATCAACATCATCTTCATCTTTCGCCATGAGCCAAAAAGTGATACAAATTATGCATGTGATGTCACAAAGTTTATGACACGTTCCCCCCCCCCCCCCTTGTCACACGATGTCACACTTTGTTGGCTCTCTCCCCCCCCCTCCTCAAGGTGTGACATAATTTATGGATGGCCCCATATCACAAATTTAGGGGTGCAATGTGAGGCAAATTGTAGGTAGTCTTGCAATGCTGTAGGTATACACGTTTTTGCGTTATATTGATCCCTCAGGGGTTGTACTCTTGCAGTCAATGTGTGTGTGATCTGCATTAATCTATACGTATAAAGATGAATGTATGTTTGTTTGTATGTTTGTTGGTTTGTTTGTTCTTCATACAAATCCACAGTTTTCATCCGATCTTGGTGAAACTTTGCACACTTATCCTTTGAAACAAGGAGAAACATACTGTCTACATTTAGTTGAAAAATTATCTGTATGAATAATACAAGTTGTCTTATAATTTCAAAAAATTACTGAATGGCGATAAACAGACGCATTGGATATGTAGGTCTCTGTACTGTTTTTCCACGTAGTGGTCAGGTAGCTCAGTGGTTAAAGCATTTGCTTACTAATGTTTGGGGCATGGTCTGTGGTTCAAATCTCCATCGAGGCTAAGATTTTTAAAAATTGTTTTTGATTGTAAGAGTCGTGTCTGGGCCATCGGTTATTCATATTGAATGTTGAACTGTAGATATCACAAAGTTAGGGGTGCAATGCGAGGCAAATCGTAGGTAGTCTCGCAATGCTGTAGGTGTACATTTTTTATGTTATATTGATCCCTCAGGGGTGATTTGCAGTTAGTATGTGTGTGATCTGCAGTAATAATACTATAAATGTTGAATTAAGGCTCTGTATTTTTTTTATGTTTTGTTGACTAAATGACTATACTGATATTGACGGAAGTTGACAAGAAAATATGTAAGGATTGCACAAGACTTTTTTTTTGTTTTGTATGATTAACAGTTTTAGGCACAAAATTTTGAGAACTTATCGAATGGTGACAGAGAAACGGATGTGTGTGTTCGTCTATAATGCGTCGGCTGCTCATGCTGTGCTTCTCGCGCATTATGTTAGTGTATAATTTGTTAGTAAATTTCGTTGAGAGAAAAAACGTATTATTTAGTATAGATGTTGATTTTCTCTGTCCTATTACTTTGTGTCTGCTTAAATGTTTCTGGCACCAGTTTATTTTGCCTTCTTTTTTGATTGGCCTAAGTTGTAGCTATAGCAGAGCACGAGCCGCTAAAGTTATTAGAACCCAAGAATTGGATGCTCATGCTGAAGAAAGAAGAAAAGACGAAGCTGATATAAAGTTTCCATTAGTTAATACCCCCCCCTCCCCTACATCCCCTCACCACACTTATTTTTCTGTTTTTAAATATGTTGGAAATTGATTCTCTTCAAGAAACAGGTTCGATGGTACAATGATATAGTGACAGCTTTCCTGTCATATTATGCCGACTCGGTGTTGTTTGAGACCAATCCTTTGTTACCTACAAATATCTATATTCAATTCCAGCAAAGAAATTCTTAATACATGCGGGTATCAGCTAGTGATATGATAAAATAACTGGACTGGGGGTAACTAGAAGATAGTGGAGGGGGGAGTGTAAAAGGCATATACTGGTGATGAGGCTTAGAAACAAAGTGGCTGAAGAATTAGGAGTAGTGCATGGAAGAAAAAAATAGGGCTATGAGCACAAGCTGGCACTTGATTTCATGCATAAAGAAGTAGGATAAGGAAAACAGGGATTGAAATAAATTACCAATTGATAAATAATTTGAGAAAAATGCTAAACGAATTCAAAATTAAAATTCATAAATGGCAAAAGTAGATTCATAGGAGACTAAAGTATACGAAATAATAATTACCAGAAGAAATGGGTGAATAGATGACTAGGGAAATTGTCATCAGAACATGTGCTGCATTGCAATTAAGTCAAATATTGTTATTATTTTCACTTTCAGTACTCTGTTGTTTGTTTGTTTGTTATTATTATTATTATTATTATTATACCACTTCCCTGCAGTCATATCCAGTAATGTTATTTTATATAATTTTTTGATCCAACCATATTACCACATCCCCTTAATCCCAAAAGTAGAAAATCGCCATCAGGGTATGCTGCGAACACTCAAGTTGACTTTAGCAAGTATTTCTAGGCCTCAACATAAGTGGTGGGTTTTCATTCTCTTATACTTTCCTCATTAAAATATCCCAACTTTTTCTCAAATGTATTCTATAGGATTCATCAGGTTGTAATGCTATCATACTACACATGCTATAATTACAGCAAAATCAGTTGTGTTGGAGTTATGAGAAAACTGGAATGGACCAAGTAAAATCGGTTTTACTGAAGAGTACGTTACATTTGGGACTATTATTGGCTACACCATGTTGTTTATATTAAATATACAAAGAAGTGATATCACACAAAATCTTCAATATTCAAACAAAATGGGGATAGATTGATATAATCCTTCGACCAACAACATTTCATTGGAATAACTAGGCTTTGAAAAAAAGGGGGTTTGTGGTACTTTTTCAGCTACACTTTTTTAGAATAATGTATGTGCACCGTGTTTACAACATTATTATTTTGCGAACTATAATGCAATCCAAGTGGTATTATGTATTTCAATATTACCATGAAATCTAAATATGTAATTTATTTTTTTTAAATTGAGGCAATAAACATTTTCTTAGTTATTTTATATTACAATACTTGGTAAATTTGACAAATAAAATTATTTGAGAAAGTAATCATTTTTTATAATCAGATTTCATTACTTTCCTATAGTGAATAATGTTTTAAACAATAATATAGGTAACAATGAAAGGAAAGAAATGCCACAAGGCAATATTTACATGGAAAAGAAAGGGAAAATACACCCAACACTCACAAAAAATGAAGGGAGGAGGGCAGCAGCAACACAAAACAACACAAACAAAGAAAAAACAATATTTCTGGTGAAAATCCCTTTTTCAAGTTAACAGAGAGGTGGCTGGTCTTGCGCAAGACTTGCATTGGACACAGCCACTCATAGAATGCAAGTCTTGCACAAGACCAGCCACCTCTCTGTTAACTTGAAAAAGGGATTTTCACCCGAAATATTGTTTTTTCTTTGTTTCTGTTGTTTTGTGTTGCTGCTGCCCTCCTCCCTTCAACTTTGGTGAGTGTTTTAAACAATAACTTTGATGATGTTATAACAATGCTCTGCTGTCAAATTAACAGTAAACCATAATCATATTATTTTTGTATAAGTAATAAAAAAAACAAATTTTGAAACCTGATAATAATTAAGATCAGAGAGAGTTTAACAAAAGGTAACTTAGGACTTTACAATTTAATTACCTGAAACAAGGTTCCGATCCCAAACACCTTCAGCTTGCTCCATGATTAAAACTGTGCATGTTAATGTTGTGGCAAGGAAGTAGATCATGCTGTCAAACAGTACATTTATTAAGAAAACTTGTACTAAGTACTATTATGTGCTTAGATTTTCATGGAAAGGAAAGGAAAAATATACCCACCACTCACCAAAGTTGAAGAGAGGAGGACATCAACAACAAAAATCACACCACAAAAACAAAACAAAAAACCAACATATTTTTGGCTATTTCCTTCTTCAAGAAAATAGAAGCATATGAGAGAGGTCAGGTGGGCACTCACACAAAAATCATCACATGGAGAGAGGTAATGTGGGCACTCACACAAAAATCATCACATGAATAACGGTTTTGACAATTACGGGTGGACTAGAGGTTGTCAAACAACTTTTATATTGTCATTTGATAGATTAAACCATTCCTGTATATGAAATAAATGTCCACACAAGCACAGACATTTGAATCAAATAATCGTTCATTATGTGACATGACTAATTATCTGTTCTTTCTACAGTGTTTAATATATCTAATTTCAGATAGGCTTTATAATTTAATTGATTTGATCACCATAGTTGATAGTCCGCTAAAGCATATTCTGGTTGCGTTGCAGGATTTTGTACTAAAAATGTATAGTACCAAGGTAAAATTCTCTCGTTAGTTCATTTGTAAAACACGGCATTTTGGTGGTCATAGTTCCTGCCACCATTGTGAACTGACTGAGTTATAGCCTTTACCACTATTGTCAATTTACTCAGTCATTTGACAATGGCAGAGTCTGCGACTGCTGAAATGTTGTATTTACAAATCGGTTTACTCGGTTAGTTACCTGAGAGAATTTTATTTATATACAATGCTGAGGAAACTTGTAGTATTATACATAGTTGCAAGCTTTAATACAGCAGGAAACTGCTCAAATTTGGATTACAAGATTACTATCTTACTACAATAAGATTGCAGTATGCCAAATAAAAATAAGGTAATTATATTTCAATTCGTATTATATAATAGTCCAAAAGGTTCAGATTCTTACAAGTGAGTTAAGTTAATGGAGACCACACAATTTTATCATTACCAAGATACTACAACAATCACAGATTTTACACATTTTACTGTCTCTTGCCTAAATGTCTCTTTATTCTTGTTTACATGATAGTCAGAACTACTTGATATGTCCAGAATGTGAGTGCTCAATATTAATCAATGCAGAAGACCAATTTTGTTGTGATCTATCATACCCAATGGACCAAGCATACTTTACTGCCCTGCTATATTGCTTTTCTTGACTTGTCTTACCACTTCCACACTCACTGATACCTTTTCCATGACTGACTGCAAGTTCAGCTTCGTAATATAGATAGAATTCTATTGAAACACAGTGTTACTCATTGCCAACACATGAATTATTCAGTTATGAGTGAGGTTACTATTCACTTAATTTGCTAGTCCACTGTAATCTCACAAGGTGGTTGGAAAGGGTAGAAGGTGGGCACACAACAATATCATTGGAAATTTTAATCACAGAAAGAAATTATAACAACAATGATCAGGAAAATGCTTTAAGGAATCCTTCCTTAGTTTTATCGGTGTGTGCACACTTTCTGAGCCACAAAGTCCATTTTCTAAAACATGATTAAGGTGGACAACCAAATTTTGTGCATGTTTTTGTTCATTATGTATGTTTTTCACTCATCGCGGCCTTCAACTTTGGTGAGTGATGAGACATTTTCCCTATCCTTTGTAATTTTTATATATATAAATTAGTTATACTAGAAAGTGATGGGTATATCAAGGTGAGGAAAGTACATATCATCTGTGCTGGTAGGACCGGGAAGGGAAGAAGGGATGTCTGGTTTCTAGAATGTGGTTATCAGGCCAATTTCCACCTACAGAGTTTGCATGGGGATGAGGTTTCAGGGAGTACTCTGATGGCTCTAACTGTGAAACAGTTACTGAGGTCCCATCAGTTGTGAGAGCTGACATGATTGGCAACAGGTGGTATAGATTTTGGGAGTTAACTGTTTGTCTGTGACCAATCAGTCTGATAGATAACTTCTTGATGGTGAGGCCAATGTGAGAACTGTGGAAATGGAGGGAGACATGCTGATTTATAAGATAGGACATGGTTGCATGGCCTATGATGGGGTAGGCTTCACCAATGGTGGAGCAATTAGTACTTACATCTTATTCACATGCTTTACATAAAAATATTGTTTTAATGAATATTGGGTCTCTAAAATTACAACTTTACTAGAAAATGATTTGTAGGAAGTTCATGAATTTATTTACTTTAATTATGATGGAGCTCACACCCTGAATAGGGACATGATGCAATAGTATAGATATGCCCTCCCAATTTTGTAACGATTAGATTCAAGATTTATGTTTTCCACACTGGTGTTTTTTGTGGGATAAGTACAGTCTTTCCTTTAAATATGCACATGTTCCTTTACTTCAACATCATAATTACTGTAAAAACATTGAAATCTGATTATTTCTTTGTAAATTTACTGACTTATTGGCAAATTTAGAATTTATTTACAGAAATGGAAATTTTACTAACACTTGAGCATCATAAAATATTTTAAAGTTTATCATCTTGTAATTTTATCTACTATCCTTTTTAGTAAAAAGTTGACTGAAAAAATCATATATGAACATAAAATTGAAAGTACACTGTCATTATCAAACTGCCATAAATTAGTTTTAAGATTTTTTGAACATTCAGTTTCAGATTAAAAAGAAAAAATAACTTACGAGCAAATAATTCCTGGTGCAAGAAATGTTGCATATGTTGATTCCTCTGAGCCATAAATGGGTTCGTTAAACTGTAAAATAAGTAAGTAATACATTAATGAGTAGGTATTTAAAAATGGATAATAGTTTTTCTATTTTCTTATTTGAAAGAACCTACAAAGTAAAACATAATCTGAAGATATGTTGATTGAAACTGTTATCAAAGGGAAATTTAAAATGTATTTTTAATTTATTGTCTTTGTTACCCACAAATATAGAAACTATTTAGTTTTGCTCTAAATTATTTTAAAAAGTTAGTGATATTTTTCTCATTGAATCTATTATTTTAACAATAAACTGCAGAAGAATTGCCTGCAATAATTATTTAATTTTTTTTAACACTGTACAATTTAATAAACTGCAGTATAAATAATATAGGAGTATACATTAAGCATCTGTATGGTGTTAGTATAAAATTTGAGGTTTGAAGGAATGGATCTGATAATTAAATTTATTTGATTGCAAATGATTTTGTTACACCTAAAATTTTAAAGATATGTATGTAGTACAAGACCTTTCAAGAAGTTTACAATGTTTGCAACTGTGTTGTATGTTTTGTCATGAAGAGAGACTACTCATTTGTTGCAATGTATGTGAAGTAATTTTATTACAAATTAACATTGATGACCAGTAATCTGTTCTGTAACATGTTATGTAACAATTTATTAAAATGTTACCTCTCTGTTGGTTCCATTTTAAATGAACATATGACTATCACAAAACTGAGGTGCTTCAAACAAATGTTAAGAACTTTCAGTGTTTTCAGTGAACTGTAATTCTCTTAGATGCATTATGTCTTGGCTATTGACTCCAAAAATAATCATTGCTGGGAGCTTTTTGTTTCTTAAAATCATCTGTAGTGCAACTACATTATAATTATTATTACCTATTATGCATATTACATTCTGACAAGAATATACAGTTCCTATTCTTATATGATATTCTAAAAACTATAACAAGATAATGCAGGTTCTGTGCAGTGGTGTCTTAGTTACATTACTAAAAGTTTTATCTACTTCTACCATGACTCAGTTGCCTACCCATTCCTTGAATATTAATTAGACATTCGATTAATTGTAGAATGTTGTGCTTTTTGTGATAATGACAGATACCCTTTTTGTTGCGGTGTATTTGAGGTCATTTTATTACATATTGGACATTGGTGCCCAGTTATCCATTCTGTAATATCTTATGTAACAGTTTACAATTGCTACTTAAAAGCTAGCTTAGATACATGTTAGGCTCTGTGTTTGTACCGTTTTTAAATGATTGTATGACTACCAGAGTGCCAAAGAGTCTCAAACAAATTTTAAGAACTTCTACAACATAATGTTTCCAATGTGTAGATTACATTTTTTTTTATACTGATTAATGTTGAGTCTGACATTAAGTAATGTATGCTATTCATATGATCTCTGTATCATTCCACATTGCTCTGACATATTAGTGAAAAAAAAAATCTAAAAGTTTCAATTTTATTCATTTACTGTCCTCATAACATTCTTTATTGCTGGCTAAAAACTGAATTCACTGTACAATAAAACACAATAGAATATTGTAATTTTCCATAGATCCCAGTATAAAACACTGTGGGATGTGTAAAGCACCATTCAGACTCAATTTTTTTTTTTTTTTTTTTTTTTTTTTTTTTTTTAAAAAAAAAAGGATGAAAGTAACCTCTTACAGCATGGCAAGAGGACATGAAGAGGAATCAAAAGGTATGTTCACAGGTGATGGTGGATCCACACTAAATTTATATGTTAAAAATACTCTGTAAATGAAGTTAATTAATAGTGGATGGAGGAGGCTGGGATGCTTAAGTGGATGATGGAAAATGTAATGGAAGATGGGATACATAATGGAAAAAAAAAGAATAACAGAGATTAATGTAGAGAGAAAAGTTTAAAAGAGGGTGCTGCTATAGTATGACCAAATAATGAGAAAATAATGTTATCCTGGAAGAAAAATGAGCAGGATTAAGATAAACAGAATTTGGACAGATAAAACTAAAATACAATGCAAGGATCATCTTACACAGAGTTTGATTTGTGCAGTTGCCATCTGTGGTATGCCACATGTGTACCTCATTTCAAACGATAAAGGAGTCAATGCAAATTGTGTAAATTTTTGTTGATCTTGATTTTTTTTGTCCTCAAAATACGTATGTCTAACTAGAATTCCTGTATTCCTATTTGTATTCTCAGTATCCATATGATGAATTAGGAAACTCTCCACATCTTTCCTCCAAATCCATAGTGTTTTTATTCATGGCTGCCTCCAATTTTCAAATTCCTTTTTGTACTGGCACCACTATAAAATATGGGCACAATTTCCAATATTTCATAAATTTTATAAAATTAAAAATTACTTTGAATGCTTTTTGCTGTATTTACAAACAAAACTGTTTCAGGTATTTGACATTCTTATAGAATGTAAGTAGAAAGCCACCAGAAATTCAAATATAATTTCCCTTCAGCTCATCAACTGTTTCAACCTTGTGGTGTTAGCTTTTTTTGCTGTCATCGGTATCTTGATTGGTTTGATACAATCTTCCATCTCTTCCTATTTTGCAACACTCTCTTTATCTCAAGTCCTCGAGTCTCTGCTTCTTATGATCTAATCTTTGTCTACCTCCTTCAACTGTTCTCATGACATACAAACTAATCAATCCCAAATGTCTTAAAATGTGACTCACCATCCCGTGTTTTTCTTTTCTAAGACACTTCCACAGACCTATTTGCTCGCCCTTCATTTTGTACTCTGTCAGTCCACTTAACTGTCAGCATCCTTATATCCCACCATATTTCAAATGATTCAGTTTTCATTTTTTCTTGTATTCCTAAAGGTAATGTTTCATTTTCATAAAGATCTGTGTTCCATACATATGGTTTAAAATTTATTTCTCAGTTATAGGTCAATATCAGAAACTAAAGTATTTGTATTGCACAAGAAGGCTCATTTCCCTGGTGCTATTCTGCTTTTAACATCATCTGTGCTTCGGCAATCATTTGTAATTTTACTTCTTAAATGACAGAATTCACTTACTTCACCTTTTACATCTGATCCTATTTTTATATTTAATTTTCTACCACTGCTATTATTTCTGTAATACTACATCCCTTTTGTCTTGCTTAAGTTTATATTTAGTTCAAAATCTTCATCAGTATTTTGTTCGTGTCATTCAGTGATTTCTCAATATCCTCATTTTGTTCTGCTAAAAGGAAAATATCTTCATCAAATCATTGCACACTAATACTTTCTCACTATATGCTTATGCAACATTCAAATTTTTCTTTTACTGGCTGTATTGTCTCATACAAATTGATTATTAATGGGAAAAGACTACAACTTTGTTTCATATCCTTTTTAACTGATGTGTGTATCTTGTGATTATCTACTTTTATTATCACCTTATAAGCTGAATAAGGAAACTGAAAGTTGCCCATCCATACAAACTTGAAATAGTTTTTAGCGGTATTTTCATTGAAGGTACAATTTCAAGCCATCTAATGTTCACTAAATGGATATAGACAAATAATTTAAAAAAAAAAAAAAACAGAGTGGATGGTGTGAGAATGTCAAGTCCCAACCCTCAATGATCACAACTCTGAAAGTTCAGTTTTAATATGATTTAATGCACTATACTAAGAGTACAGATGTAGTGTGATCTTTTGGCTAGTTACCTAACTGATGTCTGACAGTTATTTTGAATTCCATTCTTTGCCAGAATTCAGTGAGTCTTTAATTTTATCTCAATCATTTGCAGTGATTTCTTGTATGTGGTAAATAGGAAGCTCTTTGGTTGGACCCCATGTTAAGCTCTATATCATCAAGTCAAGCTATAAATTAATGCTATTCATATTTTATTTTTTAGTTGAAATGTTGGCATTGAATATTGAAGCACCTGCAGACAGTGCAGTGAAAAATTAATATAATGTGTTCGCAAGATAAAATGTTTAAATAGCCTGCTCTTTGGTTGCAACAGTGCAGTCATTATACCCTTCTGATTTTCACTACGTGAATAGGTTTGATGGTTTGATAACCATTACCTAGATGTTGCTCTAGTAAATTATGCTTCATTTTTTACTTAATCGTGTTTCAGCTACCCACATTCACTCATTTCAAATTAAAGAACAATGGTTTAAATAAAATAACAGTTGAGTGATATTCTAAGTGCTAAAATGAATGGAATATCTCGAACAATGGTTGTTGAAATTTTCAACGTTCCTAGTATGGTACAATCCCAGCTACACCAAAATGGTAGATTCGGTTCTAAACAAGGCATGTCATGTCGCTTGTTGTCTTCAACCTAATCTCCTGGAGAAGTTGCAATGTCTTTATGGAATCGCACCTACTGGCATCTAATGAGAGACTGCTGGTAGGAAAGAGAAGACTAAGGCATCAACATCTCAGACCCATCATTTTTATGGTTATCAGCCTGTGCAACCATTTCTTAAGGCAAGAAAGAGAACTCTCAGAACCACTTGAGTATTTGCAGAGGCATCAAACCAATAATAGAAATAAAGTCTTCATGGGTGTACCGCCGGATCGTGTTTCCAAAACACTATCCGGTGGTACACCCATGAAGACATCATTTAAAACATACGCCAGGAAAGTCTCCATTCTTACAAACCAATAATACTTTGATTATGATTTGCAGCAAGTGAAAATTTAAAGGGATGGCTACCACAAATAAGGACTGGCCATGAAGATAAATGGATCACTTGGTAATCAGTTAACAGGCTATTCTCCGGGGTTAAGAGGTGTCTTGAAGAAGTGCGGTCTGAGATGTGGGAATGTGGAGCCATGCAAACTTCAGTTCATCTGATACTGTGTACAATAAATGACCTGATAGAGGAGACATCAAAATATTTTTTATTGGCAATTTCTGATCTGTTATGATTTGATTTGTCAGTTTTTTCTCCATTACTTATGTTGTTATATGATGATTTACATTCCCTTTACTTCTGATATGATGATAATCATCTCTCTTCAGATTTATTTACACATTATATATGTTCCTGGACTCAGGGTGCCATTGCACACATCCCTTGAATCACATCTCAGAAAAACCCATCACTTTTATACATATTTCATTTTAGAATCAATGTTTTATTCCTATTTTAAATTACTATTAATTTAGCCTAAAGTAATTTTTATTATTATTTATTTGCATTCAGTCCCTCAATGCCATTTTCCACTTCTTGGTGTAACCCCATGACTTAACCAAAAATTGATTTCTTTCACCTGGAAAGCTTTATTGATAGTGCAACTCCTGATCTTATTGTGTGTAAGTGTGTGTGTGTTTTATTTTTTCTCATAATAATAAGGACGAGCCTAAAATATTGTCTTTCTTCGAGTTTGTGTTTATTTTTTTGTCTTCACATACCAGCTACCTTCAATACAGATAAGTGATCTCAACTTCACACACAAATAAAAAACAACAACAACCTGATACTTGAGTTATCTATGTCGAATTTTAGGTACAAGTATCCCCTTCATTATTTTACAATCAATATTATTGTACATACTTGCATTGGAATGGTGACAAGCTTAGAACTCAGATTACAACGTCCAGTAATATCTTCAGACACCTGATTGTAAACAGAATAAAGTTCTTGCTGGACATGAATACCTATTATTCGATCTGAAAAAGAAATATACAGTCAGTTTTTGTATCCATATTGATTCACTACTCTATCTAATTTTTTTTCTGATATAGGTATCATTTAAGTGTAACACAATAAACTCAAAATTGATTTCATTAGCAAATTGCTTTATTACTATCACATATATTGAAATTTTTATTGTTATATTATCTTAATGATATTATAACTCAAAAAATTAAACTTTTACAAATGTTATTACCAGACATATCCATATACACAGCCACCTCACTGCCATTAAGTATTGCATCAGGTGTATGTGTTCCTTCACTTTGCCTCATCTCCAAATCATAACTGAAACTTGAAGAAAAGTGAAGAACAGCGACAGATTCCCCTGCACGAACTGTCTGTAATGCACTGTCTAAGTCTCTGTAGTATTCCTAGATAACCAGGAAGAAATTTATGTTTTAGTGATATTACAGCACAATGTGACAGTTTATCAATTGATAATATTATTTACTGCATACATGATCGGAAGAACATACAAACCAAAAATGAAACTATGGGGGATTTGATTATTTACAAGAGTGTGGATGATTTAAAACAAAATTAAATCTTCATGAAGAAAACATATGTGCTATCATAAACTATTCACTTCCATACACGATTTTGTGTTGAATTTTAGTCATGTAAAATGTACAAATGCATTTAAAATGCTAACCAAAAGGGTAATGAAAACCTCGGAATTGGGAAGATGATGTATAGAGAGTTAGACTTCCTAAATTTTTTTGGGTGATAAATTTTATTTTTGTTTAATCTTTTTTTTCAGCTCTTTTGCCAGTTTGATCTTGAAGTAATCCACATGGGAAAACATTATCAGTTCCAAAACACTCTAGTGTGCCGATGGTACTGAAATATAAACAGTAATAATCTCATAAATTATGTACATTTCTCCAGTTCTATGTTTAAAATTACCAATTATTTGCATTTTAAAAGTTAACATGGAATTCTTTAATTAGCAACCTAAAGTAAGCAGATCCTATAGTCACCAAAAAAACTGTTTTAGTCTAAGAAAAACATTGAATTTGCAATATTTTCTTTCTTTATAATGATTTAAGAGTTATGATCTAATCTACAATTACAATTTTGATCACTTGAGCAGTGTACTGGAGATAATAACTATGTATTTTCCTTACATCTACAATCATTTGACTCCTTTCAGAAATTTGCAACTTTACTCATTATTGATTTGAGATTCTCGTACATTGGTGAAAAATTGATTTTATAAATATTTTATGACTTTTCATATCACTGATCATTTTGTGATAAGAAATTATGACTATGACTCTGCATTCAGTAACATCAAACAATATTCTCAGCAGAAAAAATGCATATATGTCTATCAAAATGATTTTTAGCCATTTGGAGTGATAATAATAAATCACTAATATTTGTTATGGAGAACTGGACAGTTTTCAAAGTGGAAGCATATCTGTTTTTCCCATCTGCAGTTTTCTGATGGTTAAAATGGGAGGAAAGAGAGCAAAAGGCTTAGCACAGTATCTTATTTCTACTCCCAGAGTACTTAAATACAAAAAGAGCAGATTCATTTTTGTACAGCATTCATCAAATGGCTGCTTGCATAAAACAATTCACACAGACAACTTGTATAATAGACACTCATGAATCAGATAATGTTTAATTATTTTCACAGTAAAATAAAAATAAACTATCAATCTTTTTTGCTGTACTCTGTATAGGCTTTTGTAATATTTATATGAGTTACATTTATTATATTATACTAATATGTATTCTGTTGCTACAAAGAAATAGGTAAATTACAGTAAACTAAGCTGAGTAGCAATAATATACAAGTCATATTTTTTCAGTTTTCTTGTATTTTGGAGCATTTTTTTAAATTATATTTAGTTATTATGATATTACTAACTGCACCTTAGCTTATGCTGTGGCAACAATCTCCCCACAAAATTATCATTAAACATGTGATTTTTTGTTTTTAGTACGAGCTGTATTGCTAGCCTCTTTCTTGAAAATTTCTTCCCAATTCCCAGACTTGAAAATGGAAATTTCCGTAAGGAACATGAAGGAATTCAGCCATGTCCTATCAAAGGAACAATCCCAGCATTCACCTGGATTGATTTTGGGAAATGATGGAAAACTGGAATCAGGATGGCTGGATGTAGATTGAAGCCTTGACCTCCTGAATGTCAGGCTGGAACCATTCCACCCACTCCCTGGATCGGTTCCTTAAGAAACTTCATGGCTGTGGCTTATACGGACAAATTCACAACTAGGTTGCTGACTTCTTGAAGGGTAGAACACAGTGTGTAGTTCTTGGTGGCCTACAGAGCCAAGTGAGGTCTGGGGAGTACCAGCGAAGTGTAGAAGGGCTTATGTTCTTTCTCATATACATCAGTGATTTGTGTGACATAATGGAGGAAAAAATAAGACTATTTTCCAATTATGCTATATTTCTCATGCAATAAAAACCTAAGGGAACTGCAATTTCTTACAACATGTTGTGAAAATAATAGCTGGTGCACAAAGTGGCAGCTGGAGGTAGATGCTAAAAAGTGCCAGGTTTTTGGATATAAGTAAAAACATGACACTATTTAGTTTTGGATTTGATATTAATGGTGCAGTTCTTTGTATGGCAGAACCCACTGATTACCAAGGTGTAACAATTCATAATAATTTGTTGAGCAATTAACATATTTTAGACAATTAGGAAAGAAAAAAATATGCTTCACATCCTTGGTTGTAATTTGAAACCGTTTATGCTAGAAGTTAAATTAATTGTATACAAAGTATTAGTGCAACCTTCCTTATACTGATTCTTGGCTGTCCAGGTGGCGCCGCGTCATGTTTCTTGAAACCGACGTTTTGAACCTCGGACAGCCAAGAATCAACTGACACTAGCCATGGAAGCCTACTATTCCTTCCTTAGGCTATTGTAACAGTAATAGTATATCAAGTGCTAATTTACAGTCATAACCCTTTATTTCTTTTATATAGGAACGAAGTCTTTCTCGGCGTTGAGAAGGGATGTAGTCTTCTCAGGAGACTAGCCGAGTAAACAAGGTGCTTTCACCAGAAGATGGCGACGGAGCCTGAGATCGCCGAAATATCGTGTGGAAGCACCTTGTTCACTCAGCTAGTCTCCCGAGAAGACTACATCCACTTTATTTCTTTCCTAAAACAGTTCATAATTCTCTGCCCAAAATCTATAAAGTACTTGTAGCCAATGTATTCCTTATTTCCCCCTAACACTATCTTCAGTCATTCCATATTTTCCAGTAACTCCAAATTAGCACCTTTATCATATCAGTTAGCGATTGTGTTTAGTGGTAATTTCTGCAAACAAATCTAGCTCTCCTCTGCATTTCTCCAATCCTCATGTCATTTTATGATCTTAAACCCCACTTGTAACAGTCTCCAAAGCCTACAATATTATTGGTTGGCTGATTGTTTAGAATTAGGCATTAGTAATTTCGATACTATAGTTCAATGCATTATCTAACTTTTCCTGGTACCATAAAATTGTAAGAGAACTTTTATTTAATACAAACTTTGAATTTGAATCACGTGTATCATGTTATTCTTTCAAAATACCTTTCACTGTTGTGGTGAAATCATAGTGTGGTGACCGTAAAAGAACCTATTTTGGTACCAGGCACAGTCATGGTTCAGGTTTAACTGTGCTGTGTGTATAACTGCAAGATACTGCTACAGTTCGACATATCAACCTTGTGTGCTCAGTCTTGAACGAGAAAATAGGCACAGTTATAGCTTACATGAGTGTTGAAGCAAACCCCTGGCTTTCTCACGAGTATAACACAGTCACTAATGTGATAAAGTTAACAGTGAAATTATTAAATGTGTTATAAAATTTATAAATTTATATGATATATTTTGAATTAAAATTAGCACCCACAGAAGCCAGTTAAGTGGTTTCTTTTGTATATAGTTATATTAGTAAAAAAATTTATTAGTAAAACTATAGTAACATATAACACAAAATAATATAGATTTTGTAACATTTATCCCAAACCATTCATAGCCATGGATACTGTGAAATGGCTATCCTTTATTAGTTGTATGAAACAATGAATATACTCTACCTTTTGAGCCAAATCATTGCGGATCTTATCTATGAACAAACAACTAATACCACTTATTCGACAAATCTCTTCTTCATCTAAATGGGCTGTCCATGGTACCATTTGATCGCAGTGTGTCAAGTTTCCTAGTTCTTCATTTACTATTGCTATTTTGAGATCTCTTGGATCCTTTCCAACTGCTAAGAAGAAAACTGATATTTCTATCATAGGGAAAACCAAGATGAACAGCAGCCAACTGAGATTAAAAACAAAAAAAGAAACAATGTAAGTTTTTATGCTGCCAGTTCATTAAAAACCAAATACTATATAATTAATTCAAAAATGACCACATTAAAAAAGGGTCTTAGTAAAAAAAATTCAAATATTTTCAATTTTATATTATAAAGTGATCTAACTAGCTGTTTTGTAAAGAAGCCATAGAAACTGTTGTTTGCAACAAATATATAGTTATTGTATGTATTTATTCTTTTCAGAAAGAACAAATCACATAATGTCTTACCCAGGATTTCTAAGAACAAGCATGATGTTTTTGTAGAGTAAAGCCTTCATCCTCATACTTGATGACATTCTTCCAACATTTGGATTTTTCTTCCTTTTTGCTGGTTGCTGATTAAAAATAAATAAAAAATTAATATAATTGCAAACAAAGTTAATGTTGGAATCAAACTTAAAGAAATTCTAAAAGAAAGGAAGAAATAGTAAATTAAACAATCAACTGCAGTGCAACAATCAAATGATATCCACCATTAATTTAATTTAATTAAATTGCAATGGCGCACACGCTCCATTGACCATTTCCCTAAACATCCATCTTCCCCTTTTCCTGCACCCACCTAGATTTGCCCTCTACAAATTTTAACTTTAAATTCTTTAAACATTTTTGGTAAATTATTCATCATTTCCCTTGGTAACTTATTCCAATCCCTGACACCCTTACCTAGAAAAGAGAATATTCCCACACCCTTGTGCCTGAAATGCAATGCCAGCTTGTGGTCTTGGTCATCTTTTCCCTTCCATGCACTACTTTTCATACCAGCACCAATATCTTTCCATGCCTCATCACCAGTATACGCCTTGTTCACTTCCGTGACCCTGACCCTCTTCATCCTCTTCCTGTCTTGCAATGAATCCCAGCTCTTTTATCATATCTATTACTGATTGCATTCTGCGGTAATTACCAGAAAAAAATCTAGCAGCCCATTTTTCCACCAGAACCAACTCCTGTATTTGATACTCAAAATGTTAGTCCGACACTACACCACCATCTTTAAGCAATGCTAACTTTTGTAACCCAATTCCTTTACTTCTTTCATAAATCCTCTCATCACTCTCTCCAAGAAGTGCAGAATTTTGAAACCTTTTCCTACCACCTGTCCAATGTGTCCTGCCCAATTAAGCTTGTTATCAAATGTAATGCCAAAATATTTGTGATAACTAATCTTTCTCTCTATCCTCCCCTTTCTTCCATCCCTACCACCTAACTTGGAACACAACTTACCTGTATTGATGTTTAACTTCATATTTTTGTATTATTCATTTTTGTTTTTGTTTCTTCATATTTAGGCCACATAGCTCAAGCGGTAGAGCGCATGACTGAGGCTTGGACAACCAGGGTTTGGTCCCCGATGAAGCTGAGGATTTTTCATCAAAGCTGAATATCCAGAACGGCTCCCAAGGCCCACTCAGCCTTCTATCAAATGAGTACAATGGAGGAAACTCCACGGGAAAGTAAAGAATGGCCGGAGCATGGCACTGACATTGTCACATCCAGTCAAGTACCAACGGTTGTAATGGGAGTACAGAGCTCTACCTCCCCAAGTCCTACGGGAAAGCAGCAGGAGCCATCAAAACCCCGTGACCTTTACCTTTTTACCTTCTTCATATTTAAGTATTTACAATTTTATACTATTTTATTATCTGCTCTTTCTGCCCACCCACCCATTTTGATACTTTTCAACAGTCAATTATTAGCTTCAAAATCACTGTACCTAAGTGAAGCAATATTATAAATTGGAATAGGGGAATTAAATGAGCCATTGTTTACCTTAAATGTTGGCAAGACAGTGTAGAGACACATCATGGACATGAACACAGGAAACATGCAATTTTTGGCTCTTGGCCCTATATCACCAACAGAATAAGTTGATGAATGGTTACTGTAGACAAATGCCTCAAATAATTTGGTCACTATTTGATGCAGTCACATACCACACCCAACCACCACCTTCCTCTATTCTAAGGTAACTTCCTATCCTAATTTGTAATTCCATAAACATTTAATTATACTAAGGAAAATGAAACAGTTTTTTAGGCATTATAATTTACAAAGGATCAGTCATCACAGTTGAAGACAGGAGGGCTTCAATGAACACATAAAACAAGAGGCAAACACAACTGTGCAATATTTAAGTTCATAGCTTTACTAATGTAGAAAAGAATGGGCCATTTGACAATGGAGGTGTGCACGCACCAAGGTTTAGCACATGACTGGTTTAGCATAGGAGAACAGGTGGAGGTGGAAGGGATGTAGTGTTAAAATAATGTGAAGTATTGGAAGTACTGGTAACTCTAGGGTAGGGGAGATATTTCACAGGTAATGGCAGAACACAAATATATATATATATATATATATATACTATATATATATATATATAACTACACTATGAAATAAAAATCTATTTAAAAATAATAATATATTAATAAATAAATAAACAATAAGTGAGGGATTATAGGTAGGTTCTTATTTGAGAACAAGGCCAGGTGGATGTCTGTTATCCAAGATATTTTGGTAAGTTAATTCCCATCTGCAAATATCAGACATAGTGCAAGTTTCTGGGTTAAACTCTGACAACTTTCATCATAGAACAGTTGTTTAGATTGTGAGAGCTTTGGGAATTGACATGGGTTGCTACTATATGGTGTACGTTGCACGTGTAAACTGTTTGTCCAGGGTCATTCATTCTGATTGAGAGATTATTGACTGTGACTATTATAGCATAAACAGATTTGTTGGCATATTTGGTGCATTGTGGTGAAAGTAGCATGTGCAGTGATCAGAAAGGTTTCCCTTACAGTCAGAATGGAATAGGTCATAGTAGCCAGATACATGTTGCAAGTTTTGCAATGGGATCTGTTGCACAGAAAAGATCCATGTGGTGGTTTTTGAGAAGCTGAAGGAGAGTATTTTTGGACCAAGATGTTTTTGAGATTGAGAGGTTTGCTGAAACATGTGCAGGGGAATGCAGGTAGAATTTTGAGTAGAAGGGTGAGCATTTCAAGTAAGAATTGTCACACCCATGTCACAGGATTTGACCATGCAATAACTGATGTTGAATACAGGGATTTGGTTGTTTTTTACAGGTGCATGGGGAGAGTACTTATATGAAATGAGGATGACAGCACAAGAGATCCAATTCACAATCAGAATGAATGATCACAGGTAAACAGTTCACACCTGCAACCTACAACATCCACTAGTAGACTAGCAGCCCATACTAATTCTCTCAGTCCTCACAATCATAACAACTATTTTAAGTGAGAGCTGTTACAATTTTTGTGGAAACTACTACTGTGGCTGCCATCTCATCACAAATTATGGTTTCTCTCTCTTTACTTGTTTCAAATTCTTTTTCGTGATATACATTTGAGCTACTGCAAAAGTTTAAAGCAACAAACTTTTAATATTAAGGAGGAAGCTAGTCACTTACTTGACACAGAAAAAAATGGAGGTCAGATGAAAATAATGTTGCTTCTTGCCCTCACAAACTCTCAGTGCTTCCTAAAGGTACCATAATTGTTTACACTTTGCTTTTGGAGGAAAAAAAAAATCTTGAATGGCCAGTATGGAATAGTTGCTACTATGAAAAAAGATGAATGTCTCTAATAAAACTTATTTCATCCAAGACCATTCATTGAAAACACAGAAATAAAATAAAGAATTATTAGGTGAAATTTTTCTATAAATAAAGAGAATTTAAAATTAATGTTGCTACTTACACACAAAATCTCTTCAGTGCTTCCTAATGCAAGGGTCTCTTTTGAGTCATTCACACTGTACCCATCAAGGCTGCTGTCATCTCTTAGAACATTGTTCTGGAAATAATAATAATGATAATAATAATCAGTAAAGTGTAAAATAATCAAATAACTAAACCACACTGAATGAAGATAATTACATTAATGTTTGTGAAAATTGCAACACCTAGAAGGAATAGTCCGAATCACTCCAAAATTTGGGGAAATGGTGAAACCATAATAAGTGATTCAGCTAGCAGAGAAATGGCATGCACATAGCTCCAGCAGTGCCCTATTTTGTGTGCCTGGATGATCATTTGGTGCAAAGCTGTCAAACATAGTAGAAACATGCACATAAGTGCTGGTATGTCTCATCATTGTCAGAAAATTCAATATTGGCATGTAAGTGTGTTCACACTAGGCAGAATGATTGGGTCTCCTGAAAACAGATCTGTTGCACCGTAGCGTTGTGGCTATCACAGGGTATGCTTCTATGACAGTGATTCATGAGTTGAAACAGTGGATAGAAAAGGATCATACACAGCGAATACCAGTTACTGGACTATACAATGCGGGATGACCTCCATGTGGTTGACATGATAGAATAGCTGTAGGATCAATGTTGTGGTATGACATCAAGTGTGGATATTTCTTCATTCACGGTTCAATGCTGTCTGCTGAGTACTGAACTGGTTGCATGCATGCCATTGCATTGGCTTCCATTTGCCAGAAACCACCAACACCTCAGACTGCAGCAGGTATAGTTCACTTTACATGATACATTTGGGATATGGTCAGTCAGCAGCTTGTTTGTTCTTGTCTTTCTGCAATCACTGTCGATGTTTTGTAGATGCACCAATAAACTGCATGGCAGTGTGCTCCACAGCAGCGTATCCAGCCTCATTGTTTCCATGCTATGGCATTTAGCGGCTCTGACAAGCATGTGGCAGCTTCCCACCATACTGAATTCTTATGTTCAAAGTGCATATACCATTCTGCAATTATAATAATTAGTGGATTGTCATGTCCCTAATCTGTAAAATAAATTTTATAGAAATCACATGTCTCTTTCTTGGTGTTGCAGTTTTCACAAACAGTAGTGACTTTATATGTCCATAGCTGCAGTGTTACATTCTTAACCAACATCAAAATTTTGTGACACATTTGCTGAGATGTCATAAAGGTCAATTTTCTGCATGGGTTTCTGGTGGTGCTAAGTACAAAGAAATAATGTATGCTCAAAAATAATTTCTGTGGCATGCTGCATCCTTGGAGTTTTTTGAACAACTGAAAAGTGTATGTTGGTGTGTATCAGTTCCTGTTATGACAGTCGTGTAAATTATTGCCCTATACGTAACAGAAAATATTTTGGAGTCATATTTTATATAATTACTTGATGTAATACATACATACAAGGCACATCCATAAACTAAGATTGATTTCACATAGAGTACATGCTTGTAAGCACATTTAAATGATGCTGCATTCATTTTGTTATTGAACATCTACTACAACAATTGTGTCAGTTATATTGAGCTACAAAGGTTAGTTTAAAATGGAAGTTAAAATCGAAAATCTCACCAGCTATGAAATGCAGTCGGTTGTAAGAATTTTCACGCAGAGAATGTCTGTGAAGCAGAAATTTACAGACAAATTTGTTGAAATCTCTCAAGTTCATACTACAGAACTCTTAAGAAGCTGTGAAAGGCTATTCAAAACTGACAGTCTGGGCTACCGACTGCTGAGTTTGTCTCTTGCATGACAATGTACGACCCATCAACAGTACAGAAAGCAAATACCTTTGATAGCTTACAATAAATACAGAAAAAAATAGTAAATATTAAATTAAGATAAACTCTAAAATCAGCAGTTCTCCATGGAGAAATCCATGTTTACTGAGGTAACTTAACAAAAAAATAGATGTGTGCATAGTCAAACTACTTGTTCTCACTACACAAAATTGGCTTCATGTTTAATAACTTTCCATTTTAATATATTAATTTATCTTTTTGATTTTACATTAGATTCAATGTCTATTGTAGTGTCCCATTGATCAATGAATGGAAGCAGAACATATTTTGTGTGACATTACTAAAATAGTGCAAGGTTTGTACAACTGCAATACTATAATTATTGACCATATGATCGAGTCAAATTTATCATAAGAGTACTTGTACTAAAATTAATAGTCACAATGAAAATGCTGGTAAGGTATGGAAATAAGGAAGGGTAGGGAAAGTAAAACATTCACTCACCACAAATGAAGTCAGGAGTGTCATTATGAACAAATAAACATGAACATATGTTGTATGTTGTTTGTCAAAGTTAATTTTTTCCTTTCTTACTTATCCAAAATTGATGAATGAGGTACCATTTTCAAGATTAATTTCTCTGTTTCTGATGAACTGTTAATTTGGAATTGCACATTGCATTGTTTGTTTGTAATTCGAAGTTTTGGCCTAAGAGTATTTTCCTTGGATGCAAAAATGTGGCAGGGGTGATGTGACGCTACTCGATTCAGTATTTCAATTAATACCCTTCATAATTTAATTACTGCTCTAAACATGGTTAATAAATTTATAAACATACAACAATTTCCGCAATAAAATGTTTTTAAAATAATTATTACCATATTTTAATATATTTCCATTTTTAGCAAATTTTCTCTAACGCTAGTTTCTTAAATACAACTCGGGTACATTCTCACTGTATTATTATGATAAAACGAAATGCTGTTCATAGCTCACAAGCAGTACTGTCCATAAATGTTCCATTCTTTTGTATTATGCCTCACCTCAAATGAAATGGTTATTTTTTCACTTAATAAAAGTCACCAATTTAACTATTAAATTTTAACACTTCATCATATTTTATTTGCAAGGATAAAGCAGAGTCAGAAATCATTTCATATCATTTGCATTTATGTTCACCTTTTTCTCTGAAGTACAAAATTTCCACATGGACCCACTAGTTTTATATTGTTTTAGAATAAACATTGTTTAGAAGTGAGGCACCTGGTAAAGGGATCAGATGTGGAAACACTGAGACTCATCACATGACTGACATCAGAGATGAACAGTGTGGGAATGGTGAGAGAAAAAATAATCAATCTATAGTTTTGGAAAGTCTGGAAAAGCTAAATGAGTACAAAGTAATAATATAAAAACATACAACTTTGGATCAGAAAAAATTATAAATGGTATATAAATAAACACACAGTTTTACTTGAGGTTAACACCATGGACATAACAGGTGTCAATGATTGGTTGGTAGGATAGTTCCCATCTGTGGATTTCAGATGGAGTAGTAGCATCAGAATACATTCTGGCAGTTCTCTCTGTAAAACAATTGTTGAGATTGTTGAAATTGTGAGAATTGGCATGGGCTGTCCTTGGATAATGTAGTAAATGATTTGCCTGTGGCTAATCATTCTGATGGACAATTGCCACCATTAAGGCAGGTAAGTTAGAAAATGAGGTATGAAGTGTAATCAAAAAGTAATAAGAGTTTAATTTTTTTTCAGAAAGTGTATTTAATCTCACATGGCTATCCCATTCCCTTCAAACTAATTTTCGTTTTTTATTATTATGCATTTATTTCAATGTAGTTTCCATTTTGGGAAACATTGTTTCAACATTTTGTTATGTAGCTCTGTCTGTGATTTCGCCTTCATCTCATTAACAGTTAAAAAAAGTTGTCCTTTAAATGTCCTTTTGAGTTTTGGAAATAGTAAAAAGTAACAGGGTACCGTCTTTGCAGAACAGGGTGTTTGTGGCATCACAAAGATGTGGCATTTCATGAAGCAAAGCGGTCATGTTGCAAAATCCATTAATTGTCTCTTCAAAGTACGGGTCATTATCTCTGAACTGCCTAACAAAAACTGTGCAAACCTTGTAGCTTGCACTCCTTGTTGACTGTATGAGCTCTCTATTTGTAATTCTTCTATCGGTAAGCTCAATCTGTTTAATTTTTTGCATGTTTTCATCACTGATGGTTGTTGTAGGAAGCTTAGCTTCACGTCATTTTCAATGTCTCTTGACCTTTCTGAAAGCATCTGTAAACTCATGGTTGTGGAATAGTTGCCAAAGGCCTTCTTTTACATTTTGAATGATTGACAATTAATTTCATTTTTAACACAAACTTCATTTAAATTCTCTGAACCAACATTTTTCTGCACAAAAAATTGCCAAACACAGTAAAGTAAATTTTTCTCATTCACATTGCAAACACAAACTAAACATCGCAGCTATCCAGAAATTAACATTTATGTTACTACTGGTGCTACCAGCACACAAAAAAGAATCAACTTGATAAACAAGTTACTGAGTGTGCATTTTAAAAAATCTCATTACTTTTTAATCACATCTTGTATGTAATTGTATTAGTGGGTACTAATGACATGTCTATAGGTAATATTTCTCTGTGGTAGAAATGGAGTATGTAGTGGTGGCTAGATGTATGCTGCAAGTTTTGCAGCAAATTCTGTTGCATGGTAAAGATTCATGTTGTAGTCTAGAAGACTAAGATCGTATTTGTGAACCAAGATGATCTTGTGGTTGAGGGTCAGATGGAGCAGATGCAGGGAGCAGTGGGCAGTATTTTGGGAAGAAGTATCTGCAGTTCAGGTTGAGAACAAAGAAAATCATGCTTATGGCAAAAGATCTGGTTAAAGGACTCGAGGTCATGGGAGAAATGTGTGTCAAATATGAGGCTGACGTCAGTTTTTGGGTGTTCAGAATGTTAGTTGTATAAGCGGTGAGTGGTAGCATAAGAGATTTGTTTTCATACAAGAACAAGGAAATGAAGTCTTGTGTTATATTTTCAAAATACATGGAAAATGATTCATAATTAGAAAATTATGCATCTGCCATGGATTGTTATAAGGAAAGGAACATTTGCTGTGGAAGCAACAGCAACTGTTGAGATATAGGTGCTGTGGGCTTGATATGCACAGATTTGTGAAGGGCACCTGGTCATTGGGAAATGTCTTTATGCAGGAAGTGACCCACCATAGGGAATTTTCATCTATTATTGGATATGCTGCTTACACAGTTAATTTACCTGGCTAACTATTCATCAGGGTGAATGACCACAGCCAAACATATTATACTCACACCCTATAGTATCCAGCTGCACAGATTACACAGTTACAACAATCTGAACAGCTGTTTTATAGTGAGAGCTTTCAGATGTTTTTGTGAGACTGTCTCCCTTCTGAACTCTACAGATGGGAAATAGCCTACGAACATATCATTGACACCAGGTCTCCCACTGGTCTTAACCTCCAGCATAATACCAGTAAACTTATAAGTCATTTTAATATTTGTATTTTTTATTGGTTTATTTATACAAGGTGAGTCATGAGGAAAGGTACATACTTTGAGGGGTGATGCTACTGGTAATTCTGAAAAAAAAACTTCTAATAAACATATGCCCTTTTCTTAACCGTTTCAGGGTAAACAAATGATTTTTTTGTTTGTTCAGAATTACCAGTAGTATCATCCCTCAAAGCATGTGCCCTTTCCTCCTGACTCACCCGATATATTATATATAATTTTTATGATCCAAAATATTCTTATTATTATTATTTATTACTTTCTGCAGTCTTTCCAGAGATTATACTTTTCCATAATTATAAATGAATGATTCAATATCAATAGCCATAATTGTCTACTTCTTCCCCCACTGTTGCAATCCCCATTCTTCAAATGTCTGGCTTCAGTTGTGAGAGGAGTTTTGGTGTGTGCACATATCATTCCTTGCCATATGTCTTAAATATAAGCATGATTAAAATTTACATTAAAATATCATAAATTGTGTTTGTATTTATTTGGTGTTGTAAACCTCCTGACTTATTATGTGGCGAGTGACAGGTTTACTTCCCCCATCCTTGTTTAATTTCATCTACTGAGATAAAGAAAGAAATAATTTGCTTCCTGTGTACCATACGATTATGAGGGTGCATCTGTTCCTGCTGTGTACTCAGCAACAGGAAGACATCTTCCAGACTTGAACATCCATGATGGGCCAGAAGGGTTTGTGGGGATGCTTCAGCCAGTAAGCGTCCCTTCCTCATCAATCCAATCTGCATAGCATAAATAAATTGCAATTAGTATGTTTGAATTTCCACAATACAAACAAAACCTTATTTGTTATTAATAAAAAAGGGCTCCCTTTGTTATTATTTATTTGAAAATGAAGATATATTTGAAGAAAAGGAAGGCATACAGACTGAATCTGATTTACCTTTCCTAAAGTGAGTGAAACTGCACTGAACATTTAACATTTATCATTGAAATACTGTATTACTGGTACTTATAGTTCTTACAGGATAAATATATCATATTTTGTCCCTAAACATACCTTATCTGCTTGACGGGCCTCATCGATGTAATGTGTTGTTATAATTATTGTAGTTTTCTTGTCAGATGTTATCTCCACCAAATGGTCCCAGATGCTAGTTGAAAGAAAAATAACTGAAATTAAGTATTATATTTAATTAAATCTAAATGAAGTATCATTTTCAGACATAATGTGTACAAAATATCTTTGTGACTATCTACTACAGAATTACTTAATTTTAAAATAATAGGATGAAATAATCAATGAATATACAAAAATATGATTACAGAATTTTGTGCAGCCATTGTGCTTATCTTTAATTTCAATATAAATAAAGTTAACAAATGACAATTAATATGACAATGAATGAGTTGAATTTCATCTTTTAATTCATGCAAAATGTAGTGATAGTACAAATTTGTTACAAGCAAAAACTGGTACTTGTAATTATAATTGTAAGTGCTAGCTTTTAAATGTACCACAGTGCATAAACTGTAAAAACATGAATAATAAACATATAGCAATTTTTGAGAACATGGACTGGACAGTGTAGAAGGCAGAGGAGTTAGTTGCTTTGTGAATTCCACCCTGTCTACTTCATGTTCTATTGTATAAAAAGGGTTTAATCTTGAAAAATTTTGTTTCTTCTGTATTCTTGTTATTATTGCTTCTGTTACATATGGTAAGTGATGGTTCCTTTAGCTTTCCTTATTTATATCTATATTTGCTAATGAGCTTTTTTATGCTTTGTGTCCATAAGTGATTATTATTAATAATTGTGATTCCTATTATGGCTGGTGGCAATTTTCCAGCACTTTTACTTTTGCAATACCCACTATTTTGGTTTAAGTTATTTCACTGTTTGAGTTAAATTATTTGTCACCTCCCTCTATAATTTATTCTAGTCTCTGACTACCTTATCAACAAATCTCTTCCATGCTACATACTACTCTTAATTTCTCTTTCTATATGCAGTCACCCTCATCACCAATCTATGTCTTATACTCAACCAGCACTCTCTTCATTCACCTCACATCTTTCACCGACACACAACCTACACTCTTGATCATATTAATTACTGATTATGTTCTATTATAATTCTAGCAATTAAATCTAACTGTCCTCTTCACTCCCTCCTTCACCTGTGCTGGTACGAATAATGTGATTTCATACTGTTCTATCATACTAAAGCAAGAACCTGCCCAAAGGTTTTCATTTCATTTCCCTCACACAATATGGATGTATCTGTTACTGAAGCTTCAATTATTCCTAAACAGAATCAAAAGCAGAAATAAAAACACTGAATTTTAATAAAACTCTGTTTATCATATATTTTAAGAGATAATATTAATACTTACTTCTGTCTAAGAATAGGGTCCAGGCCAACAGTTGGTTCATCGAGTATTAACAGCTCTGGATTGTGCACCAATGCTGCTGCGAAAGAGACACGTCGCTGTTGACCACCACTAAAAAATGTACATTGTTATTGTAATCTGTTTTTCTAAAAAAAAAAATTGTTTACATTCATATGAACTCTGAAATGACGATTATGAAACATTTAATTAATACTCAGTCTTGAATTTTGAATGGAAAGACATTACTTTGTGTATTTTAAGGTTAGTAACATTATTCTCTTTTGTACTTTTGCCAGGAAATTCTCTCAGCTAATTTAATTAAAAATTTCAATAATGAATTTTTTTTACATATACCTAAATATCTTTAGAATTCCGTATATAATCAATACCTTTTGATGCGATAATATATTTTTTAAGTTTATGTAATTCTTTGAGGTTCAGAAATTGTAATAGATGTTTGATGAAATGACTTTAACTCCTGTTTTGTCTAATTTTCTTAAATACATGTGTATTTGCATTAATATGTTCTGCTACCTTCTCTAATTTTATAGATATATACGTCATGATACTCCATGCAATCAAAGGTTTTGATGGCTGGAATAAATTGTTTACATGATCCCCAGGTGGTGCTGCATCTGGGTGACCTGCTTTGGTATTCTTTTGGGGTGGAACTACTCTTAGACATTTTTAGTATGGCACATGAAACACATCTCAGCAAAGTTCTGAGAAGAAGGCAGAAACATGTTGCCCAAAATGCTAGAATTTAATATTAGAACACTGCATAAAATGTGGAGCATGGGAACTATGGTACTTCATACCCTGTTTGCATGATCTGGTAATATTTAATTTTAAACAATTCACTGCTGGAAAATACCCCACAGAACTTTAACTCAGAAACAAATATGGTGTTATATCTGTAAGTTGTAAGAGATAGATTCAGGAATCTTTGTTGAGTAAAACAATTTTGATGGATGAAGAAAATACGGAAACAACTTTTTTCCATGAGTAAGTTCAGTTGTTGAAACCAAATGCTGATTGGTTTCCTGAAATCCCACATATTGGAACACAATGTCTAATTTATAAAATAAAAAGAAGTGCAACATAAAACCTATTAATGAGTTCATCAATAAACATATTGTTAGCATCTGTAGTTCTCAATATCATCAACCTTCATCATCACTATATAAATAAATAATGAACAATTTTAAAAATGTTCATACAATAGGCACATGATATATATTTATTCAGTGTATGCCACATTCCATATATATATACATATTTCTTAAAAAAAAAAAAAATCAGTTTTACAGTGAGATCTTGAGCATATGCTAATTATTTGATTACCTGTATTAAGGAAATCGTGAAATCTACACCATACGAGCATTTTGGACACTTTCTCACTATATGCCCAACAGTTTGCCTTCCAGCCCCACAGTTGCACTCTGGCAACAGCATCCTCCCCAACTTATGGGACACATCTGCAGATCTATCTGGCCTGAGTTTATCTTACTGATCGTGATAAAGATCCTCTGGTATGCTTGAAGAAAGCATACTTTTGTCTTATATCTGAATGTGGGATATTGCTTGAGAGAGACAGGTATTATACTGGAGTGGATTGAAATGTCCTGCTAGTGATGCAAATGGTGTCTTTCGGTTGAGTATTGATCCTTTAGGCATGTGGACCATCAAGCACAGTACTCAGTCTTTCCAACCCAGTCCTTTCCCATTTCGAATGACTTTAATGTTGATGAGGTGTAAGGTCATAAAAATAAATAGCCATACAAGTTCAAGGAAAAATCCTTGACTACAAGATGAACTTCTGTAACACAGTTCATAATGAGCCACTTTGCATACTGACCGAGAGGTTGCTCTATTTAATCTATTTCAATGCTGACAGGTTTTTTAGTGTTTTATTTCTCTTTTCCTTTATGCTGTCATCTCTGCTTCTTACTGAGTTTCTGCTGACTTTTATATTTACCAATGAGAGATTAATTCAAAATTGCACAATTAACATTTATGACAACAAGCAAAGAAAAAATCATATTTAAACTAGCAAAATCACCCTTTGGTGAGTGAATTGTGCATTGTGATTTACCTACTTCCTTCAAAATTAACGTTGAGCTATCTACCTGCTGATATTTTGCATAAATTGAAGCTAGTCATGTAAGCTGGATTAGGTGCAAGCCACAGTTTTTAGAAGTAGCCACTCAAAACATTTAGGTCAGAAGATGGGACATCTTCAGCTGTCTTGAAAGTTCTGTGCTGAGAAGCTGTGGCCTATTAATCTGCATAATCAATCTTTCTCAGTTACTGACAGGAATTCTTCACAGGTCTTCTGCCGGATAAGACCGGCAAAAGACCCGTGAAGAATTCCTGTCTACCATACGCCGGGAAAAACTTAATTGTCACATTTCGCAGTTACTGCTGCATAAAGACAGTGATACACGACTCAATGGTGAATCCATAGTGGCAGGTATTATAGTATTCCAGCCAGTTTTACATAAGTAATAAATTTATGCTATTGTTTGTATAATAATATAGAGTCAACTGGTCTTCTGTTAAATCAAAACATAAAAGTTTGTACTTACCTGAGGTGCTTAATTTGACGGTCATTTGGAGGCAGTTCGAGCAACTGTGCTAGGAACTTAGATCGTTCTCTAATGCTGTCGTTGTCCATGTTGAAAATCCATCCAAAATACCACATAACCTCCATCACTGTCAGCTCACCTGGTAATGCTATATCCTAATAAGAAATACAGTAGTTTTGATGGATTATAGAATGTTGTATTTAAGTGATTAAAAAAAAATTATGTAAATTTGTTAAAAGAGTTTGGATTACAATATCCAATAATCGTAGGTGGAGGAATATTGTCTTACCGCAAAGTAATTTTAGGTGTATATATTTTATATAATATAACTAGCTTACAATTCAAGCCCTTAGACTGAAATAAAGATAAAAATGGTCACTTGGAAAATGTGTATATCACAGAACAGAAGAAAGTGAAGATGCTGTTAAAGAGCATATAAGTAAAGTGTGTTCATGTCTTTGTGTTCATTATGGCCCATCAGCTATTATCAATAAAATGAATGAGGTTAACTGATTGATTATTATTCTGTAATTTACTTTAATTAGTGTGGAAACACTACCAGTATTCCCCGCAGGGGCCTGGTACGCAAGTGCCAGGTACGGGTTTGGCGAACCCGCGGTGCCCGAGCTGGAAACTTGTGAGCGCCGCAAGTTTCCCACACCGTAAACTCCTACCATGCTTCAACGACCACCGTAGGGCGTGGCGGTGGAACGTTGTGTGCCTAGGAGAACGGGGATCTTGGCTTCATCGCCCGGATCGCGAGGACGGTAAAAACCTCTATAAAAAACCCCTCAACCTCAAGGTCAGATACGTGCCGAGGAGGTGCATGGGTGAGAGGCAGATCACTCGCTAACGTACAACCTCAGGGGCACCTGCGCACCCCTGTTGTAATAGCATTTCTTTCTTTAATGGTTTTTACTCGTGGGACCAAAATGCCTACTCCACAAAAAACCAAAAAACCCCTGCGGCCCGGGTGTGTCGCAGGTAAATAAAAACACACCCAGTTCTTACAAACGGGCTAGGGTTGAAAGCCCTCCCCCGGATGTAAACAGTAACAGCAAGGGTTGTAATATTGACAATGCCTTCGTTATTATGACAAGGGTGGAGGGATCTTTTGAGAAGGTCTCTCCATTCTATGTTCAGAAAGGTTTAGAGGGTATTGCGGGTACCCTCAAATCTGTAAAAAAGCTGAGGAATGGAACACTGCTTATGGAAACATCCACCCAGAGGCAGGCTGTCCAACTCCTTAAGTGCGAGAAGCTCGGGGAGTTCGCAGTGAAGTGCGAACTCCATAAAACTCTAAATTCAAGTAAAGGAGTCATTACCAGCAGGGACCTTATGGATTTAGAGACCGAGGAACTCCTTAAGGAGTGGTCAACAGAACATGTGGTCGAGGTTCGTCAGATTAAACGAAGGGTTAACGGCAGTCTTGAGAAGACAGCCACCTTCGTCCTGACGTTCGACACTCCAACGTTGCCCAAAAACATCAAGGCAGGATATTTGAATCTGAATATTCGCCCGTATGTACCGGACCCAATGCGCTGCTTTAAGTGCCAGCGGTTCGGTCATACGACGGCGACCTGCAAGGGCAACCCCACCTGTGGGAAGTGCGGAAAGGCGGCTCATGAGCCAGGCACTAGCTGCACGCTCCCACAGGTGTGTGTGAACTGCTCCGGGGCACATCCAGCCTGGAGCAGAGAGTGTCGTTTGTATCTGGAGGAAAAAAAGATACAGGAGTTGAAAACGAAAGAGCGGATTTCTTATGGCGAAGCCAAAAAGAAATATAAGGCTCTGGCTCCACCAGTCTTCGCTACCAGCTTCGCGAAGACGTTATCAACTCCCGTCAGGAAAGAAAGTATTGCTACCCAGACGTCCGTTGCGGACATGGGCACAAGTCCAATGTGCTCATGTCAGTGCAGATGTGGTGCCACACCCATCAAGGTCATTACACCTAGGACCTCGCACGTCGGTAGCAATACTCTGACAACATCGACCACATCGACAGCAGGTTCCGTAAGTCCACCAGCAAAGACACTGCCATCCGCTACAGCTGTGGGCCCCTCTGCAACAGCAGAAGCGGCCCCTAAAGCAGAAACAGCTTCTGCAAAAGAAGTGAAAACGGCAACGCCATCTGCCGGTAGCGGATGGCAAACAGTGCAAAAGGTAAGGGGTCCGAAATTTAAGCTGACGGACCCCGCTATGTTTGTGAAATCCCCTCCGACTTCTCCTCCCAGATCCCCTTCTGGAAAGGAGAAGAGGAGGGACAGGCCTCGGCGGATGAAAAATCCGCAAGACCCCGAGGCCTCACAACGAAAATCGTCTTCGGACACCGAAGACGATATCATGCTGGTGGACGTACCTTGTTCCGTTCCTCAGCTATCAGAGAAGGAAGACCCACCCGATCCGGGGGGGGGGGTGGTGGTTTTAAATAGGTAGAATGGCTCCCATACTTCAGTGGAACGTAAACGGTTTCCAGGCTCACAAAGAGGAAGTCCAGCTCTTAGCACGGTCTAATCCATTGTGTCTCTGTCTCCAGGAGACACACTTTAGACCACAACATCAGCCTGTGCTAAGAGGTTATGACATATTCCGAAAGGACGATACCGAGGGTGATCGAGCGAGGGGCGGAGTGGCCGTGTTTGTTCGGAACACTGTCCACTCCGAACCCGTCGCTCTCACCTCTCATCTACAAGCAGTAGCGGTGAAAATACACGGTCCAATACAACTGACCGTATGCTCTGTCTATCTGCCACCCAGTTTGTCCGTCGACTACGACGATCTGGTTGGCATTACACGACAACTCACTCGGCCCTTTCTCCTTTTGGGAGATTTCAACGCCCACAGTGCGTTGTGGGGTTCCACCACCGATTGCCCCCGGGGCCGAGTGATTGGTAGATTGATGGAGCAGGAGGAAATTTGTATCCTGAATACAGGGCAAATGACTCATTTCACCACTGCTACCGGTACGTCTTCTGCCATTGACCTTTCCTTGTGTTCTCCCTCAATCGCAGACTCCGTGCTATGGGAGGTGGATCGCGACCTACATGGAAGCGACCACTTCCCTATTTGGTTGCACGTCGGGTGCGATCGTGGGGGAGGAAATAACCGGCGCAAATGGAACGTCAGTTGTGCAGATTGGCAACTCTATTGCCGCTCTGTACAACTGCAACTTGTAGGCAGTATACAAGAGAAGGTGAATCACTTCACGGAAGTGATTCACCGTGCAGCTAACGTTTCCATGCCGAAAAGCTCCTAGTACAGGCATTTTAGACAGATTTTAGGGGTAACCTCAAAAAAAATAATGTAGAGCTGAAATTTGGCACAGACGTTCCTTAGTACCATAAAAACAAGTACTAAAAAGTCCCCACCTCTAGGGTGTCCGCGTCATAGTTTTTTTTTGGTCTAAAGGGCTTAAATAGGGATTGAGTGCCAAATCTGTATAAACTTGTTGTAAAATTTAAAATGTCAGACTCAGTAACCTTTTATTGCACCCTAGGTAATTAGCATAGGCTAACCACTGCATAAAAGTGTAATATCGGCACTATTATTATTTAAAAGTAAAAGTATAGTCACATTTTATCATGAAGGCAGTACGAAACATAACTTTTTTTTTCGATTTCTCTGCGTTGCGGAAAAACTGTCAAAGTTACCAGGTCGGGACCTATGATCAAAGTTGTAGTACACACTTTCAGCATTAAAATGGTATATCGTTCATCCCTCTGCGACATATGGTTGTCGAGATACACGTTGAAACAAGCACACGTGAGTCAACGCTGGGCCGAGAGCTCCGCGCGCCGCTCCCCGGCCATTATGGGTATTAACCTGAAAAAAATATAATGTAGACCTGAAAATTGGTACAGATATTACTTACTACCTAAGAATCATGAAAAGTCCCAATCTCTAAGGTGTCCTCTTCATAGTTTTATCAGGGCAAAAGATTTTAATTAGGGCTTAAATGTCATAATCAGTATAAACGTCTTGTAGGTCTTAAAATATCAGCTTTTGTATCATTTAATTGCACTATAAGTAATTGGAAAAGCTAATTATTGAAAGACAGCATAGTTTTGGACATAATTATTGGATAGAAGTAAAAAAATCTCACATTTGATAGTGAAACAGGTACGAAATATGACTTGTTTTGTAACAAAGTCAGATTTGATAAAAACTATCGAAGGCCTATTATCAAAGTTGCAGAACGCAGTTTCAGCATTGAAATGGTGTATTCATCACGTTTTTGTGACAAAATGGTTGGTGAGATATCATCGAAACATTCGAAACAACGCGCAGAGCTAAGCATAAGCGCCGTTCCACTTACCCTTCCTCTTCTGTCTGCATCATTCTAATTTCTTCGAACAGTGCACTGAGATTTTGTGCCCTTGGCATTATATCTAAACTGACAGAAAGAAACCTTGAAAATGATGAAACATTTTGCAAAATTATAAATTATACAAATTTTTATTAAAATCTTTGAATAAAATTTAAAGTTCAGCTTCATCATCGTACTCGTCATCTGAACTATTATAGGTCACTTTACCGCATGCACATTAGTGAACACTCCAGCCCACAACGCACACATTCAAATCTATTTTGCAGATGTTCTTACAATTGCAGGGCACCAAATTGAGTAGATGATCCGGTGCAGGTGCAAGTCGGTTAGTCACTAGCTCAAGAGCTCCATTTTGAATTTTCCAGCCCCAATCTTCAGGACCTAAAGAATTTCCTATCCATTCTTGAATCTGTAATATATTCGTAGAGAATGTCGCTCACATGCTGCATATGTTGGTGGAAGGGACGCAAGCTGGAAGGATGCAGTGACTGGTTGGGTTGTGAACTTACGACTTAAGATTTAAAATTGTCATAGTGGGCAACGGCAAGCGATGGATCTGAACACATGACAACGGAAAGAGAGGAGCGTCGTCGATGTGTCGGGGGGGGGGGGGAAACATCTGCCAATGATTTCGCTCACCACAACACGGTTGTCACTTTACTTCAAGCTGAGCTTTTGAAAAACTATTATAACATAAATCAGCTAGTCGAATTACTTGTAAACAAATTAAAAACTGCGGGTCATCATGACATTCAGTGTAAAGAAGATTAGGATGCCAGCATTGCATGTTTGCACTTGATTATTGCAGGGGCCAAGAGGTAGCGGTCATTTCCAACGATACGGATGTCCTCGTTGGTAGCAAGACTTAGTGAAAGCAGTCATATAAATGTAGTTCAACCTGTCACAAGCAAAACTGCTAGTAAGGTCTTCAACGTGGCAGAACTCTGCAAATCCATCACAAACATGAAAAACTCTGCACTCTATTGTCATGCATTCACAGGGTGTGATACTGTCAGCGCTCTTTTAGGCAAAGGAAAAAAACAAGACTGGAAGTTATTGAAGGGTTCTGCAGTACTGCGTTACAAAATGGAAACATCCGAACATCCCAATGCACAGAAAGAAGACATAATATCCGCAGGAAAGACGTTTGCCGTTGCCCTCTATGACAATTTTATATCTTAGTGTCAGTGCAGTTTAGCTAGTGACAGGTTGAACTACATTTATACAACTGCTTTCACTAAGTCTTGCTACCAACGAGGACATCCGAATCGATGGAAATGATAATAGTTTTTCAAAAGCTCAGCTTGGAGTGAAGTGACAACCATGTTGTGGTGAGCGAAAACATTGGCAGATGTTTTCCCCCCGACACATCGACGATGCTTCTCTCTTTCCGTTGTCATGTGTTCAGATCCATCGTTTGCCATTGCCCACTATGACAATATTAAATCTCAGTGTCAAAATATCCATGAACTTCTGGTAATAAAATACAGTAGTAAGTTCACAACCAACCAGTCACTGTATCCTTCCATCTTGCGTCCCTTCCACCAACATATGCAGCATGTGAGCGACATTCTCTACGAATTCATTACAGATTCAAGAATGGATAGGAAATTCTTTAGGTCCTGAAGATTGGGGCTGGAAAATTCAAAATGGAGCTCTTGAGCTAGTGACTAACCGACTTGCACCTGCACCGGATCATCTACTCAATTTGGTGCCCTGCAATTGTAAGAACATCTGCAAAATAGATTTGAATGTGTGCGTTGTGGGCTGGAGTGTTCACTAATGTGCATGCGGTAAAGTGACCTATAATAGTTCAGATGACGAGTACGATGATGAAGCTGAACTTTAAATTTTATTCAAAGATTTTAATAAAAATTTGTATAATTTATAATTTTGCAAAATGTTTCATCATTTTCAAGGTTTCTTTCTGTCAGTTTAGATATAATGCCAAGGGCACAAAATCTCAGTGCACTGTTCGAAGAAATTAGAATGATGCAGACAGAAGAGGAAGGGTAAGTGGAACGGCGCTTATGCTTAGCTCTGCGCGTTGTTTCGAATGTTTCGATGATATCTCACCAACCATTTTGTCACAAAAACGTGATGAATACACCATTTCAATGCTTGAAACTGCGTTCTGCAACTTTGATAATAGGCCTTCGATAGTTTTTATCAAATCTGACTTTGTTACAAAACAAGTCATATTTCGTACCATGTTTCACTATCAAATGTGAGATTTTTTTACTTCTATCCAATAATTATGTCCAAAACTATGCTGTCTTTCAATAATTAGCTTTTCCAATTACTTATAGTGCAATTAAATGATACAAAAGCTGATATTTTAAGACCTACAAGACGTTTATACTGATTATGACATTTAAGCCCTAATTAAAATCTTTTGCCCTGATAAAACTATGAAGAGGACACCTTAGAGATTGGGACTTTTCATGATTCTTAGGTAGTAAGTAATATCTGTACCAATTTTCAGGTCTACATTATATTTTTTTCAGGTTAATACCCATAATGGCCGGGGAGCGGCGCGCGGAGCTCTCGGCCCAGCGTTGACTCACGTGTGCTTGTTTCAACGTGTATCTCGACAACCATATGTCGCAGAGGGATGAACGATATACCATTTTAATGCTGAAAGTGTGTACTACAACTTTGATCATAGGTCCCGACCTGGTAACTTTGACAGTTTTTCCGCAACGCAGAGAAATCGAAAAAAAAGTTATGTTTCGTACTGCCTTCATGATAAAATGTGACTATACTTTTACTTTTAAATAATAATAGTGCCGATATTACACTTTTATGCAGTGGTTAGCCTATGCTAATTACCTAGGGTGCAATAAAAGGTTACTGAGTCTGACATTTTAAATTTTACAACAAGTTTATACAGATTTGGCACTCAATCCCTATTTAAGCCCTTTTGACCAAAAAAAACTATGACGCGGACACCCTAGAGGTGGGGACTTTTTAGTACTTGTTTCTAAGGTACTAAGGAACGTCTGTGCCAAATTTCAGCTCTACATTATTTTTTTTGAGGTTAAAACCTAAAATGCCTGAGCTATCCGGAACGCTGCGAAGGACGCCCGTCCCCTGGTGGAACGACGAATGTCGTTCCGCTATTCAGGGTCGCAGACGGGCGTTGCGGCGTTTTAGGTTGTATCCTACATCCGACAACCTGGCAGCGTTCCGTATAGCAAGAGCTAAGGCGCGCCGTGTTATTAAGGAGAGTAAGAAGAGGTCATGGCAGAACTTTGTGAGCACTATCAATCGTTCCACACCTTCGTCGAAAGTATGGGAGTCCATTCGCCGTATATCTGGAAGGTACTCCCGCGCACCAGTATCTGGGTTACTGGATCATGGACGTATTATTACTGACGAACGAAGCATAGCGCAGCTGATGGCGGAGAACTTCGCCGCCATCACTTCGTCCGATAACTTTGACCCTCGGTTTCAGCGACGTAGAGTCGCTGCCGAGAGGCGCCCGCTGTGCTTCGATTCGTCGAATTCAGAGGCCTACAACTGCCCATTCACATCTTGGGAGCTGGAGAGTGCGTTGAACAGCGCAAATGACACTGCTCCAGGGCCTGATTTGATCCAGTACCAGATGCTGAGGCATCTCAGCAAGGATGCTAAAAAGTACCTTCTAGATATTTTTAACGACATTTGGACCGGAGGACACTTCCCCGACTCATGGAAAGAAGCAACATTAATTCCCATTTTAAAACCTGGCAAGGACAAATTGTTGCCAGGTAGTTATCGTAGTATTGCCTTGACTAGCTGCGTGGGGAAGACACTGGAGAGGATGGTGAATCGCCTGCCTCGTCTGGTGTCTTGAATCCCGTAATCTCCTGAGCCGCTTTCAGTGTGGATTCAGGAAGTTCCGTTCCACCTTGGACAACCTGATCCTCCTGGAGGCGGCAATACAGGATGCGTTCATACGCAGCCAACACCTTCGTGGGTGTTTTTTTCGATCTTGAAAAGGCTTACGATACTACCTGGCGGCATGTTATTTTAAAACAGTTACATGAATGGGGTTTTAGGGGTAACCTACCCCGTTTTTTAAAATCATTTTTATCTGGTCGTTGCTTCCGGTACCGAGTCGGTGGTGAAGTGTCTGATCTTTTTATTCAGGAAAACGGTGTCCCTCAGGGGTCAGTTTTAAGCGTGACCCTATTTGCTATCGCAATTAACAGTATATCTTTGGTTATAAGGAGTCCCATTCGGTTCTCCTTATATGTGGACGATTTTTTAATTTTTATTGCATCGTCCAGCCTGAGAAGCGCAGAGCGGCAGCTGCAACTCGCGCTGAACAGGCTGGATGATTGGTCAGTGCACACCGGTTTTCGATTCTCTGCCGAGAAAACCCGGTGTGTACTTTTTACTCGTAGCAGAAGTCTTTTAGCTGAGCCTCACCTTACCTTGAGGAACACCGTTTTAAGTTTTACTGAAACAGTTAGATTTCTGGGCCTCATTTTTGACACCAGGCTTAACTGGCTTCCACATCTTAAAGATGTGAAAGCCAGGGCCTTAAAAGCTCTTAATATTTTAAAATGTCTGTGCGGCAGGTCGTGGGGCGCTGATCGCTCCTGCCTGCTACAGTTTTATCGAGCCTTTGTACGGTCGCGTCTCGAGTATGGTTGTATCGTATATGGTTCGGCACGGGACAGTTATCTTCGGATACTGGATAGTGTCCACCATGCAGGAATTCGGCTCGCCACTGGTGCATATCGCACCAGCCCTATTGTCAGCATTTGTGCTGACTCGGGCGAGCCACCACTTACCATCCGCCGGCAACTCCTCATGGTGCGACACTATACGCATATTGCCATAACACCTGGCAGTCCCGTGTACGACATAGTTCTACATCCCAGCTACGAGCGGCTCTATGCCAACCGGCATAGAGCCACTAAACCGTTCAGCTACCGTACGAAGGCTATTTTAGAACATTACGGATTTGAGCTTCCCTCTTTTTATCGCCAGGGTTGGAGTAAATCCCCTCCCTGGCTTTTAAAGAGGCCCAGATTAATTTTAGAACTGTCACGGCATAACAAACTGCTAACCGCTGACAGTGTTTTTATTCATATTTTTACTGATATTTTAAATCAATATCACACTTTCACCCCGGTGTATACGGATGGGTCTAAGCAGGCTAACAGTGTAGGCTGTTCAATAGTGTTCCCTCGAGCGACTTACAAATACAAGATGGATAGCAGGTGCAGTGTTTACACTGCGGAGTGCTATGCCCTGCTAAAGTCGCTCCAGCATATGAAGGCACGCCGCGACAAGAAGTACCTCATATGCTGTGATTCCCTTAGTTGCATTCAGGCATTAGCAACTATGTACCCAGCAGACCGTCTAGTCCAGGACATCCAGGACGCCCTCCTTTCCCTCCAATCTTGTGGGAAGGAGGTGGCATTCTGCTGGGTACCAGGCCATGTGGGAATCAGGGGGAACGAGGCAGCTGATGAAGCTGCCAAGTTGGCCTGTGACAAGGTCCGAATCGACTTTGACCCGGTCCCAAAGTCAGACCTTGCCTCGGCGGCGAAGAGATTTGTTTTTGATGTTTGGCAGAGGCAGTGGCTGGAAGTTGAGCATAACAAGCTCCGGCAGGTCAAACCGACCGTTCAGCCGTGGAGCAGCTCCTTCCAGCAGGCGAGGAGGGATGAGGTTCTCCTTACTCGCCTCCGTATAGGGCACTGTCCTCTGACACATGGTTTCCTTCTCCGCCGAGAGGACCCTCCGGAGTGTGATGCTTGTGGCGTACCTTTGACGGTACTCCACATTTTAACCGAATGTGTATTGTTTTTAGATCTAAGGGCAGACGTTGGCTTAGCCAACGATCTGTCCCTTATTTTAAGCGATGACCGTGACAACGTGGCTAAGGTTTTAAAGTTTTGTTGCTTGGCCGGTCTTGTCCCAAAAATTTTGGGCAGATCGGCCTAGGTTCTAGTTTGGATTGGTGGCCGTGTACAACCACCAATCCAAGTACTGTTTTTATTTGTGACACTGATTATATGGCTGGCCCTTTTACAGCCAGCCAGCTAATTTGTTTTTTAACCTGGTTGGCCCATCTACAGCCAACCAGTTAATGTATTATATTTTAGTCACAGTTTTATATTTTATGTTGCCGTCTGTGTGGCCGAACTCTATACAGTCGGCCAGGGCAGACGGTATTTTAGTTAGTATGTTAGTATTTTATTGTGCTGTCTCTGTGGCCGACCCCTTTACAGTCGGCCACACAGACGGCAATTTCGCCACGTTGTCACGCCTGGTTTTTGTTAGGGCGCTAATGACCCCGCTGTCGACGCGCCCTAAAACAACAACAACAACAACAACAACAACTACCAGTATTGAACCATCTCCCATTAAGTTTGATCCATGATCACCAGGAGATAGAATATTTTGAGGCAACATGCCTTACAGCATTATATCGTGGAGGTGCCACATGAAAGTTTTTTTTTAATAAAAAAATCTGTTTATCATGGTGCTAACATATTTCATTGTTGCATCATAAATATTTTCTGTATACAGTGATAAGACACAAAGTGATAAATGAATGCACCAATGACAGGATGGTTGTATGGATTATCAAAACGATGAACTGTTTGGTGAATGGTAATATTTTCATATGTATACTTGTTCTGAATTAAAATTGGACTGCTTGTCATCCACTTAAAAGTAGTCGTGATAAACTCACAGCTACATGAAGTTGTGGTGTTAAAAAATGTTGTGATGTTACTAATTTAACTGTGAATTTTCATTTTCTTACCATTATAGATGTTATTTGTATAATCTATATTAATCACTCATTGGTAAATATGAAAGTCAGCAACAATGGAAAATTGAAAATCTAGATGGCTAGATTGGGATTCAAACCTGTATTCTCCCAAATACTGGGGTAAAGATTGCTGCTTACCCACCTTGCTTAGTCTAGAACAGACTACAAAGCCTATTATTCTTGCTGTTAAATGTGTCCTACTGAGGTTACTCCTCAAAGCTTTAACTTCTGCCTCCTCGCCAAAAATTAATGAGATAATATGAAAGACAAAGGGGAGCTTCACCTCTACCAAACCAACCCTATTGACACCAGGAGCCTGAACCATAGTACCTTTAACATTCTTATAAAAGAAAAACTCACAAATGCAGTAGCCCTGCTGTCCAAAGTTTGCTGGCTCATTTGATTTTGTATTTCTAACACCAGTAAGTCGATTAAAGCAACTAATATGTACCATACTCTGCACTGATGTTATTTAGAAAAAAACAATGCCCTTGCAGGAGGAATAATTGCTAATTATAATAGTTCTATGAAATAAGTTTTTAATTTAATTATTATTTGTAGTTGCCACTCACTACCTGTAAAATTGAATAAGATAATAAACTTTGATTCAAGCAATTGCTTTAACACGTAGCATTATGAATTACCTCTGTTAAGGGAAATTCCATGGAATAAGCCACATGCCAACACAGATATTTGGAGAGTTACTAGGAAGTAAACTGTAAATAAGGCTTGAAAAAATTTACCCAGTTAACTGTTTTGGTTCCCTCTGAATACAGAAATGTGACCTGTTAGGGAGTGTCCATAAACTATGTGGCTCAGTCTAGAGGGAGGGGGGGAGTGGAGGTGGAAGTCCGAGCTAAGCCATGTAGCTTTTCGTTCATATTTTTCATAACAGTTAAAATAAGGTACAGAACACACAAATGTCTGTGAATATTTACTTCCGTCATCTCCTTATGTAATTAACGATAGTTGGAAAAGAGAAAAGTACAAAATGTCTTCTGGAATCAATATGAAAAAAGTTACGTGGCACGGGGGGAGGGGGTGGGGGTGAGGGGGGAGGGGGGGAGGTAGAGGCAAAAGTGACATCGGGCTACGAGAGGGAAAAAGGGGGGGGGGGAGGTTCACAGGAGGCCAAATTTAAGCCCCGTGGTTTATGGACATTCCCTTATTTTATTTACAGTATCCTGCTCTGAGAAATCACCTGTTTTTAAGACTTCAATGCAATTCCTCTTTAACTCGCCACCCTGAAAATGTTAGTAGAGTCATGGCTAATTTTATGAGGCAAAAAAAAAACAAAAAAAAATTGAATGACGCATAATCAGACACTTGCTAGAAACAACTAAGTTGATGGACAAAGAGGAACTTGCAATAAAAAATTCTTCAGTTAAAATATATATTATATATCTGCTATTAATGAAAATACCAGACCTCCGAAGATCGGTTCTGTCACACTTTGTTACGGTTATTTCCATTATCTGGTTACCCAGGTTTGATGCCTACTCAGGAGGAGTAGTATTGTATAAACTACCAGTTTGTCTGCATGTGTTAAGGCTCCACCACTTTAGATCAGGGAGATTCATGTTCAAGTCCTGGAACCAGTGTACCATCCATAACGATTGCAGTTGTTAGGTGCTTTCTCCACAATCACAGAGCCAAACACTTGGTCGTTTCCTAATAACCACCTCATAAATTACACATTACACAAACAAAAATTAACTTGTCATTCAGAACATAAATAACCTGTTCCACTAACAGATGGTGACACTGCATTTCCCCCAGTAGAATGGGGCACACCACAGAGGCAGAAGCTGCGGGAACTACAAACTCTGCCTTCAGGTGATAAGGCATTTGAGGGGGGAGGGGAAGAAACTGTCCTATGTCTTATGTATAGGTCACTGGATTGTGTGGATGAATGTGAGGGATAATTTTTCAGTATAGTGGATGAATGAAAAATTGGAGAGGGTTGACAGCCAATTCAGGTCTACAGTTCTGAAAGATTCCAGGAGCTGCCAACCTTAATATATCCATGTAATGGACAAATCACCATCAACAATGTCGTATGCCCCTACTTGATACACACTGTGGAGAGTATTGGGATTGAACCCAGAAGTTTCATGCATCACCACATCTTCCATCCTCGTGGCCAAATTTTGACATTAAAAAAGTGTTCTGTCACCTGGACTTGAAGCAGTTAATCCTATGACAGGCGCCAGACACCATTAAGATGCTGCAACCACCTGAGCCAACAGGTTGGGCAACGTTGTGTAGTGAGCAATTGTTGCACTGCATGTAAACTCTCTGTGATATTTGTGGTGACTATGAATATCTATAAATGTAAAAATGGAATTAGAAAGTCGGCCAGTGTTACCTGCGGCATGTATCCGACCCTAGGCCCTGGCACGCCACTGCCGTCTGTCCCCGGGGTGCCACCCAGCACCCTGAGCGCCCCAGCATTGGGTGCCTTCCGACCCACTATCAGACTCAGCAGAGTAGTCTTGCCGCATCCACTGGCACCCAACAGGCCGTAGCTGAAATAGGACAGAACAAAAACTTCACTGTACAAACTGCTATCAGTCATACCACAAGAGACATTCTGATCTAAGACATGTTAGGCTCCATAATTATCAATACACTGTTCACTCTGAACTGGCAGCTGAAGGTAATGTTCCCCTGACCCCACTCCTAACCTCCTACCTCTACAAGCTGAACAAGACAAACGAGCAGGGCCGGATTTAAACTCTTTTTTAGCGTAGGCTGTTGATTTTGTGCCGCCTTTCTCTCCTTCATACTTATACTAATTTGTATTACCTTGATTAAGTAGCAAACGATTATATGTGTGAATGGATATAGATTAAGAGTGACTTCATTACTTGAAATTATTCAGATTTAGTCACAAAATAGAAACAAGAAAAATGAATGTTTATTATGAAACAAGAATACAAACAAGAAATAAAAAGTGTAGTGTATAATTATAGTTTTCTAGGGAATTTTTGATTGGCGAAGTCATCTATAAGATCCTAATAGTTTATGGTGTTCATTATCTCTGCTTCTATATATAGAATAGCTAAAGAGTTTAGTTTTTCTTGAGATAATGGAGACCTCTGGTAATTCTGGAAAAGCTCCTTTCTCAAGAACAATTTGTGGCTGGAGTGCAAAGTGCTATGTGGAGAGCTATATCCAAGTTCGGGTAGATGTTACACAGAGATTTCTTTCTCAAAAATCTGGAGAGATAAGTAACGAATTTGACTGAGGTTTCTCTGCAATCTTATTAGATGAAAAGTGACTGAAAATATATACATTCCTGAACCAAATCGCCCTCTAAATCATTAGAATAATGTTCCACGAGTGACAGAGCTTTTCTATTAATTGTTCCGAGTTTGTCACTTCACTACTAGATGTCACCACTTAAATGAAAACTTATAGTAGACGTTTTTCTATTATGTTTATAATCACACACAAATTTGATGGCTTACTAAAGTGGGCATCCTAGTAAATTTGCCGCCCCTAAAACGCTGCAGCCCCTAGTCTGGAGCCTATGCAGCCTAATGGGACATACAGCACTGCAAACGAGTGTTAATTTCCCCTTCGAATGTAGGGGTAAGGGCAGTGGAATAGGATTAGAGGATAGGCCTACTGTCCTTGAGCCGCCTTTGTTACATGAATGGGCTGGAAATGCAGATGCCAACACTAGGATGGTTCTTTCATTTCCTGACATTTCTTTTCCCAGGTCATTTTTCACATTTGCTACAGACCCCACACTATTAAATCTGGCCCTGATTGAAGCACATCCGCTAAAACGCACACACACAAAAAAGTCAGTGGACCTAATTATAGTGGGTTTTAGAAAAATTTAGAATAAAAAATATATACCGGTATATATTCCCAACATATTTAATATCCAAATCATTGAATTATCTATGCAATGATATAACTCATTTTTTTTTTTTTGAAAAATTACTTTCTAGATTACCGAATTAAATTACTTTACTCATTTAATTACTTTCTGGAAATCCTAAACTCCAGAGAAATTGTTATAGATGTCCTGTAATCTTCAGTAGGTCGTTTAACACCATAAATTTTTAAAGAATTTTTGCTCAATAATTTCTTAAGTAAAGGGAGGAGTCTTGAAATTTTTAAAACAGTTTTTCATAAAAATCTGTAACAAATAGTGGTTTAAAAAAAAAATAACATTTTGAGAGTCAGCGGGTTATCAGTGTTCATTTTATGTCTGTGAAGATTACCTATCTAAAGAAAAAGGTTTCCATCAACTACCCTTTATAATTATTTTCGTCAACATGCTCTTTTTTCAAACTTTTTCGGTTATAACAGAGTTAAAGACGAAGAGGCCCTTGATTTTTGCCGTCAAGGGAAAATTGTAGAGATAAAAAAAAAGGTCGCCCATCTAGTCTAGGTGGGCCCCCCTAGGCGGCGCGAGGCCCCCTAGAAGGCGCGAGGCCCGTAGCAGACGGATTCTTGGCTTCGATGCAGGGGGGACCCTGCAGCCAGTGATCGGGGCCCCCCCATCAGCCAGCGGGCCCGGGTACATTTGACCCGCTTACCCCCCCCCCCAGGGCCGGCGTTAGGGGGGGTTAAGCAGGGCAAAAGTACCCGGGGCCCGAGCCACCAGAGGGGGGCCCCACCGGCCTGGGTGCCTAAATAAATAGAAATCAAACACAAATTTTAAAATCTGCACCAATAATTTGAAACATTTTTGTATTAAAATTTTCTGAGTTATCAAAAAAAAAAAAAAAATTGTAAAGTAAAAATATTTTCGGGGTCGGAGGGGAGGGGGGGCCTAAGATCGCTTACCCGGGGCCCGATAATCTTAGCGCCGGCCCTGCCCCCCCCTAACGCCGGCCCTGCAGGCACATAGACATATGAGTGATGCCATAAAGATTCTGTTGTCCATACAGAATGTACGGGACCCATAAATAACCGTGCAAGTGCGTGTCTAGCTTCTCGCAATTAGGGTTTCTTAAATGGCATTAACAGATATTTTCTACCAGTATATGGTAGGTCAGAAGATAGTCCTTTTGTTACAAAAATCAATACTTGACACGTATTTAAATTAGGTAGCCGACCGACTCCGCTCCAAGATTCCCAGAATCGCAATTTGTTTCCGCTCGATTCGCTAATTTAATCACCAATTAAATTAATATATGCATCGTGACCAGTTTATCTTAAAGATAGTACTTACATAGACGTCGCGAAGAAATGATATAAGCAGTGTCCAAAGGTGGATGAATGCTACCTTTCAGTTCCAGAATTTTGGAGGATCATAAATGTCGGTACCGGTACCTAAATAATAATCTCAAAAAAGATTCGGAGCTGCCTAGTTGTTATTTGGGTCGGTCCTGATATTTCCGATCATCTGCTATACACGGTTACGAAATTTGGTGTAAATATTTTGGTAACCGGTACCAGCAAAAAATTAAAGTAAGGAATAACGTGAGAGGGTTACGAGCCAGAGATTAAATTCTAAGACTGGGGTCAAGAGGTTTCCGGTGTTTCTGGTGTTGTTTCATTTGACCGTGCCTTATATCTGGTAAAGTTTGATTCGTGTATTTGAAGTACGACAAAATGCATCCGGGTATCGGATTACGTTCTATATTCTACACACATTGGCAGGATTACGGGACAGGTTATGTTGCAATGTCGGACTTGGACTCATGGGCGCCGGCAGGATTGCTTCTAGGGGGGTGCACCCGGGATGCAGGGGGGTGCACCAGGGCCGTAATTGGTGCTCCCCACCCCCTATCAGCCCAAATTTACGGGCGACCCGGGATGTCAGGGGGGTGCAAGTGCACCCCCTTGCACCCCCCTCCCGGCGCCCATGCTTGGACTATGTGGTCAATTGAAACTTTCAATGCGCTTCTGCACAACGGACCCGATAATAGTGTTTCAGTTAGACGAAATTACTGAAATTGCTTAAAGTAAACTCATCCTATAAACTATTCAAGAAAAGTCAAACGTAATTAAATAGTGATGAACACGAATTTAAAAGCCAAATGGGTGTATTATCTGTTAATAATAAGTTTCTCTCATTCCGTCACCTTTAAGATACATTATTACAGTGAAGCATCATATGTATTGTGCAACGGAAAGTTTTACATTCATCTCCTTATTCTGTTTTATGAAACTTGGTTATTATGAAACAGTTCCACAAAGTTGAATTCCAGACTCTGCAACCAAACTACATACATTGTCTCTTTGCTACTAGAATGCTTTTCAACAACGTATTGTCTATGTCAACAACTGACTGTGAGACAGAAACACCCGTTAAGAAGTTTTATATCTTTGCTGACAGATGTCGATAGGATAAACTTTCATCCAGAGTTTGATGTCAGTTTTTCTACCATAGCTTGCTGATATTCACTGCAAACTATAACGTCGGATATCTGAAAGAAAAATTTGATGGATTAGTCTCGGTATTTTTTTTTTTTTTAATTTAGGTGTGCGAAGAACAATGAATGCGCTATGATATAACAGTCAGAGGTAATTAAAAAGCTATGTGTTTATAGCACTTTCAGTTAAAAGAGGCGGCTCAATGTGTCTGCTCTATCCCCACTCCGATGCCCTTACCGCTACACGCTTAGGAGAAATTTACAATTCTTGTACCTGAACACGGCGATCAGCAAGGGGAAGTAGGAGGGAGGGGGTGGTAAGTTGAGGAGTGGGGGCAGGGGAACATAGCCATGAGCCGCCACTTGAATGTGAACAGGGTATAATCGTTAACTTTTCGTAAAGATGTGGAAATAACATCATAATGAATTTTTTTGTGAAATGAAACACACATTGTTCAATAAATATATATGCTAGGCCTACTTTACCCTATTCAGTACGAACTGGCTCTCAAGGTCATGTTCCTCCGGTCCCCCTCCTCACCTAACCATCCCCTCCTTTCTTAACTCTCGGAGAAGGTCGGTAAGTGGTAGATTTCTCCTTCGCATGTAGGGGTAAGGCCGATCGTCAACTGGAATCGAATTTCGTCCGAACCGCATTCGTCCGAGTAACGCCCGATTTGACGGCCGACCAGTTCGTCCGATTAACCTAGTCCACTGCATCCGAATAACGTCCGACACATATTGCCGATCTGTCATTGTTGCTTCAACACCAAGCGAACGGGATGTTTTTATATAATGTATAGTGACTTACATTTCGTAAAAATAGACTTTACTATGCCCTCGCGATATCTTACAAGAGTCAGGGCCGTATTTAGAATATGTAGACCCTTGGGCTGAAACTGTGATGCGCGTCCTGCCATAAATATTTTGAAATTTAACATAACCAAAAATCTAAAATAAACATTTGAAATTTATTATTTAATTGTAGAGTATTTTATTATATCGTAACTAAAAGAATATAGAATTGTTGAAATAAAATGAAAACAACCGAAAATCATTAAGATACTCAATACAATTTATTAACATCTCTCTGAACACTAACAGAGGAAAAAGAATGCGAAGTTGAGAGTAATGTCCATGTTGCCAATTTCGCAAAAGTTATTATTTCAATTTTAAAAATAATTGAACATACAAGAAAAATAACAAGGTACAAAAAGAAGACTTATAATAAACAAGCAAATTTTGTTTCTGTGATGCGGGCTCAAAGTCTGCAGCCTATGTGGCCTATGCCTAAATGCGGTCCTGACAAGAGTGATCTGTCATAATCGTTTGATAACATTCCAGTACGAAATTCAAATAATTGTCTTTACTGTATAAATTTTTAATTAAATAATTATTATAACTGCGTAGATGCACTTGCGATAATTGTCCTTTCCGTAAATATTTTTATTGAACTATTTATAGTGACTGCATACTACCACAGTGTATGATAAAGTTAGAAAAAATACAAATCAAGATCAAATAAAAGATTAAAAATGAAGATTTGTTTATTAGGAGCGCAATATGCGTTTGTCATTCGGCCGAACACTTCCTACTTATCCCATTTCAATGGGATCGGTCCGTCACTCGGGCGTATTCGGCTAAATTCGGCAGAGCAGGTCGTGTCCAGTGGACGCGTGACAATGTCTTTACATTGTGGTTACGAAAGTTTCCGCGGTCACTGTATGTATTATCTTGGTTCTCCGGGTGGGGCCACGTCGATATATTTAAACCTAACGTTTCTGCCATCGTGCTGTGGCCTTCTTCAGAGGACTGAAGAAGCCCACCGCATGTTAGTTTACATTTTGATCCAGGCTGTGTTTCGATCTAATCATAACATCTGTTACAGCTGCTGCTCGATAATCGAAACACGTAACATCTGGGCATTAATATACATACCACATACACAAATCTGTCTCTGGAAAATATCTGTTTGTTCCGGCATCACACAGAAAATACAGATTTTTGATTGGTTTTCACAACGTTGAAATCTGAAGTACATGTTGAGACATTAGGACACATTTATTTTACAAATTTTCTGTCATGACTTAAAAATAGCTTAATTGAATTTACGGGATTTAAAACTGTGGATTTTTGTAAAGAACATTGGAAATTAAAAGGGTTAGCGGTAAAGGGGAAGAGGGATTGGGCTTTTGTATACCAAATGTAGACCGGCTTTTCTTTTTGATTTAAAGTATATGTGTGTAAATTTCTATTGATATCAGACAAAAACTAGGTATGTATAAAAAACAATTAAGGGGTGTGGGGACGAAGAGTAGTTTGCTTTTTATAAAGCTAGTGTGGACAGTATTTTTATTTTAAAGTATACATATGCAAAGTTTCATCGAAACCAGGTAAAAACTGTAAAGAATATTTGCAAAAATTAAATGGGGTAAGGGAGTGAGCGGTTGGGTTTTGTAAACAGAATGCAGACACTATGTTTCTCTTTGTTTTTATGTATACATGTGTAGTCTTCCATCGAAATCGGATAAAAACTGTGGGTATCTATAAAGAACATTGGAAATTAGGAGGGGTGGGGGTAGAAGGGAAGAGGGGTTGGGCTTCTGCAACCTAATGTAAACACAATGTTTTAAAGTATACGTGTGAAAATTTCCTTCAGAACGGGATAGATAATGTAGCTTTGTGTAGATTAAGTGGGTGGAAAGGGGGAGAGAGGTTTGGCTTCTCGAAACCAAATGAAGACAGTGTTTTCAGATGGAAACGGTAGCTTTTTATAAAGAACATTGACAATAATTAAAGGGGTAGAAAGGGGAATAGGGTTTGCGGGTTTTTTTTAAAGTTATGTGTTATTTTTCTATTTGTTTTAAGGTATACGCATGTGAATTTCCACCTAAACGGATTAAAATGTGGGTTTGTAAACAAATAAAGGGATGTAAAAAAGGGAGCTAGGGTAGTTTTTTGATTTTTTGGTCAGAGATTCATAAAGATCGGTCAAATAGTGTCGACTGTAGCTTTTTAAAAAGAAAATTGACAAAAATCCCGAAGTGGAAACGGGGAGAGTGCTTCAGATTTTGCAAAGCAAAAGTTGACATTATTTTTCTGTTTGTTTTATGGTAAAAGTGTGCTAAATTCTATCTAAACCAGATAAAAACTGTGGGTTTGTATAAAAATTAAGCGGTTTAATGGGGAGAGGGGGTGGTTTCTGAATTTTCTGGTCAGAAACCTTCTTTGTGAAAAAATACATATAAGCACCAACTTTCATGGTAATCGGTCAAACGGTGGCGACTGTAGCTTTTTATAAAGAACATTGACAAAAATTAAGGGGGTGGATGGAGGGAGAGGGGTTGAGCTTCGGCAGACCAATTATTGACAGGATTTTTCTCTTTATTTTAAAATATACATGTGCAAATTTCAATCAAAATCAGATAAGAAATGTAAGTTTCTATAAAATTAAGGGGTGTAAAGGGTGTTTCTTTTTATTTATTATTATTATTATTATTATTATTTGTCAGAAACCTTCTCCATGAAAAATTACATGTATATGCCAACTTTAATGGAGATCAGTTAAATGGTGTCGACTGTAGCGTTGTATAAAGAAAATTGGCAACAATTAAAGGGAGGGATAAAGGGAGAAGGGTTCAGTTTTGTTCAAACCAAAATTTGCCAGTATTTTTCCTCTTTATTTTTGACTATATATGTCGAAAGTTCCATCGAAATCGGATAAAAAATGTGGGTTTGTATAAAAATTAAGTAGAGTAAAGGGGTAGAAGGGGTGCTTTCTCATTGAAATTCATACAGGACCACTTTGGAGGTATACCTTATCCACTAAAAAAATGCATTTAAATTGGTTCAAAATTGACGAAGATATCGCTGAACATACATAAAAAAAACATACGAATTGAGAACCTCCTCCTTTTTTGAAGTCGGTTAAAAAAATGTAGAAATTGGCATATAAATACACTTATTTTGATTTTAACTTTGTTTTTGATAAAATATTAAAATCTAAATAATTATAAATTTATTTTTCCACTTCCGCATCCGCAAATCATCTGCATCCGCCGATGTTAAGCACTGAACATCCTCATCCGCAATGATGACTTCCGTTACAACCCTAATTCCAAGTATTGGAAAGTTTGAACGCAGCGATGAATAATAGTTTTGTGACTGCCATGTCGTCTCAAACAATCTGAGGAGTGTGAAAACTGGAGGATATAACAGCAGAAATATATTTGTATAACCGGTGCAGGCAGATCTGCTAGTGTGTACGTCGAAACAACAAGGTGTTATTCTGAAGTGTTCTTAGAAGACAGCCTCGCACGTCATCAGCTACTCATGGTAAGGAAACATTGACCTGGAAACATTACATTGTTGGTTAGCAAATGAAACTTGCCGAAATTTACTGTTGGGTCGATAAATGTACGCTTCGCTTAGATAAATGATCCCATTATTAAAAGTTGTGTCTGACCAGCTGGAGCTTATTATTCTCCATTTCCAGCCACTGTCACCAAGATGCGTAGATTTTACTCATCGACAACGTTGCAAGTTCGGCTTCAGGAACAGATGGTGTTACTCAGTCTGTTAAAGGCTAAACTTGGCTTCTTCGAGAGAGGAAAAAAAAATCATACAAAAAATTCTTTACCACTTAGCATGCATTCATTAGAGTCATCTGATTATATATCCTGTTATAAATCTGTAAGCGAGCACCGTCTGTCAGTCCATTTATAGAAGCATCACGCAAAGAAAGTGCGGAACTAATAATTTGGATGGGGTTTTGACAGCAATCTGCGCTTTATCTAATGACTCTACGTAACCGGCGAGCGGAGCCAAAAATAACAATAATTCGTTCTTACCGTGAACAGACAGGCGCCACAGATCACACTGCCTCCAGATGAACACTCTTTTACGAGATACCCACCAAAGATCACGCTACAACACAGATTAACATTTCTCCTTTTGTATTCTGTTAGTATTGTTTTTTTGGTTGTGCTCTTTTCTTTAGTTAATCAAAACGCTTCATCAAAGATTAGAACTCCATTAAATTTGGGGTTTTAATTATGAAGATACTACATTATAAACATTTATGTTTTGCTACTATAAAAAAGGGTAATCGCATTACTACGCATTACTAAAGTTCGCTCGGATGAAGCAGCGGAAAAACCCTGTTCACTCCTAACTGGCGCCTCAAGGTCATGTTGCCTCGGCCCCGCTCCTCTACTCACCACCCCTTCTCTTCATACCTCTTCGAGTTGACAGCTGTGTCCAGGTTGCCGAGTGGCAAATTTCACCTTCGTGTGTAGGGATAAAGGCAGCGGAATATGGACACAGCAGACTGACCCTGAGTCGTTCCTGTTAACTGAACGGCTGCAGCAAACAACAAATCTTAGAACTCGGATGACACAAACCCAACTCGTTTCCTCTGCACTCGTGACTTATGTTAGCAGGGCTTCTATATGGGTACACGACCTACCTCACTGCAGTATACGAGAACACTCCGTCATTTTTTAACACCAGACCTTTTCAGTAGTGAATACTTTTGACATTCCATTGTTATTACTATTCAATAAAATTACTGTATTTTGAACTTATTACAAGTATATGCAAGAGATTTCATGATAAATTATGGTTAAAGTAGATGCGTGAGATAAATAGTATGCCACCTAGATCCAATATCAATGTAGTTTGACCCTGACCGTGGTGAGAGCAAAACTTCATCCAGATTTCGGCTTTGCACGGATTGTGGAATCATTCTACAGCTGTATTTTTACAACTCTATCTACATTTATACTCTGCAGGACATAGTCGTGTGTTGCATTGAATATTTTGCACCAAAACTAATCTATACCCTGTGCATTCCAGTCCCGAGTGGTACGAGGGAAGAAAAAATTCATGTAAAGATCAATTTCTCTAATCGTATCTCTCTTGTTTTTGTGATTCAAATAGGATGGTGGATAAAGTATTTCACCGCAGTCGTAACTGAAAGAAGATGTTCACATGTTTGCCAATAAATTCAATCAAAACCTATCTGTCTGCCAGATAATCTCAGTTCAATACTGTGACGCTATCGTGAGAGGGGTGGCATGCAGTCAAGAATCGAGTGGCTCTTCTCTGCACTTACTCAATACTGTCAATTTTTTTTTTTTTTAATGGCATTCGTCAATTGCGGCCCTAGAGCCAGCTCAATGTGATTATTATTATAGCTTCCAGTGAATCAGTCGTCATCCCGTGTATATAGACACCACAGGACGGACAGGACATTCACACAGACACACAACACTTAAACACGCATGCCCGTAGCCGGACTCGAACCGGCGACCTTCGGCACGCGGATCTAGCACTCTTGCCCCTACGCTACGTTACCGAGGTCCCTCGCGATACGAATTCTAAATAGCATAGCAATAGTCCAAATGTGGACGCAGGAGAGTTATGAAGGTTATGTCCTTTGCATGTGCATTACAATCTTCAAAATTTAACATTTTAATCGCAGGATATAATTAGTTCAACCTATAACCAAGGTAGTGCGGAGATCGCATTTCATGTTACTTCTCGTATTTCAGGGAATCAACCGTGTCAGGAACTGAACTGTTTAAGTTAAGTGTATCTCCTTGTACTTTCGTATGAGTTAACATTCATCGGACCAAGCCAAAATAACATCCACATCACGCCGAGTTTCTAAGCTATCGTCAGAATTCCTTACTTCCACATAAATGATTGCGTCATCAGCGAACAATCTCAAGCTTATATGGACAGACAAAAGGTAGAATGAAAAACAGCCTTCAGTCACTTGAATACAAATTTTATTGTATTACACAATGCATTTCGGACCCTGTGGATCCATCTTCAGGTGTCTATGGTATTTACATTGGTTTAAATTTTTCTTAAGCGAGATTCGTTCCTGGTAAAGTTTGTTCCTGTGCTGAAAAATGATTTCAAATAAGTGTCGTGAACACGTTTCATCATGAGAGAAAGGAGTAAATATGAATACACTGTGGAAAACTTACCAGAATTGAGGAGATGCTGAATAATCAGTTTCATGTACATATTTATTGTGGCGCACTGTACTAGACACGATGTCGTTTAAGGTGCACATGTTTGTATAAACAGAACGTTGTCTCTGAGATGGAGATTCCATGCGAATATGGAGACTTTTTTCGTATAGGCCATAGTCGTTTCCCTCCCTTTTCCTTAGTCTCATACTCCACCAACAGTAATGAACTCGACGCCAGCGAACCGTAAAATATACTAAAAACTAATCTTTCATAAATTCGAAGTCAAAATAAAAATTCTTGTACATAGTAATACAGCCTGCACCTTAGTGTTTGGCTGTTGTGTAGTGTCTTAACTTGTAGGTGTGTATGTTGAGGAATGAGGCTTCTGTTTGTCATTCCCGATGCGTGCGGCACACATTTGTGTAGCACACGGTCGCTTGGCCTCACAGCGCGTTGTATAAAAACATTGCTCATCTGTAATAGAACCAGTCTTTCTCTACAAACAGCAATGAATATCAAGGCCTGGACATACGTTCTAAATTGCAAGGTTTCTGACGTGAATACGAATCTGAGCTCGGGGGTATTTTCACGAAAACCAACATTTACGTAAGCATGTGACTTATCGTCTCATAGAGATAGCCCAAATATGGTATTGTTGGATAACCTACACGACCAAGAATCCGGCACCATAAACCAACCCCGTCCCGCCACCTTACGTCAGACAAGGTTCATGTCCACTAAGATATTTAGAGGTACAGAAAAGTAGCTAATTCAGGCATTTCATCTGACGATTGAAAGTGCGGATGCAGATTGTATCAGAAGACTGGAAAGCTATACGAGTCCAGTGTGGAACATGAGAAAGAGAATAATCTAATAGTGGGTACAAATAACTTTCAGTGCTGTCGAAAATTTTAGTCATTTGTTTTAACCTCTACCTTCGTCGAGAATATTTCCTTGTTTCCTTCTGAGAGCGATTATTTTCATACTAATGAACGGTGTGGTGGGTGAGTGGTTAAGGCATCTGACTGGAGATCGAAAAATCCCCGGTTCAAATCACTGAATCTTATGGGATTTTCAAAGGCCCTTAACTCGACCTTCACCTCCGACACAGCTTGCTGTGTAATGTGAAGTACGCCAGAACGCTTCAGTTGTTCGAATCACCTATAACCTGTAGGATTACCGGGTGAAGCTAAGGCGGCTACGATGAGGGTGGATCACGCAGTCAGTAAAAACCTGTAACCAGTTCATTATTCACATACTAATATAGGTCCGTGATCGTGTTCCGAGTATGGTAACAGGTCTAGAATAGATCCTCATTTATCACGATAAATATGCAGCCTGGACCAGGATTAAAACTTATATTTTTAACAATACTGTGCGCAGGAATGTTGAGAGTTGCGTTTGATCATACGAGCTACGCCGAGACGTTCCGTGGTTTGAATTCCACATTAAACTGCAAGTCCCTTCTAGGGCTAACAAGCCTAGTTGTAACATGATGTGTACAAACCTACAGCAAAATTCAAGCTACACACAGGCTTAACGTGGTCCTAGTTGGAGCATACATACATACATACTATTTAGCTAAGCAACTCCGAGAAGATGATTTGCCAGAACACTGTGTGTTGAAAGAATAAATACAGAAAATAATCACAATGAAGAAAATCTAGCTACAGTGAACACGCCAAATAAATTGTAATATATTAAAAATAGAAAAATATAAACAATTGTGAGAACTTCACCGACTCGTAAAGTTTTACCACGTATCTTAACTAAATTGAGGTATTTACGAATATAAACAAAAAGCATCTAATGTTTAGTATGTTGATTTAAACTAAATACATATCAGTATTCTGGCAATTAATTTCTTCGCATTTGCTTAGCTATTAAATAACGGTCATAATATCGATTTTGTAGTAACATCTTTGACCGCTGTTAATCCGCCAATGAACGACGAGCGCGTGACGTCAGAATTTTATCCAGCCAATAGCTATCTCGGTATCCACGTCGGTGGACGGAAGGAGCCAACTAAATTATGTAGTAGATATCCAAGAGTGCGCAACAGTAAACGATATTGCTGGAAGATGTAATAAATTAATGGCAAACATTCAGAGACGGCGAAGAAAGTATCTAATTGTGAATCACTACATCTATTTTCAGCAACTGCTTGAAAAACACTGTGAATTTTTTTCATTTGCAATGACTACAGTCCTAAATGTCCATCTCGCCTGGCCTATTGTGCTAGCGTCACCATTACATTCAAGGACGTCCACACATTCCAATCCATGGCTCTAAGGAAGTACCTTGATCACACCACTTCATTTTGCAATAACTGACGTCATCCCGTATCCCAGCAAGTTTTATGGGTGACCTACAACGTGACAACAAACAAGCCTTATATTACGAGACTGGTTTATGCTCTGGCTGCGTCTATTGAGTACGCAAGCGCTGTCGAAATTCAGTTCCTTTTGATGTCTGTTGATAGCTGGAGCATGCAACCTATGCCCTTAACAGCGGAATTGCTGCTGTACATCAACCAGGAGACTCGGCGAGTGGCCAGTTCGCAGCTTTGGCGGCTCTGCGATGGAGGCCAAGGAGAACTTGGCCAACTGACGACCGGGTCACTGCTTCGAATACTACCACCAAGCGACGCTCTTAAAAGAAGCGAATTGAGCAGTGAGCTTTGATCCCCACTCACTTTCTAGAGATTTAACCGGTGTTTATCACGTCCACGTGTTCCGCGCGTCGTGGGTGAGTTGTACGCTCTGCCCTCACATTCGGGAAAACGCAGGTTCGAATCTGCATTCGGCCATCCAGATTTTGGTTTTCCATTGTTTCTCGAAATCACTCCATTGAAATACCTTGGTCGAATTACTTCCAGTTCCTTGCCCCCCCCCCTTTTCTTCCTTTCCAGCCTTTAATGACATCGTCAATACGTAAAGTCATCAGAAGAAGTGCCTTATGTACAGAAGAAATGGTTCTTTTCAGAAACAGGTGAATGAATATCATCCCTAAACCTGTTGCTGAGTTTTCACTCGTTTCGCAATATACCTCCTTATAACCATCTACAGTAGAGGTTTTCAGATTTTATCATTTCGGTTAAAAAAAATTAACTTAAAATGTGTTTTATGAGGTTTTATTTAAAATGTTGGTGAACATTATTTATCATTTTTCTCAAACAAATGTATATTTACCAAGTTCATTTATGTACACCCCCTACATCTTACAGCCCCAGTTATCTTCTTCGTTTATTCTAATCTTTGTCTCGACTGTATCCTCCACTAACAATTTAACCTCTGAAATGAGACTCACCAAAGCAATTTCTTCTTTCTTTGAGACTTCCCGCCAATCTTCTTTCTTTGTGTACCATTTCCAAAAAGTTTTCACTTGGTACTTTATCTGTCAACTTAAATGTTAACATCTATATGAGAACGTCTAAAACTATTCAGAGTTCCTTCTTTCTGTAATTCCCGAATTCCAAACCATTTTTCAATAAAGTGGTGAACGCTCTTGACACGGTTCAAATTGTAGTTCCAGACAGGGCCATGACCAGTAAAAGTTTTAAGACGAATAAAGAAAGAACTATAAAAAAGAGACGTAACGGAGCTCCGCAGCCACAAGTGCGGAACTTTCGCATGAAATCCTACATCCGCATTCGCAATTTTTCAATTTTTAATGCATAAATATATTGGAGGTTTTGTTTACATTGCAATATAGGCCTCTTTCTATTAGAATCGCCCCATCGTCGCTTAGCTAACAACAACGCGGTTGTTTCTTTTCTTACGATATCTACTATAATTAAAGTAATAATGAACTGAACGATGTTATTACCTAAGCATAAATTTACAAGTTAGAAATTGCGTGTAAAGTAAAAAGGTATATTCAGGATGCAACTTATATGAACTCAGTGGAGAACTACGGTAGGATGTGCTCATCCATTCACCCTACTAGAAGGCCCAACAAGAGGTACCAGGCAGCCCACTCCTCTGGTACTTTCTAGCGGCGCATGGTGTCCTCAAAGCACACTTGCAGCATGTTTCCTCCAATCACGATCCCACACCATAGCTTGTTGGACGGAAGGGGCCCTGGTAGTCCAAACACATCCTACATGTAGTACTGCAGCTCCTTTCACAGCCCAACAAGAGTCCTACTCCGGTAAATCGGATCATCGTAAGTCCTACAAACTGGACTGTAAATGGCCAGCTAGAGCAGTGTTTTTTTTTTTTTTAAAAAACTTGTGGCTTTACGCCTTGTTGACGTAGATGTCATAGATGCGGGAAAGGTCTGGGGACTATGAACGGGATGGAATTCGGCCATGATATTTTGAAGGAAGCATCCCGGCATTCGCCTGGAGTGATTTGGGAAACCATGTAAAACCCAAATGTGGATGCCCGGACGGGGATTCGAACCGCGTCCTTCCGAATGCGAGGCCAGAGCGTTAACTGTTCACCCACCACGCTCGGTCGGAATATCCAGTAGTGTTGCAGAGTATTAATGTGAAAAGAACAATGCTAGATGTCTTTATCTTTCTGTTGACCACAAACTTCGTTAAACCGCTGTTCACAATTACAAAAATGGTTACACAACCAGCAGCCAATTCTTCTGTACTATATACCGCTAGCAACTGTTTTACATGTTTGATTGCGGTTTTTCCTTCTTTGTGCATGACCTTGTATTCGTAGCGTCCTCTATCTTTATCCCAACCCAAAACTCACAAATGGATTCTTGCAGTAAAAGAGATATTGCTACTTACTAAATCTCATTTTTCTTTAGTATTTGTCTCGCGAGTATTCCTGATAGTTTATTTATTGTTAGTCAGAAGACAAAAGATCATTAATTGTGAGGAGCCAATGCGTTTAGAATAACAACGGAAACTATGATTGCATGCCTTTTCTTCCTGCAACCTTGGGACAAGGAACGGAAAGGAATTCGGCCATGGCCTTTTGAAGGAAGCATCGCGGCATTCGCCTGGAGTGATTTGGGGAAACAATGGAAAACCCAAATCTGGATGCCCGGACGGGGATTCTAACAGACGTCCTACCGAATGCGAGGCCAGAACGTTTACCCACCACGCTCGGTGTCTGATTCATGATATCCTCCACCTTCAATTTCGTGTAATGTTGCGGAACAGGTAGTTCTGCCGCGATCGGAACGAAAAAACATCGATGTGCCTTGACCTTGCTCACGTGACTTGTTTCGACAATTGAGATGGAACTCGAATACTTCTAAGGACGCAATGTCTGGCGATAAGAGAGGTAATATGAAATTGATAGCTATAACTAATCTCTGGAGTTTGGTATTACCGACATTAAGCGACTGCTGTTTCGAAATTGTATATCATTACATAATAGCTGTCAAAAGAAAAAAATACTTACAACGTCTGTACGTAAAAGTTGATAAAAAATTTTAATCCGAGAATTAATAAAGCCTACCGCATTAGAATAAGTGACAGGTTTAATCATCTTAGACATCGGTACGGGAAGGCATTCGGCCTTGGCATTTTTAAAGGAAACGTCCCGGCACTTCGCTCATTTGCTGCAACAATAACAACTCAAAACACAAACTGTTTCGAGTTATCATCTTAGGATGAACTATTTTCTTATATACTGCAACTGATACTTTCATTAATATTGCATTATTTCAATAAAACATGCAGATAAGTTATTTTCTTTTGAGTGTAAAGTAATTACACATGATACATTGAGCCTCCTGTAAAATTTAAGTTTTTGAGTTATATCAGTGTTGCAGCAAATGAGCGATTTGTCTGCAATGATTTCGGGAAACAACGAGAAACCGAAATCTGGATGGCGGGACGGGTATTCGAAATCGCGACCTCCGCTCACACACCAGGCTAGGTGGGTTGCTTCAGGGGGAACGCGCGACAGTTCGATTGTTTTATTTTATTTTCCGAAAACATCCCATGATAATTCAGGAATCGTTTCTTCATCTGATAACCATAACCGAATGGAAAACCATAACTCATAAGGTTCCTACTACCCAAAACTTTTTTTTTTTTTTAAAAAAAAAAAGAGATTCAAATTCCAGATCCCCTTGTGCGTAAGGTATTTCGTACCGGCGATGTTTATTAAATTGAATTCTCACTAAAAAAGTAATTTTGCGAAAACATTAAAAACACTGTGGGACTTTTCACAACATCTTTACTACAAGAGTGAAGAAAATCTCCACTGAATTATATACGAGTACCTGTATATAAATTTTTTTATTGAAAAATTTTATCGGTGAAGGATCAGATTTGTTAAAAAAACTGTTCAATTTTTTTCTGTTAACGATGAAATCCTCAAAGATAGCTAGATACCATATATCACTGTAAATTACGAAAGAATTGTAACTTTCAAATATAATGGCGGGAACAGATTCTTTAAGGTTTCTCTGCAGAAATCATATAAATAAATATAAGAAACAAACAGTTTCAGAATTGACGGGTTTCCAGCTACCATGATGATTACGTAAAATATATATTAAGTTAAGATATGCAGCAGCCATGAGCCTGTGTCTGACGAGAAAATAAATAATTCGTTAAAGGTGGCGTGTTTTGTTTAGAACACAAAAACCACATCCAATTGCTCTTTTTTTCTTTTTCTTTTTTTTCGCTTTAAGTAAACTATCCGATATCAATAATTTCTTGAAGTGAAATACCTGGATGACAGAAGATAAGATGCATCGCGATCTGATAAAAGTAAATGAGTGGGAAGATTATCACACATTATCAAGTGTACTGAAGTATGTGAAATCGCACTTAAAGTTATACGAATTCTTGTTATCATCTTCGTCCTTAGGACATCTCTAGTGATAATAAGCCACCCTCGGCTAAATCACTAAACTCAAGAGGAAGGACAATTGTCCAAGCTACACAATTATACACGGAGTCACAAACGTAAAATTTGTTTAATTTGCTACTACAGTATACTATTTTTAGTTAGTTTATGCCATCTGGTATTAGGATAAAAGTCTTTATGCTCGAGACAGAGTTTTGATTTTCCACCTCTGTCATGGCTGGACCGACAGTTTAACGTTGAATACTAACCATGTAGCTACTTACCTTCCTCATATGAACGAAGAAAAGCCCATTAAGATTGATAGCTGCATTGGGATTCGAATTTTGTTTAGGCGAAAATATTCAACAGTAAACAATTGTACCATTAACTAATGTAGCAGCGGAATATTATTTGTTAGGCATACAAAAACTGGAGCACCGTCTACAAAAAGTTCGGATCGAAATGGCGCTTAAGTTGAAAAATAGGACGACGTTTAAGCTTCCACATGATATATTTTGTTTTGAAAATAATCGAAGCTGTTTATTTTTAAGAAATAAGGTAACCTTACTTAACGATCTGTCCTCGTAATTAACAACTGCAGTAAAAGACGAGGATGTTAGTTCACATTAGTTGTGGAATGAAAATTTAACAAACTATCAGATACCTCCACACTGAGCTTGTATGTAACCTATGATTCACAACGCAGGCACTCCATTCTCACAGCGTTTATGATACTTGTACTTTTTTTTTTTTTTTGGTACGTTCACAAGTCTACTCTCTTCAATCTCATTGCTATTTTGTCAGGAAGATGATTTGTTTCGTTTTATTTTTGTTTCAAGAAAAATTGAGGTCTGTACAGATGTTCTCCTCTGATGGATCTGTTATTTATATTTTTGTAGAGTGCTTGTAATGGACACACATCAAGTAAATGAAATAAATGGACAATTGTTGATGTATTTTCAAGTATTTGTATATTTTTCAGTAAATATTAATAGTAATATTATTATTCTGAGTTTAACAGGCAGCCTGGATGCCATAGATGATATATTACTTAAAGATGATACAGGGAAAACAAAGAAGGAAGGAAAGAAGAGAAGACATAGAGGAGCAATGATGAACAGATTGATTATCGTAGCGGAGCTTTGAATGAATGAAATATTAATGGGTTTTGAAAATAGATGTAACAAGAAATGTTTAAGAGATGTTAAGTTATTTCAAGAAAAGATTGAATAAATGTTGTATGTTATGAGGAAAGAGATGGATATTATTTTACGTAAAGGTAATTTGACCTATAAGAACAAGTAGTAACGCACGATCAATGACTATAAATGTATGAGTAGCGTCGACTAATTTAAAAATAAGTAACGATCAAACAGACCATTGAGTGAAAATAGAATCCCGTTGTTGTATATGTATACTAATAAAACGCTAATCTTGGTCCCGATGGAGCCATGTCTGTCTCCCTGTGACGTCACGCTTCTCGCCTTCATTGCCTAACTAATAGCGGCCAGAGATATTGTTCGAGGTTATGCGCGTTATTTAATGACAGTTCTATTTAGTTAAGCATGCGCGAAGAACTGAATTATCAGAAGACAGAAATAAAAGCATTTCGTTTAGATCTACAAATTAATTATTAGTTGCTTATATTAATTTAATATTAAATGCAGAAGTATTTGTTAAATTCTTTGCCCAGAGATATGTAAGATAAAACCATTAATTTTCGATCAGCAATGTTAGCGATAGGTTTGATTATATTGTTATTTAGCCTGGGTCAGAATTACAACTGGCATTTGACATTACAGCAGAGTGTATGAGTAATTTTTTTTAAATAATTTAAATTTTTCTGTTTATTTCTTCGTTTCAACGAAAGTAGTTTTATACTGATCGGGATCTATGCGTCCTAGACTACAATTAAAATTAATATTACGCGGCATAACGTAGGTTATTAAGATTTATTTTTAATTTCCTTTGCTTTCGCTGACGTCATATTACTGAGGTCATTATTTAGCCGTAAGCAACTGTGTCAGCCATTCAAACGTTGTAATATCGATCCGAATCATGGATAGCAAAAAATAAAGATTTAAGAACCCGTGAATATTTTTAATCAAGTTTATATCGCGATGCATTATTGACACTAACATGAGATACAGTGAATGTATTAATTCGCGTGTGATTGACGCACTGATTTTTAGAGGAAATTTTAGCAGATTTTGTGTTTATGTTGAAATGCAACCTGGACCAGGATGGCAACAAACTGTTTTCACAGCGCAAAGCATGGGGAATTGGATTGAGCTTTATTTATTTATTTATTCGTTGAGGCCAACTAGGACCACGTTAAGCCTTTGTGCATTTTGCAGCGAGTTTCATCTTCTTTTGGGCCCAGAACTCCTTCATTCGTTTTGAATGCGCCTATTGAGCTTTGTTATATAACAATTCTTTTTAGTTATGCAACTAAGAAGAAAGACATGACTAGCAATAACACGCCGTTCAACTTGTCATTTCTGACGGGCTTTGAGGTTAGTGTTTTTATAAAAGGCTGGGTAATAAAGAGATCTTTAGAGTGCTATAAAGATATTTTGTTCTTTTTTTATCTTCCGATAGAGGCGCTTCCCTGGTTGATTTATTTTCATAATCATCTTAATCACTTGAAGCAAACGTAGGCACTTCACATTTCTAAAATAAAACCTAGTTATCGCATAAAATCCTTACAAATGGGAAAAAACTACTCCATTTCAAGCCATTACACATATCTTTTAATTTTTGTAATTATCTGTTTTTCTCAGTGTGGTAAGGATGTCATATTTGAAGTACCTTTCTTTGTTACTGAGTTACCAGGCTAATCGAATATTAGGTTATAATAATTCATTGTAGGATTACGTATATCACTAATTAGACGAGAGACTAGCATACAAATACGCAAGGATGTCTTAATTTCTTTGACATGAAATGCTGTAACAGAGATAAGCTAGCTGGTAACGCGTGTCCGATCCACCCTTCTGCCACCCAAGTTTCGATTTTCCATTGATTCACGAAATCACTGCAAGCGAATGACTGAATGATTCTTTGGATCTGATTTTTTTCTTATTCGTTGCACTCAGTACTCTTTCTGTTTTTATGACCTCGACGTCGACACGTCTCTAAGCTCTCCTTACCCCCCCCCCTCCCCTCATCTCAATCTATAAAATGAACAGCAATTTAGTGCAGAAGGTACTTTTAGGTAATTCTGTATATTGTGAAATTTATGTCTAACCCATTTTGTACTTAATAACCCATTTTCTACTTAATAAATAATTAATTTGATGTAAACTATATATGTATAATGATGTTTTCATTACAATTAACACAAATAATTGTAATGAAAGGTAAGTAGGGCTCCACAGATGATAGCTTGTGTAGCGATGATATCTTAGCGTGTAAGTCTATCAATAAGGTGTTCTTTGGTTGAGGTGTGTGTGTGCTCGCGAGGTCGCGCGGGATGGGCTCCTCGAGATTATTTTGGTGAATATTGTAGTAAACAGTAATGTTATTTTGTAATTTAATTTGAAAAACATTCAATTGATCATCAGTGTTAATCAAACGGTGGGTTTTGATTTCTTGTAGTCGGTATAAGGAATGCTTAGTATCGTGTGCGTGTTTACTGGCACGATATCAATTATTGGTGACTAAAAGTAAGAGCTGTTAGGCTTGCTGAGTTCGTGATGATCAAGAGGCCCAGGCATCCATAGCACGCCGAAAGTAATTATCAGCTCATATGTGGCGACGTCTTCCAGGATGAGTTGTAAGAGGAAGCAGCTCCTAGTATCCGTTTAAACGGAAAGACGTATTACAATTCATACACTTAATTCGATATGTTAAACAAATGAGATCTTCAGTCGTGCAATAATAATGTATTTCATTCAAAGAATTGGTTTTAACACTTTTATAATTTCCTCATCTGTTTCTCAAATTTCTTTTCTGCTGCCAAAAGTTGACTAACATGAATTTTTAACTTGATACTTATTTAATACATATATTACAACTTATTTCAGGTAACAAAATTTGTATTAATTTGAATTTAGATTTTTGTCTTATTTTCAATTACTACTGTGTGCTGGTCAAACGAAAACTCGTATATTCATGTAAAGAACACGCAGGAACACCGAGAACCGGGCTCGCTATCTCCATCTCACTTCTTAGTTCGCCTGCTGAGCGGTCTGATGGCTCAGTGGTTAAGGCGTCTGACTAGACATCCCTGTCTCCGCGGTTATTTTCGTAGGGTCAAAATCCGACCTTCACCTTTGGCACTGCTTGCTGTGTGATGGGAAGTACGTCAAAACGCTTCCGTGGTTCGGATTCCACGTGAAACCGTAGGTTCCCTATACCCGGTAGGATTACCGGGTTAGGCTAAACTGCTACAATAGGGGTGGATTTCGCAGTCGATAAAACCCTTTCACCAGGTCATTAAGAAAACACGAGGTTACTTTTTTAGGACGACTGCTTCGTGAGTACAACATCTGTCTTAGACAAGAGCACTTCTTTTAAACTTAAAAAAAAAAAAAAAAAAAAAAAATCTAAAGGCCTGTGATGTTGCATTAGTGTTCTGACAACGTCCAGCGACCAGTATCGAGAAGAAAACATATTTGGAACGTCAACATGAGGAAAACAATGTTTATAAAAGTTTTTCTCAGAAAAGAACGCATTTGTCTGATCCAGGAGGACAACAATAACATGTGGATGTTATTAACTAAACCAGACATAAATGTGAGCAAAGAATGCGGATGCTGGAATGTTTCTCTTGATGTGATGATAACGCACCGATCTACACAGTCCCGCGTTCCTGTCTCTTTGTCGGATCAATGCTTCTAGCCGGGACTCACAAAGGTGAGCCATGTGACGAGATGTTACGGACACTAAACGTATATTCAACTTTCCTGTTGGAGGGGTCGCCGATTCGTTTGTCTCATATGGCATTGATGACTTTAATTATGTGTTGTGTTCGTTGTTTGTCGTCGTTACTAGACAGAGAAAAAAAAAATCCCTTTCGAATGAAATGAACACGTTGAAAGAAGCAGAAAAATATTTCTTCTAAAATTTGACGGATGAGGTCTGTCCATTAATGCAATGTTTCCTGAATGAAAGTCAATTTTTTATGCTCTATCTGTCAAAGATTTTCTGTTCGTTCTTATCGTTCTTAAATGCAGTTCATGTTTACAATTTTTAGTGCTTAGTTGGATAACTAACGCTGTATTTGGCCGCAGTGGTTTTACATGGGTGAAAGGTTCACTAATATAGGTGTAGAATTTGTATTAACTTGACAGCTGTTTTATCGTTACTTTGTAATGAATGATGCACCCATATTGTCTGCCACTTACATTTCTATCTCCATTTTGTAATGTTTCTAGATTTATGGCTGTGCCAAAGAAATAATTTCTCACTAGCCATCATTGATCCGCACCAAAGAAATAATTTCTCATTAGCCATCATTGATCCAATAGTGAAGAGCAGTCGAAGGCTGTGGAAACTAAATGATTTTCCGTATAGACAACGCGGGGGGAAAAAAAACTACTCTGAAGAATCTGAGTTGGTATGGTTTTTTCCAGTAAAAGAGTTACCTTCCTATCTGTTTTATAACTACACTAGTTTTAACGCCCGTCAAAAACGACAGATATCACCTAAGGTGGTAATAGGAAAGTATTCTGGAAAATCTTGTAAGGAAAACCGAATAACTATCTTTTTTACTGATATTTTTCGTGACATGAGTACCTTACTCTTGTTAGATTCTCGGAGTATTTGGCCAGGATTTTTAAAAATAATCGCATTTTATTTTAAATGACGGAAAGTGTAATTTCAAAAACGAATAAGTGTTATTTATTTGATTGATATATTTCGCGATTACGTACTTTTTGTGTAAACTTAAGTTTTTAAAAACTTAATTGCTTATTATCTTCAGTCAAAAAAGTTCTTAGGTTCTGTTTTAACCTAGTTCTTATAACTGATACAGAGAACATAGCGTAAACATCGAATGCCCTGCTCCTTACATGAATTTCTCTATCTAGACGTCGTAAATAAACAAAAAGCAAGATGCAAATTTAAACGAACGTACCATTGTATCTCTTTTAATCATTGTCTCACATTATTATTTTTTTCCCCTGCTCTTCGTGTTTTTATCCAGTTAATTTCACAACAGACAATTACCTTTTAGTAGGGATCGCAATTATACCTTTTTTTAACTCTGTAAGTGAAAATAAAATGAAATTTAATTATTTATTTGAAATTTACACTTTCTTATAACAGTATAAACGCAAATAAAGTCAATTTATTTTGTTGGTTAGCCAGAGCTACATAGGTGTGCGCAGTATCCAGGCTACGAATTTAGCTGTGAAAGATTTATAAAGGTATTTAGTGTTTACTTTTAAAAAATCAAGTGTGTGGAAAACAATCGGAATAAGAGAAGTAAGAATTATGAATGGAGGCGGCCTGTTAGTAGTGCGATGAAGAATTAGTGAAACGAACGGTTAAAGCTGTAGAAATGTTTTCATCCAAGATTGAACTAAGAAGAGACGGAATATGTATTGTGAACTGTGAATTGTTAGAAGAGTGAGAAAAAGAAATATCAATAAAAGTGTTTTCCTGACATAATTTGTGTAACTTAAATCATTTCAAGTTCAGTGATGATATTAAAAAACAGAAACATTGTTAATATTCCATTCCGATAAGATCGTCAGCCTGGTCTACCTTATGGAGGAAGGAAATATATAGAGGAGAAGTGACGTTAAATCGGTGAAGCAGGCACTAAACTCTCTCGCATGGCGGCAGCAGCGGTATTGCGCTTCCAAACATTGCGATGTTCCCAGTATATCCCGAAAACTAAGCAAGATATCGAAAAATTTTATTCTTTATTTTCGATTTGTCTCGTCGTGTTACATAAGAATCGATCATTAAATTTGACTTTTGCGAAATTTTTCTTCTCCATTTCAACTCAAGAAACCTCACTTTTGATACAGTATATCTCTAGAACTAGGTGAGATATCGAAAATTTTTATTCTTTATTTTTCATTTGTCTCGTCTTTTTAAATAAGAATCCATCATCAAATTTGACTTTAACCAATTTTTTCTTCTGAATTTCAACCAAAACCATTTCACATTTGGGACAGAATATCTCTAAAACTAAGCAGAATATAAAAAAAAATTATTCTTCATTTTTTATTTGTCATATCGAGTTACGTAATAATCCATCACCAGATATCGGCGTCACCTTTATCCTAGAGTCCCCTTGAGGTTTTTGTACATATTCCCCGTGTCTGTATGGAAGCGGCCATGCCCCCTCCACTCCGGCCGTGCCCCCCCACTCCTCCTCCGCCCTGCTTCACTTCAATGCGTGGTGAAGGTCTCTTGCGTCGTCTCCATATATTTCCTTCCTCCATGGTCTACCTCCTCAAGAGAACCTCGTTCATTTACAAGTGAATACAGTGCTTGCAAGTATATTCGAACGACTATGGTCGTATCCTGGACCCGCAAATGGTTCACATACCGACAGACCGCAAACATTATTTGACAGGAAAGTCATGAGCGTTATGCGAATTATTAATAATTTTCCATACAGGAGTCATATTCGTATTTTCCGCATCAGCAACAACTACATATCCATTTGTCTTGTCAGAACAAGTGAACAAAAAGTATTGAAGATGTAATTAAAAAATTTACCATCATTTTACCTTGAACCATGAACTTTTAGGTGATTTGTATTTCTGACTTCCTCCGGCCATGAGGAAAAGTCCTTCAGCTTGAGTTCAAAGATCAGATTTTTGATCCAGGGACTTTCGCTCAAACATATACTTAAATGCGTAATGTTTCCGTGTGAAATGTTCTTTTGTCTTGAAAGCCACCACACCACTTCTCTCTAATGACTGAGTTGTTTCTTCTTTCCCAGGACACGACTGCAAAAACGAAACATTCAACAACTTGGCAGCAGCAAGTGATCAGAGCTTCTTATGGTCTACTACGATTCAGCTGTACATAATTTGTAAAACTGAAATACAAGTATGGCGAACTACTAATTTCCGCGTTATTTATCACTGTCCTGTCTGAAACATCTAGATACAAACAGTTACAAATACCACATAACCATTTTCGTCAAACTATTTTCGACCAGACACTGGCCACGCCCAGTGCTGCTTTGGATCGCGTGATGTAAGTGGTATTCGGTAAACGAAGGTGGACGCATTACACGCTGAACCATGTCGTTTGCGGTTTTGTCTTCTCCGTATATACAGGTAGTTATGTCACCATTGATGTAGCCTCATATTGCGCAAATGATCTCACCCATCACTTCTACATCAATCAACTCTCGTTGTACGCAGATGCTAAGTGTTCACCTACTGTCATCCTACAAGGAAGGTTGGAGATCTATGTCATCAATAATGCCTGCTCAACTTGAAATGTTAATTTGAGAGATGTCCTTAAGAATGTTTTTGTCAAGTCTCTGCGCAAAAAGTTTATTGTCATGTAAAAGGAAAACTCTATCACCTTTTACTTTAGCCCTTTCCTTGTTCGCAGTCACTAGTCTTCTAGTAACCATAGTGATATCATTCTAGGTGATATAGTATTTTAGTTCGAGTAGACCTTAAAAACTGATAAAATGCAACAGGAATCGTAGATACAACCACTATATGACATGGGATGTACCACATCTGACAGCTGTACTCTACAGAATTGTAACTACTAATGCACTAATGTTTTGTGGTTGAATACCTCAATGACTTTACGTTATTTGGGGTGGAGACTTTCGCCTAGCAATTCGTATACTATTTCTCGAATGTGAAAACACATTCGGGAATTACCTCTAAGGTCTCGCTGTGTCATAAATTTATTCGTTCGCGCCTTATCGTACGCCTTATCGTATTATTGTCACCTTCCAGTGATATTTTCTGTTAAACAGCTGACGGACATTAACCCAAGTTTTTAAGATGTTAGGTTTTCAGTCTTGAAGATTTTGTTTTCTGTTACTGGAAGTGGACTTAAGCTCCGTACATATATAACTCATCTTAAAACTAAGTTACATAAATCATCCACGAATCTATTAAACACATCAATACTAAAACAGCCAGTTTTCCATTGTGTCATCGTTTCTGAAATGTTGAACGTCATGCGCCTGGCTTTAATTTAATTTAATTTAATTTAATTGCAATGTAGCACAGGCTCCGGTGGCAATATCCCTACACACCCATCTTCCCCCTATCCTGCACCCACCTACATTTGCCCTCTACAAATTTTATCTTTAAATTCCTTCAAAGTTTTCGGTAAATTATTCATCATTTCTCTTGGTAACTCATTCCAATCCCTGACACCCTTACCTAAAAAAGAGAATCTTCCCACACCCTTGTGCCTGAAATCGAGTGCCAGCTTGTGGTCATGGTCATCTTTTCCCTTCCATGCACTACTTTTCATAACTATTGCAATATATTTCCATGCCTCATCTCCAGTATATGCCCTGTACAGTCCCATGACCCTCCTCATCCTCCTCCTGTCTTGCAATGAATCCCATTCCAGCTCCTTTATCATATCCGTCACTGATTGCATTCTGCGATAATTTCCAGAAACAAATCTAGCAGCCCTTCTTTGCACCCTCTCCAACTCCTGTATTTGATACGTAAAATGAGGGTCCCATACTACACTACCATATTCGAGCAATGGTCTGACCAAAGTTAAACGTTGCCAGACTAACAACGGCCAGAGATATTTTCAAACTTTGTCCATAGATGTTGCAACTGCAGCAATCTAAGTATTTAGGATAGTTAATTATGTTTCTGTAATGGTTCGATTTATTTTAAATTGAAATCCAATGATAAAATATTACATATTTCATTTAAGTGCACATATTAGTTATTAATTAAAAGGCAAGCTCAAGGCAGTGGGTTTTCACAACTTTCAAGCCTTATTCTCGTAGGATAAGCGGAGGTAGAGCTCCGCATTCCTATTTTTGGACCATAGACACTGGAATGGATATGCTGTGGTCGGTGACACGGTCCTGCCCTTTTTCTTTACCTTCCCGCGAAGTTTTCTCCAAGCTACTCATTTGATAGCAGGCTGAGGGGCCGTTCCGTACGTTCAGCTTCAAAGAAAAATCCTCGGCTTCGTTGAGGATCGAAACCCATTTATCCTGCCAGTAGCCAGACGCTTTACCACCTGAACGACGCGGCCGCATTAGTTATTTTTTTATATATATATTTTCTATTGATGTAGTAAGAAATATACGAGCGTTATTGAATAACCATCCTATTTAGTTAAGCAAATCCGAAGAAATGAATTGCCGGAATGCTGCGTTCAATCTGCTACTTGTAACGAGCCTAGAAACTAGAGGTGACATAATAAATTTGCTTGAAGTTATCTAATATTGTAATAAGCAACTGTTGGTCATCTATGGCGTCACCGGTCACGCCATGACGTCACTCTATGACTTCACGGAATGACGTCACGCTTTACGCCATTGTTTTAGTTATGCACATTATTAATAACATTTCTAAGCATCTGTGAATAAATTACCTGACAGAGCACTGAAATCAAAGTATGTATTCTGTTCAAATCAACATAATAATTATTAGTTGCTTAGATTTATTTAATATTCGTTTTATGTAAAAGTATTCAGTAAAATCTTTGGCCACTGATATGTAAGATAAAAGCTTTAATTTTCACAATGTTAGCAGCAGTTTTGATAGATTGTTATTAGAACTGGCACTTGACGTTACAGCATAGGGGATGAGTAATTTATTTTTTAAATAATTTAATTATTTTCTTGAGTATTCTGTTAAATAAATCATAACCTTGTTTTAACGAAAGTAGTTCTACACTGATCGCAATCAACACAGCATAGACTACAATGAAAACTACTATTACGTGGAATGACGTAAGTTGTTAAGATTATTAATTTCATTTGCTTTTACTGATGCCTTATTTCAGCCGCATGTAACTGTATCAGTGATTCATAGGTGTTAGTATCTATTTGAATCACCAATATAAAAAAGGAAGATGGAAGAACCCGTAAAGATTTTTGATTTAGTTTATATCGCGATGCATCATTACATCTAAAATGCGAAATAGTACATGTATTAATATGCATGTCATTGAAGTATTGTTTCTCTGGCGGCTAGTTATATATATAAAGCCATGGAGAAAATATATTGACTAAAGAAAACTTGGTTTTTACATATTAACCTTGCAGTTATTCACCTATATTCAATAAAACTTTTGCGTTAATTTCGACGGAATATACTTATTTAAGTTATGGTTTAAATCGAATATGTAGAACAAGTCGTGTTGACAACGGTCTTCATTGGTCCGAACGATCTCGGCATGGAGTCAAGCATGACGAAATTGCTGAAAATAAACATGTTTCTGTAATGTGTTTAGCTGGACAGGTACACTTCAGGTCATTGCTCCAGAAGGTAACATCTCGAGGATAACGGAACGTACTGTGCTCGCTAAACAGTGAAACACAACGACGCAAATTCTAAAGGAGCAGGAAGCCAAGTCGAGTCTGAGCAAACAGAACAGTAACGGCCCATAAGCTGTACAAGCACAGCCACATAAAGAGGTCAACATGATAGAATTGCTTTCGAGCAGATAAATTCTTTACAATTTTCAAGTACATTCAAAACTAAAACCATAGCACAGAAATATTGTCAATTCTATCCGGCGGAGAACCTGTAAACATTACATTTCGAAAAGTTTGTTCTTCGCACGAAAACCGTCATTCTTCGATTGGTTGCAAAACTATTATTGCGATATTTCATAGATCAAGCAGGCCGCCCTTATGAGTATCTCCATTCCATCTGCTGATATCTTCTAAATCCGTTGACGTCTCTAAAAATTAGAACTGCGATTTTCGCCTTTTACAAAGACGATAACAATGCTATCTATTGTGGTACGTTTTTCATTTGGGCCGCTCTTGCATCAGCGATTTATCAGTCTAAATCAGCTTTTTTGTCTGTAATAACTATTTCTATTAAGACTATACCTACTGATCGAGAAATCAAATGCTTAGCATCGGGCACTCTGCGGGCAGTGATAAATTCTTTGCTGTGGTGACGGCGCGGGAGGCAAGAAGGTTCGGTCTGCGGCCACATAGAAACAGTTTGCTTCCGTTCGCTGCAATCGGTTGTCCTAATATTCCAGCAAGTGCGAATTAGTTTCACTGAGAGCGAGGATAATTTGGAGTTCTCAAAAGATCTGAGCAGCACTCCATGTATGCTGCAAGTGTCAATGACGAAAGCAAATCAAAATAAAACAAAAATGACTTTACGACGACAATTACCTGAAATATGGTAGAAAGAAGAGAAATGGGCTTCAATTCGAAAATGACTTGGTTATTTGCATCTCAAAAATACAACCAAGATTCGATAATTTATTAAATATAAACAGGCACTGCCTTCTCACCAAATTTTGTTTTTGTTTTTTGTTTTTCTCTACAACCGTTTCTTTTAACATTTTCCTGGCTTGCGATCGCGACCCAAGGAGCAAAAGTGGCCACGCCCCTTGGGGGTCACGACACACAGGTTGAAAAACACTGGTCTAAAGAATCGTTTGCAGCTGCTATGCATTTATGACGTAAGTATTTTTAAAAGCATGCCTCAACGCTTCATTAAATACAAATGATCTGGATGAAGAAAATGAATATGTACCTGAAATCCTTGAAGCTTTAAAACCAAACGACGATGATTAATTAGAAATTCAAGTTGAGTGACAAGAACAGGAATACGACGGCGAACGTGAACCATATTGAGCAGCAAGCTTGATATAAACACTAACAAACAAAAAATGTTAAAATGTTAAACTTGAATTGAAATAGATTTCAGATTAACTGTCGGGAAATAAAATTATAATTAAAATGTATTTAAGCTACTTCATTCAGATAACTTATTATTAATATTAATTAAGTTAATATTAAACGACTGTATGATTTATGAATAATATAATATCCGTAAATAAAATTTATTAATTAGTAAATAATTACAGTTTATTCATAACTACAACATTATTAATAAACAATTTACTTCATAAATTGTACTGTGTATTGTAATCCGCAATTGACGTATCGTATAGCAGCGATATCGTCCATTCAGCTAAAGCGCTTCCCACTCTCCACGCTATATCTCAAAAAGGGTTAAATCTATGAAATATTGTCCGCAACGGAATTTGTAGAGAATTTTATCCTCTATAACTTTTCTAATAACTCAAAATGACATTTATAGTAAAGGAAACAAAATATATATTTTTAAAAAACGTTTTTGTAACCTTTGACCTCGAATATCTTGACTAACATACACGATATTCTATGAGACTTTGAACCAACTTATAAAAATGTCAAAACAAAGGTTTATGCAAATTTACAACTTGATATCTTTCATTCCGAGATTGTCCTTATTTGATTGGACTAACGGTTTCATAGTAAATTGGCATGCTAGAATGGTGGTGGGTAGAATCCAGCCTCTGAAGGCACCCGCCTGCAATATTAATTTTTATTTATTTTTTTAAAAAATTTTCCCCTGTTGAGCCACCAGGAGTAATTGTCGTCGCATGCAGAGCTGTGATTCGCCGAGTGACATACGCCCCATCGCAATGCGTAGATAAAAGAGGAATTTTTTTTGGAGGATAATAACGGATGGACTGTCATTCTCATCTGGTGCAGCACCAAGTAACCTCAAAGAGGCCTCACCGCCCCGTATCGGCAGTTTGTGACTGCGGTAAGTGACGCGGTCCGGGGAAGAATTCAACGCGTCTCGACTAGGGATTGCAATCCAGCAATCATTAGACAGTCTGGCGGATCCCGCAAAAAATTAAGCGGATCCGCAATCCGCAAAATCCGGCGAAAACGTATGTCAGTCTGCGTGACTCACTGCCCCACTCGATCTCTATCGGATGTTTTGCACTGTCCTACCCTTGTAATTGACATTTGGCTCGTGTGAATAAACGTTTGTTTTTGTCAACCTTCGTCATTCGTAAGTAAATAGATACACTTTTACGTATTCATTTTCGAGTACACATTTCTGTAGTTTGAGTTATGTTGCGTATTAAGTACGATTTTGTAACTATGTAATTATTTTTTATGTGTCGCAAACGTTATCTGAACAGTTACATCTTTTTATTCACGGTTTCATTATTCCCATTTTCTGTATTTGCAGATAAAGTTATTGTGACAATTTCCTTTTTTGCGGCTAAAAATTTGATTATTCGTTCATATGAAACTAAAGTTATCGTAATTTTAATCGCATACCTATTTATTTAGCAGCTATCAAAAGGTATTGTGTATCCTTTGACATATTGCTGTTTTGGACGCTGCCTCAATGCGTTTCTTTGACGACAGCCGCCTGTTTACATGTGCCGCTCAGGCTATAGATTAATACCCTTCTCCTTGTTATTATTTCGACTAAAGGCAGAAAAAGTTATAATGAAGTTTTCCAGGGCGTATCGACGAATTGTGTTGTAGAAACACCATACTTCGACGGCTGCCTCCGCCGTCTCCCTCCCGTGTAAAAAAATCTCATGTTTTTACAATGAAATCCGGAGATACAACCTATGAAAACTTCACTTCAATCCTAAAGATCTCGCTGTTGAGAGACGTAAAGCAGTTTAAAAAAATGCAATAATTCGCCGAGAAAGTCTCCTTTCTTACTAAAAAGTAATAATTTACACTCTTAAAACGTCGTTACGCCACATATGAAAAATTGAAATACTTGACAATTTAAGTGTTGGTGAGTAGTTTCCTTTAATAACATTGAATCAATCAACTGTAAGATCAATCAAGGAATCAGGAGATATAATAATGAATTCCACAAAAACAATATTTTTTAAAAAAAGTATCGTGCTTGTGCAGTGACAAAAAGTTATGAGATCTTGTTCTGAGCTAAGTCTACACTTTACAGAGTATATTAACTTCAGTTTGTGGAATGGAATGCGTTCTCTCGGTGTTATGGAACGTTTATTTAGAATTTAAAAAAAAAAAAAAAAAAAAAAAAAAAAAAAAAAAAAAAAAAACTCTGGTAACTTGGCCACTAGCAAACCACGTTTTTATATTCATGTGATGTATTGTAATGCACATAATATGACCTAACACTGAATATTTTCCATTTTTTATTATTTATTTAAAAATTGGTTTAGATTAAAAAAACAAAAATGTAAAAATGTAAAACCTCGAAATGTACTTAAGACATGCTAAAAAGTTTTAGAATCATTTTGCCAATTAAAATATTGTTAACTATTAATTTTTATCATTTAACATTAAAATTGATTTATTAGTTTAATTATTATTTAATTTATTAACGTTTTAAGTAACTATGTTTTAAATATAAGCGTTAAAAACTGTTTGCGCCAATCCCGCACGGATCCCGCGGGATTGAAAACACTGCGGGATTGCAATCCTTAGTCTCGACAGGCGAGGCAGTGTGCTGACAACGGTAAAGCTTCCTTCGCAATAATAACTTATGCCATCAGTTCTATCCCGTAAACGAACTCTGAAATTTATATACGTGCTCTATCTGTTTAAAAATCAAAGGCATTAGACTAGGTGTAATTGTTTAAATGTTAATAAAAATAATTTCATATTTATGTAAAATTTACCATTCTTAAGTTTTAATAAATTCAGTTAAAGTGTACACCCTTTTTTCATCGATCCTATTAAGTGCAGTAATATGTCATGTGACTAGCCTATGACTGATGACCACTAATAATACTCAACGTTGAAATTTTCTATGATCATAACGGTATGGTCAAGAAGTCACTTTCCTGAAATAGGAAACACTTCAATATCATAACGTCAAGACGGCGCTTTCACAGTGCATATGGAAACACTAATGCCTGGTTGACACTGTATTTGAAATGGCTGGTACTCACATGGAGCCGGTAGGAACTGTCATGTCCAGGTTGTCCAGAACCACAGTAGCCCCGGCGCCTCTACCGTACCGCTTGCACGCCCCACGAACCAGCACCGCGTAATCCATCTCGTGGGGAGCTCTGCAACCAAAGAGGACATACAAAATTAACATTAGTAAGGACTGCAAGGCGTAGTGAAGGAATCCGGTCAGTGCCGGCATTCGAACGTAACTCGCTCATAAAGGACTTTGGAATAATATAGAAATTTGTTGAGATAACTTAAAGAATCGGTAGATGTGTCATTTTGTAGCAAACAACCTCAAGTTTGATGCGCGTAGTGCATAAGTACAACATTCCGCCTCCAGGAGCGCCAGAGTAGCGCATAGTCAAAATGGCTACTTTCACTGGCGTGGGTCGTGTTCGCTGTGTGTTTTGGTTTCATGAAACGAACTCTGCAACAACTGTTCGACCTACATTTTGCACCGAATACGCTAAAGAACCACCAAGCAGGCCAACAGTCTACTCTTGGCACAAGAACTTTGTTGAGACGGGTTGTTCACTACGACAAGATACTAAATCACCAGGTCGTTGTTGACGATTATGTCGAACAAATTAAAAGGTTTTTTTTTTTTTTTTTACCTATGGCGTTACGCCTCGTCGACGTCGAGGTCATTAGAGGCGGGATGCGATTGGATGGAGACATGGAACGGGAAGGAATTCGGCCATGGCCTTTTTGAAGGAAGCATCCCGGCATTCGTCTAGAGTGATTTGGGGAAACCATGGAAAACCCAAATCTCGATGCTCGGACGGGGGTTTCAACCGGCGTTAACCATTCAACCACCAATCCCGGTGAAGGTTAAGGAGAGCTTTGTCCGCAGTCCCAAAAAAATCAACGCGACATGCGTCTCACGAGACTGGCATCCCACTAAGACTGTTTGGCGAGTACTGCGTAGACAATTACATATGATACCATATAGATTCACCCAGATGGGAAGGTTTACTACCAGCACCACCTCATTTCCTCACGGTAGTTCGAGGTTTCCTCGATAATAATTGGCCGTGAAGGGCCAATCACATGGCCATCTCACTCCTCAGACTTGACGCCACTGGATTTCTTTCTCTGCGGTTTCATTAAAGATCGTGTGTATGTTTCTCCCCTGTCAAACAATTTGGCTGACCTGAAAAATCGAATACACGCTGCCATTGCACAAGTTACTCTTGATTTGCTGCAACGATTGTGGGAAGAAATTAATCATCGGTGAGATGTTTGCCACATGACAAATGGTAGTCACATCGAACCGAAAAGACACTTGACACTTTTATGTGAAACTTGAGGTTATTTGCTACAAAATGACACATCTACGGGTTCTATAAGTTTTCTCAACAAATTTCTATATCATTCCAAAGCTGTAAAGTCCTTTTGCATTCACTCTGTATATTGTTACATAAGTCTGGAAAACACTGTTATGAAAATACGGTAATGCGTTTTGTTTTTCTCCTGGTAACAAAGCGTAAATGTTTGTAACGTAGTATCTTGTCATCTTAAATTCCACAAATTCGTTGCGCTTACTGGAATGTTAACCTTCGATGTAGTGGTTTGATTAATGTTTTACAGAAAACTGATGAAATAAATAACCAAAGTTAATAGTCAAAAAACCATTATTAACAGACTCCAGAGGTGGTAGTGTTTATTTCTGTTGTAGCGTGATCTTCTCGTAAAGAAGATGTGAGATGCAGTGTGATCTGTGGCGCCTATCAGTTCTCGGTATGAAAGAATTTCTTGCTCAGTTACCCACTCACATAGAGTCAGAAAGCAATATTAACAAAATACAAAGAATATAGTGTTTACTTGTGTTGTAGCGTGATCTTTGGAGGTTATCTCGACAGTAAATTTTCATCAGAGATGAAGTGTGATATGTATTGCCTATCTTTATCGGTATGAACGAATTATCATTTTTTACTCCGTTACCCAGTTACCTAGAGTCAAAAAAGAATATTAACAGAATACAAAGACTATAGAGTTCACTTGTAGCGTGATCTTTGGAGCGTATCTCGTAACTGAATATTCATCAGAGATGAAGTGTGATCTGTGTTGCCTGTCTTTATCAGTATGAACGAATGATCATTTCTTGCTTCGTTACCCAGTTATATAGAGTAAAAAAACCATATTAAAAAATCCAAAGAGTGTAGTGTGTACTTTTGTTGTTGCGTGATGTTTGGAGGTTATCAGAGACACAGTGTGATCTGTGTTATCTATCTTTCTCGGTACGAACGAAATATCATTTCTTGCTCCGTTTCACGGCGATATACCGCAGATTTTATTCTAAACCATAAGTTTTCAAACTGTGAAAACTCCATAAAAATTGGTGTGGTAGTTGTAACTGATACCTGTAAAAAGGGCCATACAGACGCGTACAGATATATAATACTATAGACAGTAATCAGTTATATTTGACATTATTCAACATGACTCCTGTAGTGGCAAGACGCTGTGAACAAAAATTATCAGCGGAAGAACGTAGTTGTAGCGGTTCGAAATTTTAATCGGCACCCAAAGTCTACTACTTTTGACGTCTGGATGCGTCTTACAGACGCCAAACAACTGGCGCTTTTCTCAAATAATTGAAGTTTAGCGCTGTTGAGGATCCAAGGCGCCAGCTTGACGGGTGAATTTCCACAATCGTTGGCGATAAAAGCCGAGGAACCGAACTGCCGGAAAGTAATGACCAGGAAATGAGCGGAAGATATTTAATCTATGGTCGTTTGTCACGGGAGGGATGGGGATCTTAGCGTAGCCTCCGAGATCTCCTACATTCGTACTGCAACAGCGGATCGCTACAGGTAGACTGTAGCGACGGAAGGGAGATCACGGGTATATGCTGACAGTAATAGATTAACGGACGAGAGAAGACAGCACACAGCACGAGGATTATGCCCCGACATTCGTAGAGTGATGTATACCGCTACAAGCAAAAGCCGTATATCGCAGTACCATTTTGACCACAATATTAATCCTGTAACATCCTGAGGAAGACTCTCATCAATGAAAAAACCATTTCGCGGTTACTAAAATTAACTGATTCATTATTTCAATAGGTGAACGGTTATTTGTTCACTGAGCATGAATCTTTAGAACAACTGTTTTCGTTTGGTTATGTTTTAATTACAATTTACGTTGTAGTTTAAACCTACGTAACGGAAGACAATAAGAAATGCACTAAAACAAATTTCCACATTTAATGTACTGCTTAACTGCCATGTAACTGGTACGTGCTTTTCACTCATGTTGCGTCAGAGAGAAAATTTCGCAAGTAGCACTCATGATCAGTGCGAAATATATTAATTTAAAGTAAAATATTGTAAGTTCCCTTCATCTTCTTGCATACTTCTATTAGCGTCTTTGATGTACAATAGAAATTGAGCTTTGCTAAAACGAGATTATTTTAATTATTGATTGCTTGTAGCTGCACGCTTCGTCGACGTCAAGGTGATTAGAGGTGGAAAGGAACGGGAAGGAATTCGGCCATGGAATTTTGGAGGAACCATCCCAGCATTCGGCTGGAATTATTTTGATAAACCAGAGGAAACCTAAATCTCGGTGGCCGTATTTGTATTTGAATCCGCGTCCTGCAGAACGCAAGGCCCGAGAGTAGCCGCTCACCCAACACCCCTCGGTATGAGGATATGTAACATGCTTTAAATATGCAATGTGTTCCTCACAGTATCGGCAGCGAACACAAACTGATTACTAATTTCCATTCTTCCATTTCGTATGAAAGTTTTTGCTATTGCCTTTATGAAAGTTTTCTTCAAAAAGACCATGTTCGAATTCCTAATGGATCCTTGCCCTAACACAATCCCACCTGTAATGACGTCGAGAGATCATGCGGGCTGAGCGGTAACGCTCTGGAGTCGCATTCGGAAAGATGCGATTCGAATCCCCTTCCTGCCATCCAGATTTGAGTATTCCAAGGTAATCCCCAGATCTCCCCACGGGATGGTTCCACAAAAGGCCATGATCGAATTCTTTGCCGTTCCTTGCCACCATTCCTCTCACTTCTTTAATGACCTTGACGTCGACGAGGCAGCAACCCATAACCATAAGCATAATGACGTCAACGATGACGAGGCGCAAATCTCTAAGCATAAAAGAGATTTATGAGTTATCCGACACTCATTGATGTAGTGAATGTCTTTGCATTCGCTCGTAATGACTGTTGAAGGAATTAAATTTTTGGATTGTTGTAATTTTCTTTTTTAAGCAAACTGGACATTCCATTCTTTAGTTCCAACAAACTGATTTTGATGAAGAGTGCCTTCATTAACGGAATACTAAATGTGTACCTTGAGTCTTTATTTTTTCGAATTCCGTACCGAGTAAGAAATGTACCTCATCCCTACAAACAATTTCATTGCAAGAACGACTTAATGCAATATAAAAACGTTTTTATTAAAATATTTCCTTTATGCTTGGATAAAATCTTAGTATTTAGTAAGATTGAAAATTTCTTACAATATATTTTTCAAACTAATGACCATTTGGATCAGACTTTTTCTGGTTTTCTATTAGACTCCAACACAAAATATTGATAGAGATATCCTAGAAACTGCCGCGCTTCTATTTTTAGCTACATCTAGCTCTTCCAACAATTTATTGATGTTTACAGTGAAATTTTCGTGTTTCCTTGGACTAAGTTTCGACTGCAAGGAGCAAGCGTGGTGGTTAACGTACTGGCGTCGCATTCGTGAGGACGCCGGTTCGAATCCCCGTCTGGGCATCCAAATTTGGGTTTTCCATGGTTTACCCAAATCACTCCAGGCGAATGCTGGGAGGCTTCCTTCAAGAGGCCATGGCGTTACCATTCCTTGTCCCCAGTCCCATCCTTCCTCTAATGACCACGACGTTGACAAGGCGTAAAGCCATAAGTAAAAACATAAAAAATAAATCAAAATCTAGATAGAGCGACAATGTGAAAATGGTGTTTACATGAGATGGATTCAGAAAATTTTTCATCTTTCGATTGAAATGTTCTCGGATATACTAACCGAAGTTTATTCACCAAAATCAACGTATTAGTTCGTTTTTTACGATGAATTGTGCTGGTTGATAGGCACAGGAAGGGCCATTTCCTTAAAATGTTCTTGGCAAATAAAATGCGATAGTATACCTCCGAAGACTGCTATGTAATTGTACTTCGAGAAAATCTGTGATTCGACTTTTATTCTAACATCCAACGATGTCAGTATTCAATCTTCAACTACTAATTTTGATTAGATCGTAAAAGTAAAAAGCTTCTTATGTTTCCTACTAATCTTGCACATTGCAACAAAGGGCATTGTTTGTGTCATGGAAAAATATTTAAACATCCAGCACTTATCAAAACCAACCTTGCCAGAGGTCCTGAACCATGTCTGGTGACGAATGTTGCAGACAGGTTACAAAACTGGCTGTTTTTAGTACTTTGGACAACCGCCTGATGCGTCCGGTAATGACCTCAAATCACTACTGTTATTGACATTCGAGGACACGGCAAGCCATCCCGGATGACCCGTTAATACATTTTGAATGAGTACACTCGGAACGTAAGAACGAATACGTTTCCCTGACCAGAAACTATTTTCCTAATAGACTCCGTCATTTAACCCTTACTGTAGCACTGCGTAATTCATGACCCGACAGAAAAACAAGATAAAAATAACATTATTTAAATTTATCAGATTAAACTCCTTTCGATTTTTCTCTTTGGATTCTATTAATATTGTTAATACTTTTTTTCTTTTTGTACTGGTTTTTACATTACTTTGATTATTTAAATCTCCAGTTTTCTGACGTATATAATTATCTAAATCACTCCTTTCAGTTAGCTGTATATAGCCATACCCGACATAAGAATGTATCTAGAATCGTGGTAATTCCTTACATGGCATGCAAGGTTGTTTTTATGCTCGTGAATTATAACTGCGGGCAATACTAATGCAGACAGTAAGAAGACACTAGTGAAATCAATCCAAATTATTGTTTAAAACTGACTTCATCGTGCCTTATGCTGTGATACGTAATGTCACTTGTAATTCCAGTCCAGGCCTCCTTTCAACATAACCGCTACCTTCGCCAATATTGCTGCTCGAATATCCAAATATCTATCGTACGTGCATTTGTCCACGCACGCGGGGGAAGCTGTCGGCAAATCTATACTAATATTATAAATGCGAAAGTAACTCTTCTGTCTCTCTGTCTGTTTGTTGGGCAAATCGGCTAATCCGATCGTGATGAAATTTCACAAGGAGATGCTATTTGGCATTAGGATGGTCATAGGATACTTTTTTCTGTATAAATAATACATATTGTTATATAATTTTGAAAAATTAATGAACGGCGACTGACAGATGCATAGGATGGGTAATTCTCTGTAGTACGGTACTGTACAGCGGTCTGGTAACTTAGTGGTTAATGCGCTTGCTTACTGTGTTTGGAGCGTGGTCTACGGTTCAAATCCTAGTTGAAGCAAAGATTTTTAAGAATTGTTTTTGATCGTATGAGCCACGCCTGGTCGGTCAGTTGTTCGGATTCCATGTTAAACTGAAGATACAACAAGTTTATGGTTGCAATGCGTGGCAAATCGTAGGCGGTCTAACAATGGTGTAAGAGTACATTTTTTACGCTATCTTGATCCCTCAGGCGTTGTTTCCCTCTTCCGCTCCCTCTCTCTCTCTCTCTCTTTCTCTCTCTCTCTGTGTCTCTGTGTGTGTGTGTGTGATCTGCACTAATAATATTATAAAGGCGAAATAAGTCTCTGTAGTTTTGTTACGTATTGACGACTAAATGGCTATATCGATATTGATCTAATTTGACAAGGAAATGCTTTGTATCTGTAGGAAGGATACAGGACATTTTTTTTCGGTATGAATTTTCGAGAACTTATCGAATGATGACAGACAGATGGATGGGTGTGTTAGTCTGTAATGTTACGTCGGTTGCTCAAGCTGTGCTTCTCGCGCCGTCTTTTAGTGTATGATATTTTAGTAAATTTAGTTTACAGTCAAAACTCACTATTTAATATAGATGTCGATTTGCTCTGCACTGTACTATTACTTTATGTCTGCCTAAAGGTTTCTGGCACCAGTTTATTTTGTCTTCTATTTTGACATGCCTTGCGGACGTAAACCTGGCCTAAGGAGTAACTCTAGAAGGGCACGAACAGCTAAAGTTATTAGAACCAAAAAATCTGATGCTCATACTGAAGAAAGAAGAAAAGACCAAGCTGAAATAAATTGACCTCAGTTAACCCCCCCCCCCTTTTCCACATCACCTCACCTTCCTTTGTTTCTCTGTTTTTAAATATGTTGGGTCTGTACATATACAGATCCCGTTGGCTCGGCTGGTTGCGCGGTACCGTGATGGTATCCGGCAGTGACACGGAGTTACCCTATTCCAGTCCTGGTGGTGGAAGAAGTTTTCGTCATCAGTGCTTAGACAGAAGAGTTGGTGGTGCACAATTCCTAATAACACAGATTGAACGTCAAAGTTCTTGGTTAAATTCTAATCATACAGACTTAGCGCCTAATACCTTAATCCTATTTGAGTTCAGACCGACGTATTCTATCGTGAATATTTTTTATTTTTATTTATTAGTACTTTATTGCACATAGTCGAGGATCAATGGATTTAGAAATTTTCTCTTTGCATCTAGCTGGAGTGTCATCCAAGTTAGGAGCAGTAAATTTCATAACTACAGTATTAATATACGATCTCATAATATAACCTTAGATCAAACCCCTCTATTTGTACTCCTATCCTTACCTGTTCTTGCAGGAGCAATTACCATATTATTAACAGACCAAAACCTAAATACATCACTTTTTAATGGAGTATGGAGTGAGGGCTTACGGAACTGCTGATCTGGTGATTAGGAATTGTGCAGCACCACCTAGGCTACCGTGCCGACCTAGACCTGATCATGAAAATTACTTCCACCACCAGGAATCGAATCAACTAGACATGTATCAACGCCGGACGCCACCAGGGTGCCGCAACCAGCAGTGCCCACGGCTCGAGAGCCCTTACTTGTTAATAATTGTTAAATTGTTAAACATGATTAGGTCATCTGTAAAATACGGTATTATCCCGTAAAGGATAAAGCGTTCGATGATCGACGAATACATACTATAGTGGATATAAACGAAGATGAATAATAAGAGATGGAATGTTAAACAGCTTAGTGATTGCTGGCGACTTAACCACAGCTAAGATCACACTGCACTATACTAAAGCCGATGTCAGTCACTTTACGATGCCTGACTGGGGTATCACTTGTTATGTATTTTTGACTATCTTCCATTCTAATCCCGGATACACATTTCAAAAACAGCATGAGGAAAAACGCTTTAATTATTCTGTTGATAGATAGATGTCGAATGTCGCAATATTTACACGGTGTAAAACAACTGGTGACGATTTATATCCAAGCATTAACGAACGTCGTTTTACTTGTATTCTAACAATATTTCGCTCGATAAACCGTAAATCCCACAAAAAACATAACACCAAAAGTGATTTAAATATTGAGCTGTAGCTGCTGCATTATCTATATTGGTTTCTGAGGTGTCGAATTTAGAAGCGACTAACACAGGCCCTCGTCTACCAAATACCACGGTGACGAAAAACCTTTGTTGATAAGTTTCCAACTGTTAACCTGTAGTGGCAGTGCTTCCATTTCCTTCACACAAGCCTCAGATTCGGAGCAGTTATGTTAGTGGCAGCAAGAGTACTAGAGAAAACTATTCGAACATATACAGTCAAACAAACTATACAGAAGCTGTGTCTCTATATTGCAGGTGTCTTTAAAAAATCATTGAAATAGACTATTGTAAGGTTAAACCAAAACTTGTGTTACAAGTTTTTTCCGTTTGTGTGTTTGTCGTGTTGATATATATATTTATATAACCTATACAGAATTTAACTAGATTCAGCTTGAAAGCTTACAGTCTGACAACCCACGTCCTTCCGAATGCGAAGCCAGAGCACTAACTGCACACCCTCCACACTCGGTCTTGGTTCACTCTGGTTTCTACACGATCAAGACTTCCATGTTAGTTGATTAATTACCATAATTTAATAATGCGGCAGATAAAGAAGGTAAGTCACGGAAGTAAAACCTAGTCTATACTGTTATATTATCAGCTCCTTTCATTCCTTATTAATTATCAGTACGAAATTTAGCTGAAATGTATTTTGTTAATGAACCAGTAGTGGTGGGAATTAGAAAAAACACACTGAGATATGAACAAGTGAGGAAAACAATTAATGACGATAGAATTGGAACATGGAGGCTACGTGGAGCCGGCCAATGAAGAGGATGAATCAACATTGGTTAGGGACTGAAGATAATAGGAAAGAGGCCCGAGGACGATCAAGAATGACGCTAATCAGGGGAATACGAGAAAGAGGGGGTGTGAAGAAGTAGAAAAGGAAATGGTCGCAGGAAAAGTAGATGTTTCGTATAGAAAGATCAAACAGAGGAGAAATGAAGAAAAGTGGTATGAACATTAAAGCTGCCGATGGGAAACCTCTGTTAAGGTCAGAAGATAGAGCTAACAGATGGAAGGAATACATTGAGAAACTGTATGTTGGGGACGACTTGAACAATTGTGTATTGGAAAAGGAAGGCGATGTCGACATGGATGACTTAGGAGATCCTGTTTTGAGGACAGAATTTAATAAAGCTCTGAATGACTTGAAAGCAAATAAGGCAGTTGGAATTGATGAGATCCCTGCAGAACTTCTTAAATCCCTAGGAGAGGAAGGAATCGAAAGATTATTCAAGCTGATATCAAAAAGTTATGAAACAGGAGAAATTCCAACTGATTTTAATAAAAATATCATCTTCACACTTCCAAAGAAAGCACAAGCCGAAAAATGTGAGAATTATCGCACCATTAGTCTAACATCACATGCTTCAAAATTACTGACCAGAATAATATACAAAAGGATGGAAAGGGTATTAGAAGAGATAGTAGGTGAAGATCAGTTTGGGTTTAGGAAAAATCGCGGTACAAGGAAAGCAATTCTGTCTTTAAGATTAATACTTGAAGGGCGGATCAAGAAAAACAAAGATACTTTTATGGCATTTGTTGATTTAGAAAAAACTTTTGATAATGTTAGGTGGGACAAGATGTTCCAAATTTTAAAGAAGTCAGGTCTAAAGTATCGAGATAGAAGAGTACTCTATAAACTATATAAGAATCAAGTGGCTGTAATAAAAGTAGAGAATCATGAGAGACATGCATCAGTTAAAAAGGGTGTGAGACAAGGTTGTAGTCTATCCCCGTTAATATTCAACTTGTATGTAGAAGAAGCAATGAAGAAAGTCAAAGAAAAATTTCCATGTGGCATAAGTTTTCAGGGAGAAAACATCAGTATGCTACGATTTGCTGATGACATTGTCTTGTTAGCAGAGAGGGCTGAGGATATTGAGAAGTTACTGAATGGCATGAACAAAATACTGAAGGAAGATTTTGGACTGAATATAAATCAAAGTAAGACAAAACTGATGAAATGTAACAGAAATGATACCAATACTAGCAGATTAAATATAAAAATAGGATCGGAAGCAATAGGAGAAGTGAGTGAGTTCTGTTACTTGGGAAGCAAAATTACAACCGATGGCCGAAGCAGGAATGATTTTAAAAGCAGAATAGCACTAGCAAAAAGAGCCTTCATGAAAAAGAGAAATCTTTTATTTTCAAATATTGATCTAGGAATTAGAAAGAACTTTTTAAAACTCTATGTGTGGAGTACAGCACTTTACGGTAGCGAAACATGGACTTTAGGAATACCTGAAAGAAAGAAACTTGAAGCATTTGAAATGTGGTGCTACAGAAGAATGCTGAAAATTAGGTGGACAGACAAAGTAAGAAATGAACGTGTTTTGGAAATGATGGGTGAGAAAAGAAGTTTATGGAAGAAGCTTACAGGAAGAAGAGACAGGCTGGTAGGTCATGTTTTGAGACATGCTGGATTGGTTAATTTGTTAGTGGAGGGAACAGTCGAAGGTAAGAACTGTAGAGGACGACAGAGATTAGAATATATGAAGCAGATAATTGAGGATGTGGGTTGTAGTGGGTATGTAGAAATGAAGAGGTTAGCACAGGATAGGAAGGGATGGAGTTTTGCATCAAACCAGTCTAAAGACTGACAACAGCCAAAAAAAAAAAAAAAAAAAAAAAAAAACGAGAAAGAGAGTGTAAAACCTCGGACAGTATTCGAAGAGGAATACTGGCTTGCAGAAGTCGCCGGCTTGAGTCTGGCCCAGGACTTAGGTGCCTCTAATTAATTTTTTCATCGTCAGGACCGGGCCGGCAGAATAGGAAAGGCGCTGGTGGACAATTCCTAATCCCGAGATTGTGCACCAAAGTCCTGGGTTAAATCCCAAACCCCTCCGCAGTTCGGGCATACGACGCTGTTGATGGCGACTCTTACGTCGGATGGGGACGTTAAGACTGACGGTCCCTTGATATCTTTCGGAAGAGTAGGCGTAAATGAGTTAGCATCGGGTTTCACCCTCTACCTTCTTGCATCCCCCTTCCACAACACAAACAAAACTCTACGCGGAACACACATACTATCGGAGTCATCAGCGCTTACAATAACACTAATAAAGACTGCCACATTGGGGAACGCAACGGGAAATCTCCCCACTTCATCTTCCCAAACGATGCTCTGAAGGGGAAAATAACCCCCCCCCCTTTTCTCTCATGGTAATCGGCCTATACTCGGACACGGGCAAGACGTTAAGACGTTCACAAGAAGAAGATTATTGGAAGAGCTCAATACAACTGAGGAAAATGGAAAGATACGCAGTTGTTGGCTGAATGGCTGTAAGATCGAATGCCATTTATTAAAAAAATAAATAAAATTATAAAAAAATAAAAAATACACGTCTTTGTAGCAATTTGAACTACAAGGTTAAAAACAATCTTTAAATATAAAAGTTTTGTTCAACAGCGCTAGGATGTCCCACAATTCAGTATAACCTTTTTTAATAAGCCTAAAAATTTCCTTTAATGTAAAAAAAAGTGTGGGGTGATAGATATCAGTAATCTTAAACTTTTTTATCGCTAGCTATTTAAGTAGAGACCACCCCATGCTTTTTTTAATTTTAAATTAACTTTTTAATCAGTGATTTTATTCTTATTTTATGCTTATTCAAGAAAGTTATACTCGTACCGAATTATTGGACACCCTAGAGCTAATGAACAAAATTTTTAAATGTAAAGATTATTTCTAACTTTTAGTTCGCATTGCCACAAAAGCGTGTATTTTAATTTTATAAACTATAATTTTATTTTTAACTTTTTAGTTCACAATGGCAATTTTAGGACATAGATATGGAAGTATTGTCACCAGACCTTAATACGTGTGCAAAATTTTAAACAATTCGGACGTCAGGAAGTGGATGAACATCGAAATGAAAGATTCCATTACATTCTACCATTTTTCTATTCTTATTGTCAAAGTAATGAGAAGATCAGGACACAGCTATCAAATTATTGTATTGTCATCGGTTCTCAATACACGTGCAAAGTTCCAAACAATTTGGACATCTGGAATTGGGTTAAATTCAGTTTCAAGATTCCATTACATTCAGCCAAGTTTCTATCGTTACTGCCAAAGTAATAAGAATATCAGAACATAGCTATGAAATTATTATGTTGTCATCAGTTCTCAATACATGTGCCAAATTTCGAAGAATTCAGACATCTGGGTTTAAATTCAATTACAAAATTCCATCACATTCAAAAATTATTTATTGTTACTGTCAAAGTAATGAGAATAGCAAGACGTTGCTGCGAAATTATTGTATTGTTATCGGTTCTAAATATATATGCAAAATTTCAAACAGTTCTGATGTCTGGAAGTTAATGAGCATTGAAATGAAAGATCATGCATTATATTCACAATTTTTTAAATTATTTTTACTGCAAAATTAATGAGAATATCAGGACACTGCTATGAATTTATTGTGTTGTAATTGGCTCTAAAAACGTGAAAAATTTCAAACAATTCGGACATCTGGAATTGGATTAAAATTCAATGTAAAATTTCCATCACATTCAACCATTTTTTCTATTGTTACAATTCCCCCTTTCCTGCACCCACCTACATATTCCCTATGCAAATTTTGACCTTAAATTCTTTCAACGTTTTTGGTAAATTATTCATCATTTCTCTTGGTAACTTATTCCAATCCCTGACACTCTTACACAATAAAGAGAATCTTCATACACTTTCGTGGCTGAAATCGAGTGCCAACTTGTGGTCAAAGAAATGAGAATTTTAGTAATTACGCAAGACAAAACAAGACCGGATTCAAATCTGTTCTGGAGTACCCATCGTTGTGACCAGTATTTTATGCTGTTTTCTAGTATCACCTGAGCGAATAGTTTTCAATCTCCTCTACAGATTAACTAACGAACATAAAACAAATATCATTAGGTTTACATGGTTTTCAGACAGATGGCATCCTTCGTGGAAATCAACGGCACGAAAATTCAAAAGTACTGACGAATGTTCTGTTAATTGTCTGGCCTATATAATAAATATTAACCTATTGTAGTATAGAAGATCCTAAGACGATGTCCTTCTTTGGTTGAGAGGTTGGTTAACAAAATAAATCAACCTGATGCCACGTGCGACAATCTGTCAGCACACAAGTTTACAAACTTGACAGGATTTGTTGAGCTTGCAGCGTGATGTTTACTTTTTACGGAGTCGGGTAGCAAGTAGCGTTCATCTGAAGCACTCTGTTTACTAAATACGGCGTGTGTTTACAGAAACACAAACAGCTGTCAGATACTTGCAGTCTACCACAGACGCAGTAATGACATTTTGACATTACTAGCAACATTATAAACTATTAAAAATGCTGGAAATAGATACCATGACTCTGGATCAACATTCAAGGAAGTATTCTACGTGATATATGAATAAACGTGACAGTATCATACAAAGTTTGATGATTGTATCGACAGAGACTCCTTCCAACACCATAAGATGTTGACAGCAAATGATGTATTTGCTATTGGTGAACAAAATTGAAGAGATTCCTGGTACAACCATCACATTATTCTCATTCCGCCCTTTTTATTCGCAATCTTTATCAAGGAAGACATGTATGGGATGGATAAACCATTCGCATGCCCGGTGTCATACGTCACAGAATGAACAGCGAAGTTTTAGGAGTGTGTATGATCAGCTCTAAAATATTGCCCCGATGGCTCAAAGGTTACATCTGCAACGTGCGTCTCCAAAAATAATTGTATATTCTGATGTTGTGGAGCTGTTTACAGAAAAACTGTGCCAACTGAAGCCGCGCGTGACGTTTTAGGTAGGAACACCCAGAAAAATGAGTTTGGACTCACCTAATAGATTATGAGCAGAGGTGACAATAGTTTGGAATTAGGGGAAACGAGTATCAAGGTTTCAAATTTTTGTGCCAGTACTAACACAGATTTCAGTCGTCTCTCATTTCACGCTCATAAAGATGAAAATTATAGGAAAATGTTCATCACATTAAATTTCTTCCCGTTACTTTGAATAGTAGCAGGTATCATGATATACGACTGCGTTTTGTGTTCGATGACAGCAGATATGTTTTCCCATATATCAGTTTACTATTGCCTTTCATTTTATTTTGTCATCTTATGCCACTTACCTCTTTCATGAAAATTAGCAAATCAACCAGGAAAGGAACTTTTCCCACAAGCAGCAGATTGTTTACTGTCCGGAATGTGCCATTCAATGACTCTCGTAACTGAAAGTAGTAACGTCTGGAAGCTATCTTTCTGTATTATCAATCCTTGACTTGCAAGTACCTTAATATACTGAAGATAGGCTTTTGATTTCTCATACGTATCATATTGCCTCGTGCCGTTGTTGCTCATCTGTCTGGCAGGGTAGTCTTTCGTAACTGACAGCGCCTTCATAAGCGATTGGTAAACAATCTGCCAACAATTACTGTTGAGCTACATTTCTTAAATGCAACTGCTCGACGTCTTTTTCTGGACTGCGTTCTCATCTCTGATTCTCAACGACTGGCAGCGACCAAGCGTGATGGGTGAATGGTTAACCCTCTGGCCTCGTATTCGGAAGAACGCCGGATCGAATTCCCGTCCGCGCGTCCAGATTTGGGTTTTCCATGGTTTCCCCAAATCATTCCAGGCGAATTCCTGGATGCTTCCTTCAAACGGCGATGGCCAAATTCCTTCCCGTTCCTTGTCCCCAGTCTCATCCCCCCTATAATGACTTCGACGTCGACGAGGCGTAAAGCCGTAAGTAAAAAAAAAAAAAAAGTCTGCCAGCGCCCCTACTGGCAGGCCCAATATATACTTACCACAAAACCTTCGAGAACACATGGGTTACCTGCGACAAACTCCGCTTTATCGAAACGTCTTACACCAAAAACGGAAGAGATTCTACAGGTTGTGACTAAACAAGCGTCGCACTCGGTCAACTAAACAATATTCTGACCACACAAACTACTTCAGATAATAATTAAATAATATTTCTAAAATGACATCAAGCATACAAAATGAAAAAAGTACATATTGTAATCGTGCGTTGATCTCAACACTACTGACTGGGGATTGTTCACAAGAAATGGGAAGGGAATTGGCCATGCTTTATACATTGAATAGCCAATAGTAATGGGATAACTCATATCGTGTGAGGCGCCCAGCGAAGTCCAGGAACCCGCCATGGCATTGACTCAACAAGTCGTCGGTAGAAATATACACCCATGCTTCCCCTACAATCGTCCATAATTGCGAAAGTGTTACCGGTGCATGAACTGTTCCAGATAAGTTCAATTGGATTAATGTCTGGCGAACTAGGTGGCCGAATCGTTCGCTGTCACTGTCTAGAATATTTCACGAACCAATTTTGAAGAATTTTGGCCCGATGACATGGCTCATTGTTGGTCTGGAAAAGTATATAGTTTTTTGGGAAATGGAGTCCATGAATGGCTGAAAACAGTATCCATAAAGCTGAACATAACCATTTCCAGTTGGTTCAGTTTGATCAGAGGTCCAGGTCCCGACCAAGTAAACAAAGTCCGCATCAAGATTGAGGCACCACTAACCTAAACAGTGGATTCCCGACAACCTCGACGAGTCTGCGCCACACTCGAACCCTTCCATCAGATCTAGAAATGTGACTCATCTGTCCTCGCAATTTGTTTCCAATCATCTAGAATCGAAGCGATAAGATCACAAGACAAGGAGAAGCACTATAGCGATGGAGTTTCCTCAGCAAGGTACTCGCTTCCATCTTCTTCTGCCATTTCCCATCAACACCAAATTTCAATCCTCGACAGGCCAGAAAGGTTTCCACCAATTCCAGGCGAATGCAGGAGTGGTTTTCTTTCAACGAGGCCATTGCTGAATTCTTCAGCGTTCCTTGGCACCAGTCGTTTCCCGCCTCTAGTAATTTCTGCTTCGACAAGGCGTAAAGCAAGGGAAAGACAAAGAAAAAAACATAATAATCGCTGCAGTCTCGGCACGGTTACGTCTGCCATACGTTCCAAGTTGAGTGTTGCCTGTCTGTCAACAATGACACCTCGTCGCAGACATTGCTAATCTCGTTCATTAAATAGACGTGGTCGGCTAGTGGGTTGTCCATAGCACGAGGTATTGACGGAAATTACTTTCTCATGGCACACTCTTGACACTGTGTTTCAAGGGATCTTGAATTCACGAACAATTTTCTGAAATGAATACCCCGTGCGCCTAGCGCCAATTAGTATTCCGCATCCAAAGTCTATTAATTCATGTATTGCGGCCTTAATCACGTTACTAGACTACAAATGAAAGCTCCTATACTGAACAGCACATTTATAATTTTTGCCACGATGCTACCTCTATCTGTACATTTGTATCTTCCTGTCCCATGGCTTAAGTGTACTGTAGCCAATGTATCCGAAAAAGAGATTAGACTTGAAAATATGACACCATGTTTCACCCTTTTCACTTTGTTGAAGTGACCTTAGTTTTGTGAGAACACGTTGGCAACTTCATGTTTGAAACGAAAATTTATCACGTGTGGAGACTGCAAATTCGGCAGTTTCAGTTTTGAGAAAGAGGTAAAAAAAAATAAAAAAAAATCGAGTCATATAAATGTGGCATCCAATGCAGGAGACACTGGAATTGGCGTAGTTTGAACTCCATTTCAGGACCGCGGTAACAGCTTAAGCGCGGTAATAAACAGATAAAAGTTGCTGGTACAGAACTCCTAAAACTTAAGAAAGATTGCAAAATTCAAGAACAAAATGATTCCCATTATATAGCAAAGTATTTTACTGTCCCCAGATGACTGAGCTGATAATATATGACCAGATCATCTTCTCTCTATAGAATTAGGTTCACGTCGTTTTGAGTTAGTCTACATTTTAAGTTGCGTCTCCATACAAAAAACATCCATTTAGGAACTTTATTTTTGATTCTCGTTACACAAGCTATTCAAGCTGAAATAAACGAGGTTTGACCCAGTTGCCAGACCTCCTCTGATCTCCAGCAGTGGTGCGTTGCTCGCTGCAACCAGGTTAGACGTTTTCTTGCCTCTGATTACAATCATAGAGCCAGATCACGTAACTCTGTCACGACGTAAGTCTCACACCATACAATTTATATCCAAACATAGGATGACGTCTTCTTACACTCTATTGTTACAACTCGTCGAACTTGTGGAGGAGCAAAGCTGATCAAACAGTGGCTCTTCTTTATGGGATTTCGTTTGAGACATTTTGTGGTTAAACGTCCATCTCTCATTGGCAGCTACGTCCCATATGCGAAATACATGGTACTCTGAACCCCAGGATTTGTCTATCAGATTGCGAATTAAGATTTTTTTGCACACTCTTTTTGTTTACTGTCCTGACAGTGTTGATTAAACAACATTCGATCCAGTTTCACATCCAGATACTATGGGGTGTCACAATTCTACTATTTGTCGCGATGTTAGTTTTAAGATGGAAAGCGCGATCTAGGGGATTGCTGGTGGTCAGCTTCAGATTGATTTGCTCTTAATGCGAGCGAGTTCTTCTAGAGATCTCATCAGCTTCAATATCTTAAACGCCTTATCTTGGGCTGCGATTGCATTGTTGTTTGGCGTAAATGGAATGATTTAACATTCTAGTGCATTGAATGGTTCTTTTTTATATATTATGCAGCATTGTAATCGACGAGACCGTTCCGAAATGTAATGTAGAAACGCCGATGCTGAAGAATGTATAAAATACGAGATCACGTTTGGCAACTGGCACGTATTCGACACGGCTCGTCGTGTGGTGTGATTCCTATCACGCTCTGCAGTATTACGTGCAGGCGTGCAGGCTTCTCACTCGAACAGAGAACCGACCTCTTCTCCGAACCACCTGTCTGACCTTGCGTAGTCTGATGCACTCTTATACAGGAACAACGTCTGCGACTCAACAGTGCTGCTACTCTTGCCAAGCTACCACTCTGTTGATACTTGGTTTTGAACTGACCCCCCGGATCGTCAACCTACCACAACGTCCTAGGCATATGGATGTACTCGAATAAGCTTTTAAAACTAACAGTTCGAGTTAGGAAGTTTTCGTGTCATCAAATTGACTCTAAGAAGTAATATCGACGGAAGAATGATTTAAACTCTTAACCAACCAACCTCGTTCCAATTACTTTGCGAGATATTAATTACTAAGCCCCGGATTCTTAGGTTCGAACCTATTTTGTTCCCAACCTAATATCCTCGAAATTTTAACTTTCTCTTACGTCTACTGTATAAACTAATAATATTCATAAATTTAATAGGACCTAAAATAACCTAATTTTTATGTTATGACCTAAAATAACCTAATTCGGTTTTTAGAACCTAAAATGACCTAATTCGATGTACTGATCCAGTTCGACTGTAATTTTGTCACTTAAACAAATGTCCAACCGGATTAGCTCAGGGCTACGGTCTGTGGAAGACGCCATGGGTTCGAACCCAACCGTCAGCTGTTCTGACAAGGTATTCCGTGGTTTTCCTTTTCCCCTCCAGGCAAATGCCGGAACAGTGCCTTATGGACAGGTTACGGGTAGCTGTTTCCTTTTCCCCCTTCATTCTCAAAAATTTCGTTTTCTTCTTCTACATCGATCCAAGTTAATGTTACATGGCGATCCGGCTAGTCACCATCACCAGCTGTATCTACTATTACGTGAATACTAAGATCTAAGACACTGCAAATGTGAGCAGTATGGGAATGATCCCTAACATAGTCCGAGGGGTAAAGTCGAACTTGGAGGGTAAACGAACTATGTTTACGTATAAAACGAAAGAATTTATTTTAAAATTGGAATAACTATTCACCACAATATTAAATGATGTGTTTTAACCTAATTGTTGACAGTAACATTGAGAAAAGCTGTAATAATACGGTGTGGCAACTTCACATTATTACAAAGGTTTACATTCAGTAAAAACAAATCGACAAAGCAAGTTTTAAACATAGCACGTTAAACATTAACAATCTCAGGAACGCAAACCCTTTCTGAGAATTTAACGGTTGTATACCGTTATCGTTCAGTGGTAACACGGAAATTAAAATATTGTGTAGTCCTACATAAGTTTAGTTCCTTAATCAAAAGCAATAATGCCTAAAAAGAAATCCTCAAGAAGTAGTCACCTGCGAGAGTGGTTAGGAACGAATAAGAACTTTTCTAAAGATGAGAGAAAATTATATATTGTCAAGCATGTGTGAAACCAGTAAGTTTAATTTGTTTTATATACATATATCTTTTATAATTTTAAAAAATAAATTAGATTTTATTTGTTTTCATTTCTAAAGTAACGTAAAGTGACAGAGTCTAGACTGCTGGATGAAATTTCATAATATTAACTGGCTATTATCAGGGGTGTTATATTCAGGTGGACTATTTTTACTTTTGATTTCTATACCGTATAAGTGACTGCAGAAAAATGATCCCACGTACTACAGTATCAGAATTCAGCAACTCATTTGGCAAATGTTACCAGGAGAAACGCTTCCGAACAGAAGCAGAGTTTCATTACAAGTTCAAAGCTGGGTGCAGAAGATTCGTTTCACCTGCGTCTGTGTGAAGTTCTCACTGCCGCTAATATACCAGTTTCAACAGTCCAGAACGCAGTCCTGAAAACCATTTTGGAAGAATTTTGCAACAGAAAAATATGAGATGAATTAACTTTAAGAAAGAATTACTTGCCTCATCTGCAAGTGAAAACCATTGAAGAACTAGTGGACATTACCGACCACTTCATCTGGTTAAGTGTAGATGAGACGTCAGATGCCTGCGGCAGATATATAGCGTTTTGTGGGCAAGCTCGCATGTGAGGGACGTAGTATACCCCAAGTCATTATGTGCAGAGAACCTCCAATGACTAACCAGTCTACTGTGGTAATTGCTGTAAGGGATGCATCAAAACTGTTGTGTCCAGGTCCAGAACACGAGGATAAATTGTCGTTGGTGACAGACAGTGCAGCTTATATGATAAAAGCAGGGGAGCGTTTGAAGGCATTCCATCTTCGAATGGTCCATGTCACCTGTCTATCTCATGGGCTGCACCATGTAATTGAAAAAATTCGGGAACAGCACCCTGTAGTTAAAGAGATAATTCCTTCAGTGAAGAAAATATTCCTGAAAGCGCCAAGTCGAGTAGTTACTTTCATCGATACCCCTCCTTCCTAAGCCAGTAGTGACGCGATGTGGGACCTGGCTCTCAGCCGCAGTATATTATGCAGAAAACTATGAGAGCATCAAGGAGGTCATCGAATCATTAGATGAAAGCGAAGCTATTGCTATAGTAAATGCAAAGAAAGTGTTGCAATCAGTACCAGCTGTACAAAAGTTGAAATATATAAAGGCAAATTTTTACAACCCAGAATTTTCTATCAAGAATTTGGAAGGAGGTACTCTACCGTTGACGAAAGCACTTCAAATCACCCAAGAAGTGAGGGCCAAAGTGGCTCCTGGACCAGTTGGGGTGTCTATAGCTCAGAAGCAGGAGTCTGTTTTAACCCGCAGTCCAGATTTCAAGAGGATGGAATACATAGGCCGTGTCCTCTGTGGTCTAAAGAAACAAGAATATTGCCTTGGAATCCAAAGTAAATCGCTGATACAAAGTTCACACCTCTGACCACGTGTGACGTAAAGCGTAGTTTTTTCCGCATTCAAGAGAATTTGAACGGAGAAAAGAGGAGGATTTACTCCTGAAAATCTGTCAAAATATTTCATTGTTCAGTATCATATTAGAAGTTTTAAATGAGTTGTTTACCATACACAATACAGACAAAGTATTTTGAACATAATAGAGGTTTATTTTGCATATTTTAATGTGATCGACCAATGACATGTTGGAAGTTTTTAAGGAGTACTTGACATTGTATTGTAAAGTCAACAATATTTTTAACACTATGGCAGTATATATTGCGTGTTTTAAATTTTATTTCCCTTAAAAACGTGTAAGTTCCTAAATCAGAATTTTAAAAACCTATAAAAGCCTAAAAAGTGAGTTGAATAAACCTAAATTTGGTTTTTTAGAACCTAAAAATCCGGGGCTTATTAATTACTTTTCTCCAGACGTGTTGACCGAGGCCTAGGTTCTTCCTCAAGCCACAAGGCACCTGCTGAGCCTGCTAGAGAATGATGTTCTGTCCGGCTGTTCTCTCCTTTATAGTGGAGGGCCATGTCGATTACTTACCAGTCATCGATTATCCAGAGACGTTATTCTTGTGATTTAACTACTGATCACAGTGTTGTTTATTTGTTTAGTTAGAACACATTTTCATGTTTGGCTTAGACCATAGTCGCCATCTTTGTTAGAATTATTTAGATGTTTAAATTCTCGATAGCTTCTCTTGCTTTCCTACTAAGAGGTAATCGAGATATTCAATCTATTAAACAATCTTAATAAATATGGAAATGTTTGCTAGTTAAATAAAGAAACAATACTATTATCAAAGGTGTTAGATCGCTACTATAACATGTATGGCTAATCGAAAGTTGGTAGGGAATCGATATATATCTCGACTTTAAAGGCCAGCACAGCCGGTCACAACACCAGTCTGTAGTAGACATAGAAGCTGGCTTGACCCTGAGGAAGAGCGTAGGCCTCTGACGAACCGTCGAGAGAAAAGGAGTTAAGACTTGGCGCAGACTAATTTGTCAAACTAATTGATAACATTATGACGGATGCGAAAACTGCTAAATACTTTATAATCTCGTTACAGTTTCTGCAATCATCTTGACGAGTGCGGGGATGGTAATCTACAAGTGTCTCAGAAAAAACAGTTCACAAACGGTTTAAACCGACATACAACTCGGGGCTCACACTTTTCGCCAACTGATATAAGTACTTATTTTCCTATATTAATTGCCGTTAATAGAATGGTAAATGCAAGCAAACAAACAAAATTGGATATAACCAATCGTGTTATAATCAGTGACGTAGCATTAAATATTAGACTTAAAAGTAATTAACACAAAAAATTTAATAAACGTTTCACAGTTGTGTGTCTGTGATATTTATTTCCTTATCAGTAATCACGCGTAAAGAAGATGAAGTAATGACATCAGGTAGCGCCAACTTGTGGAAGATGTTATATAGATTGTTTAACAACTTAAGAAAGACAATCAGTCTTAAACACCGTATAAGTTAGGATGATAGTTACGAGGGCAAACTAATTAGGTGACGTAGAATAAATAGAAACGTTTGAAAACACTCGTATTCTTATAATATACCTTTCAGATTTTCACCTTAACCAAATATGAACTTTTTTTTTAAAGGGAAGCAATTTATATTTGAGAAAGCAAAGTAATTAAGAGCTATGTCGCTTGTATATTATCATTGTTATATTAAATTTTTAATATACGTTAACTATTAAGAACTGTAATATCATTATGTCAACCTTCTTCTGGCTTTATGGTGTCGGTACGCAATGCCAATGATAAACAAACCAAGGTTTTTTTTTTTTTTTTTTTTTTTTTACAGAATTTTAATTGCTATGTATTAGAGGCATAACTTAAGGGATGGAAGGAAAACGAAGAATCAAGTTCCTGGAGATGAAGATTTGGATAAGAAGGAGAGTGATAGGGGAGGAAAGAATGCGCGAGGAATAGGCACGGAAAAGGGCTGATTAAGAAAAGTTACTGTTACCAAGATCAGCAAGAGAAGACTGAATTGGACTGGATAAATGAAGAAATGTTCGCTGAAAGAGAGACAAGTAAGGAGAAGAAGAAGGTTCCAAAAAACTGGATAATGTAAACTTTAAAGGAATATACATAGAGAAAATGGATTAAAAGAAAGGAACAAATGTAAAACTGTATGATGGTGAAATTCGCCTTCAGGAAAAATATAGAATGAAGCAATATTTTAACTTAAATAAAAAACAGGTTGGGCTCAACTCTTTGTGTGGCTTTCCGGGTGATAGTAAATTATGAACTTTTTCGTTTGCCACAGCTTAGTGCGATCTCTTTGTTGGTGAAGATATTATCGCCGACATTGCAGTGGATGTTCTGAATGGTCGTGGGCAGTAAGTTCTACGTGTGCGTGTCTATTCGTGGAAGCTGACTGTGCAATGTGTGTCTCGTGTCAGCGCTCACATGTTGATTGTTTCTCACCGTCACTCTACCGGGAATAAATGTGTAGAGACATACTGTAGCTTGTGACTCGCCAACCAAGCGCAAGCTAACAAGACATGAACAGCTGGGCAAAGCGCAAGGTGATTGCGTCGGCAGGTGTCACAATGACGGGTATACGTGAAATGTGGCTCATCGCTAGGCACCCTTTACAAATATAAAAACATCAGACTAACATAAAATATAGTCCACTCCTTACTCTACAAATTTGTCTACAGTTGCTTTATATGACTATACATTCAGGCAGACTCTAACTATGTATGTGACTTTCATGATCCGAAAAGAAAATACAAGCGATTTGTACCTACAAAAAGTCGTAAAATGGTTTTGCATACATATTGTGTGATTGAAACTTGCACCTTGCCCGCCAAGATTACTAGGAAAATTCAAGCCACATAAATGAATTTACTGCGAACAATGATCCAAAATAGAAAACGAATAAATACAATATATATATATATATATATATATATACTAGCCCGTACCCGCGACTTCGTACGCGTGAATTAAGAATTTTTTTTTTTTTTGCCAGAATTAAATATAGAAAGTTGCTAACGAAGGATTGGTCCCAAACAATATCGAGTAGGAATAATATGACAGGAAAGCTATCACTATATCATTGTACCGTCGAACCTGTCTCTTGAAGAGAATCAATTTCCAACATATTTCTGTCACCATTCGATAAGGTCTCAAAATTTCGTGATTACAACTGTTAATAATACTGGAAAAAAATATCCTGTGCCCTTCATACAGATTTCCTTATAAAATTGCATCACAACGATATAGCCATTTAGTCGTCAAAACGTAACAAAAAGACAGAGACTTACTTCCGTATTTATAATAATATTACTGTGGTTCACACTCACACACTGACTGTGAACAACACCTGAGGGATCATTATAACGTAAAAAAGTGTACACCTAAAACATTGCAACACTACCTACGATTTGCCTCGCATTGCACCCCTAACTTTGTAATATCTACAGTTTAACATTCAATCCGAATAACCTCCGGCCCAGGCCTGACTCTTACGATGAAAAACAATTTTTAAAAATCTTAGCCTCCACGGAGATTTGAACCGGAGACCATGACGTTCGTAAGTAAGCGCTTTAAACCACTTTTTTTTTTTTTTTTTTTTTTTTTTTTTTTTTTTTTTTTTTTTTTTTTTTTTTTACCACTAAGCTGCCAGTCCACTATACAAAAACACGGTACGGAGGCGACCATATCCAACGTGTCTGTCTATCGCCATATTTCGAAGTTATGAGACAACATGTGTTATTTATACAGATAATTTTTCAACCAAATGTAGACAGTTTTTTTCTCCTTGTTTCAAAGGATAAGTGTGCAAAGTCTCATCGAGATCGGATGAAAACTGTGGATTTGTATGAAGAACCAACAAACGAATCAACAAACAAACAAACATACATTCATCTTTATATATAAAGGTATATATAGTGGAGCAACACTGACTGGTGGATCGAATCCCCGTCCGGGCATCCAGATTTAGGTTTTCCATGGTTTCCAAAATCACTCCAGGCAAATGCCGGGTTGCTTCCTTCAAAAGGCCATGGCCGAATTCCTTCCCATTCTTTGTCCCCCTTCCTTTCCCGTCTCTAAAGACCTCGCTGTTAGAGAGACGTCAAGCAGATAAAAAAAAAACTAATTGACTGTATGGCCGACAGGCCAAATGTCAATAAAACAAAAAGAACTACTATTACGTAATACGTTTTATTCGCTTTTTGTGCATTGTTTGTGTTCACTGTAGCTGCATTTAATTCTTTGTATTTCTGATTTTGACACAGTATTCTTTTAACCCATGCCTTCGCACTTGCTAACTAAATAGAATTGTTAGTGATATTAGTTCCAATCGTGGTCCAGGCCAATAAATGTGGACCTATTGTAAGCCCTTGACCGTACCCATAATACAGTCACAGTCTTACACCTAGCATTTAATAACTGAACAAATAATTACTGTACAGGAAATGTATATAACTTTCGCCGTTGTCAAATAGAACATTGAGTTGTATAGTTAATCCTCTCGGTCGAGAAAGGACAACTTATTCTGTAGCGTTTTTTAAGGTTAGCCAACAGCAATTCGTATTCACGTATCGGAGTCCAGAAAATTTTTGTTGTTTCTGATAGTAAGCCGGTATATGCTGTGCTGATTGAACGAGCAGGAAACTTGACGAAAGTTTCAGAAAATGTTGCGTGCTCCAGAAGTGACACTTCCTGTCGTGTAAGAGGACACTCAACCCGATGCATTATTCAGTATCGATTGACTCATAGTAGTAGTTGGAGAGCTGAAATTTTGCTATGAATTATAAATCTGACATTCTTACCATACGACAAGTTGCCTCTGGCTTCCTACGTTAGAACTAATGCACTAGAAACTAGATATTGGAACAGTAAGTGAGGCTCTTTTTAACAATGTTAAAAAAATGTTTTTAAGGAAAAGAAAATTAAAATACTTCATTCATCTCATGGAAAGTAAGGAAGAAATTGTTCAGGGGTCAGCGTCTAAACATGTTGTAAGCAGTGCAATCTAGGCTTATTTTGGTAAAGCTGACGTGATAATTTTCAGCGGTGATTTATTATACTCAAAGACTATTTAATGTGTTCTTTCTGGTTGTGTTTAAGTCTTTATTTAGAATAAGGTTGGTGAAAATGGGTATCATGTTGTGCGAATGATGTGATCCGGAAAAATATATTTCATGATTTAAAAATGAATGCAGAAATATGTGTCGGAAATACCGTCAGTCCTATACTGATGTATGAAAGGGAACGGAGATCACCGAGCGTAGTGGTGTAACGGTTAGCGTTCTGGCCTCGCATTCGGGAGGATGGCGGTTCGAATCCCCGCCGTCCGGGCATCCAGATTTGGGTTTTCCATGGTTTCCCCAAATCACTCCAGGCAAGGTTGCTTCCTTCAAAAGGCCATGGCCGAATTCCTTCCCATTCCTTGCCCCCCATCATTTCCCATCACTAAAGATCTCGCTGTTAAGAGACGTTAAGCAGTTAAAAAAAAAAGGAACGAAGATCAAATCCTCCAACAACAAGAGAGAAATACAAGTAGACGATACTGATGAGAGATAGAATACTGAATACAAACATTCGAAAAAATTAAATAACATAGAGCGAACTGGACAAACGAATGGCCACTACTGTGTGGCTTCCACATGAATTACGATACGAATATATTAATTTTAAAAATATAACGAGAAATAATATTCCAAAAGCCAGAGGAATAATTGGACTTTCAGAATTGATATAGAAGAACAGTTTAGAAGTTCGGAAAATATTTATGCTTAAAAGAACAAAAAAAAAAAAAAAAAAAAAAAAAAAAAACAATGATAAACAACAAATCAACAAAAAACAAAAACGAAAGAAACAATTAACAAAAATAACCACCATTAGAATTATATAAAACAGTAACAGAATCTTTTTCCTTGAGTTACACATCATTTACAAAAACCGATGTATGTGTAATTCCCATAAACAGCATTTGTGACAAGCAATTGTTGAGAGAGATTGTTGGTAGCAAGGTGTAGGCTTCCTGCAGCACCTCCCCACTACAGCCACAAGCTACGTTACGCGAGTTGCGCCACTTACTGGAATTTGTTTCTCGTAACGACACGAACCCGGAAGTCCCTGGGCGGTCACTCTGCTTTCGTCACCAAAGAACCGGAAATACTAAAGAGATCACTTTCTGCCTCCATCGAACAATAGCCGCGCGTTTCGTTAAAGATACGTGTATCGCAACTGTGCAAACTTTATTGAAAGAAAGAAACCGTTTGTACAATTACATAAAATTGTTGGAGAAGCCAAGCCCGAATGAGGCTAAAATGGTAAGAGAAAATGAGGAATAAAGAATGGAAGGAAACCGACTGTAAAAATTTTAAATTAAAAGTGGGTAAAGCACTTGCTTACAAAATACAGAGTTCCGCCTTCGAATCCCAGTTGGTGTAGAATTTTTTACGAAATTTTCTCTCATCATATGAGTAGATCAGAACGCTACGAGATTCATATTCCTCGTTAAACTGTAGGACCAGACGCGGAATACGAGGTAAATTTAAATTTTGTCACTTGGCGGCCAAACTGGCTTTCTGGGTTTACTTCCTCTTAACTGCAGTGGATTATTGTTGAATATCACCCGTTTCACCTTTCAATAAATAGAATCTATTGAAAAAAAAAGTAGATAAGTTACCTTCTCTCGATCGAGATGTTTCATGTTCTGATCCAGACAAATGCTAGTATTTGTGCAGACCCTCAAACTGACATTATCCTTTGAAAAATCTTTTATTCCTTTTGTGTGTAGTATGCTAGGCCGCTCTGTAAGCTCAAATTTCACAAAACTATGGGTTGTCTGTACCCTGTAGGATAGCCAGGCTGAATTTAACCAGGAGACATGGCAAAATGAAACTCTTTCAAGCTGCGAACTATTCTTTGGGGTCACCAGCAAATAAATTCACGCCTGTTTATTTAACTTATTTGTACTCTTCTTGTCTTTTCTAGTGAAGCCGTTGCTACTTGAATAGTTCTAAGTTTCTCTTTTAGACTCAGAATCTTGCAACCGTAAGTCAACGCGAGATGAGTTCCATATTTTTTAACCATTCACTTCAGTTTTTCGAGTAGATATATTTAATATTAAGACCACAGAAGATCACTGTTCTACCTTGATGCTTTGAATTTTTTTCTTTCTTCTTCCTTTTTATTTACAACCAGAACAATGTAGATATATTCAATGATGTTTTATAAAGGTGTGTTATAAAGCTGTATTGTTTTATAATGATTAAACCTCACATTTACTAACATTCAGCGGCGAAAACAGTAGTCAATACTTGGCATTCTTCATTGTCATTGACCAAGAGCGCAAAGTTATCGGCGAAGGTCAAGTTGTTAAGTTTTCGTCAATTGGTTTTTCATTTTTCTCCCTACTCTAAGTTTGTGTTGCTATCTCCAGCACAGGTGGAAATATTACATAATTACTGAATTAGCCGACGATGATAAGGAATTAGCCTACCTATCACTTCTCTAGCGGGTGCACGTAGTCCTTAAACTCATCATGACATTCGCCTGGTGCGATATGAGGAAACAATCGCAAAATGAAATCCTGATGTGCCGGTCGGAGGGGGGAAGGGAGCGGGAAGCGATTCGATCCTGCGTCCTTCAGACGAAGCAGGCTCAATTTAGAGTAACCATTGAAAATTGTAGCCGACTACCATATTTTCTTCCAAGTCGCAAAGCGAATCATAGCTGTGACATGTTTCTGCCGTCTCATATTTCGCTTCAATCAGCTGGTGCGATCCTTGAGTCAGCTTCTCCCATTACTGGCAACAACCCAGCGACTCAGGAAGTGTAACACGAGGAACAATTGAAGGCTGTATCGACAGATCGCTTGGTAAACGGTATCGACTGTGATGATATGGACATCGTTTACAAGAATCTCGAGTTCGCGAATTAGAGAAAAATCGGTTCGTAAAGAGAATTTTTGAATAATTGTATCAATGGTAGGTAGCTGTTGCATTAGATACTACAATATGTACCCCTAATCACGCAACCACTCCTGGGAATGGAAGTTATGGTCCAGGTTCTCCTATTTTTTTAAACGATTGAGATATAAAACTCGCTTCCCCCCGCCCCTTGTGATACAACCAGTGAAATTGAACCCTATAAAATCGAGGAAGTGTAACGTGAAATATTGTTTGATCTAAGAACATAAAAATGAATATTTCTCTTCCTAATTTACAAAATTATAATCCGGGATTCAACTGTCAACTAAAACGTACATACTGTAAGATGACGTCCATTAATTAAGTGAGTCGAAATAGGGGGTAAGGGGGGGGGGGGGGGTTCCGGTGAAATATCAAGAAACCTCACCAACGGGGAGGGAGGTCAACGGAAATCTCACGTGAGGTTTTGAAATACTTGCAGAATGGTAGAGCTAAAAAAAGATCTACAAATGACGCGAAAGTCGAATTTTGGGGTTGTATTTGGGTACAAAAACCGACTTTACGGGGAAATATAACTGCTCTTTGGAGCATGAGACCCAAAAAAAGGTCTCAAACAGTTGCGAGGTCGATTAGTAGGGGGAGGGGGGTGTCTCCGTCAAAATCTGATGTCATTTTAGAGGGGGGTTGGGGTGGGTCCGATCTAATCTGACGAAGTCTCACCAGAAAAGGGGGGGGTCCGGAATTTCGGAAAAATATCTCACGTCATTAATGGAAGCCCCCTAACTCATCTAATACATAACGTTTTAGAAATAGTTCACTAAGTGTGTCATAAATAGAGGAACAATTTTCAAGAGGGATGGAGAACACCAAAAGGATTAAGAATTTCATTGTGGAACGTAGACGTTTGAGTAAAAATCTATGTAAAATTATGTTCAATGATGTATCTGAGGATCCACTAGCGGAGTATTTTGTTTAGTTAACGTATGGATAAATACTGCCAGTGCTAGGGCCACTCGGCTGTGTAGGACGGTAGCAGGAAGTCACATTTATGTATGAACTATGGTCAGTTGTGTCGGTTTCCATACCCCGCTCGAGAGCGAAATGAGATTCTCAACTAAGCCGTAGTGAGTAGCGGCAGATCTGACTTTGAGATCGGCTGACGCACACATATAGTGTGCTCGAGGAATAGTGTAACGTACTGTATAAATTTGAGTGGTTGTATGTAAATGTGAATAAAAAAGAATATAAAGTGAAAAGTCTGATCATTGAGAATTGCCATCAGTGCCATATCCTTCAAATGAGATTCACGGAGAAATGTAGAAATTTATGTTCTGCAATCGTTTGTGGCCGAATTGCTGAATTAATTTGTCCCACAACGTGCATGATACCAAGGTGTGCGACAGTAAATAAGCACTAAACCAAGCCAATTAAAAGTTTTGATCTAGTGGTTCCTTGCAACTACTTCACATTTAGCATGCTAGGGGCTGGGCGTCTGCTGTTTTCCAGATTTAACAGAGTTCTCGACCGACCACAATGAATGTTTCTCGACGGCAGTGAGAGTGGCGGAAATCATAGATCGCCGAGTCATTCTGCTTTCTCCTGGTGTGGTGCTAGGGCTTCCACGTCTTCGCGTAAGAAGCGAACCCGGTGTCAACGGCCGACACTACTTTCAATCGGCGTTCGTAACGTAACAATGCATTCATTCATAGAGCGCGAGCGAGGAAACTCTATTAGCACTTTGCGAAAGGCGCAAGGAAGTAAAGCCGTAGGGAAATTACTCTAAGTACAGGAGCATACAGACGCCAGTGTGGCTGTGCTTGATTGGGGTAAGTCCTGCCAATTCAGATTCAAATTTGGGACCTGAGTTACCAACGTTACTAATTTTCGTAATCAGTTTGATGAACACTGGTATGGGCCTCAATTTTGACCCAAAAATTACACAATACACAAACACCTATCGTACGGAACATTCCTTACACTATTCAGTTAGGAGGCTACATGATAGTTACCTGATCGCTACGTATATAAATTTGCAAGCGGCCATTTCCGTGCTGTTTTTTTCTTCAAGAGAAAACTACAGAACTGATTTAGCTTTGGACTGGACTTAAAACTGCCTTACGTCTAGTGATGCTCGATATACATCGATGTATCGAAAACATTGATGTTTGCTATTCGATGCATCGCTTACTTTCGATGTTTATCTATGCATCGATGTATTTAATTCGATAAATCGAAATAACGCACGCTTTTTTTCCGACGCGATAGGATTAGTTTTAAAACGAAACAAAAAATCAGGAAATTGTATCGCTATACCTTATTGTTGTCACATGAAAAATCACTTTTTTTCTTTTAACTTGACGTCTTTGCAGCATTAATAAAATCAAAACTCCATAATGTTGAACACCTCATATTGACTAGTGATATATAGTCATATATGTAGGTGTGCAGCTTTTTGCGTATCACAGCGCATTTTGGTCTACACACGGTGTTCGAATCAATGACATTGGGAGATTATTTATTCCATGAAGATCATACATCGGAATATATAGCACACATGCTCCTTAAAAACTGCAACGATTTGAGATTTGACAAGGACAAAATCTCTACAGTCGTTACTGATAACGCCCAGAATATGGGAAGAGCTGTAGAATTAGCATTTGGAAAGAAGAAACACATCCCTTGTTTCACTCACACACTTATTTTAGTTGCTCAAAATATTCTCAAAATTCCTGAATTAAAAATATATTTTCGAAAACAAACACCATTGTTAAAAAAAAAAAAAAAAAGCTTTGTTGTTAGCATATTAAATTTTTTGGAGTTTTAACATGCTCTAAGTGATAAATTGATTTGCTATAAAACAGCATCTCCAATCTTGACTGGTTTGGAATTAAATATAGCGTCATCTCTTCTTAATACACTACGTCCACTTGTAGCTGCAACAACTAAATAAATATTTGGGGATAAATATTGTACCAGCAGTAAAGTAATGCCTTAAGATTACTGCATGCTTTCAAGACTCCCCCTAGTTATGGAAGTACATAAACTCATCCTGAAAGAAATCAACAAACAGATGGGTACTATCGAATAAGTTTAGTCTTTAGCTATCACGACCTTATTGGACTCATGGCTACAAAAAACAACACATTTTAAAAACCCGATGGATTGTGCAAATGCAGTTCAAAAGACCAAAGTTATGATGAAGAGGGAGCTGGAAGAAAATCGAACAGAATCTGAGTCAGGTAGTTCGGACAAAACATTGGCAGATTTTTCTTCGGATCGATCAGCACAACAAACTAGTTATTAAACAGTATCGAAGGAAGTGATTTTGATGAACTGTCTGTCTACTCGAGGACCCGGTAGGCCGGCTTAGTGAAAATTCGTTAGAATGCTGGTCGATTATAAACAATAGTTTGAAAAATTGTACAAAATAGCTTATAAATGTTTAACTGTTGTAGCCAGCTCAGTACCTTCAAAAAGACTTTTTTTTCAAATCTGCACAAGTTTTAAATCAACAGCGTAAGGAAAGCGGGTTGGTAAAAACTTTATTTATGCAATGTTTAGAGGGAAAATATCAGGATTTATAAATTCGAGTTAGATTAGTATCTCAATACTGCGTCGCTTTCAGCATTTGCTCGCTTTCCTTGTATTCTATCTATTAGAATTTCTAATTTAGAAAACCCAGATATTCCAAAAATACTTTTGTAAAATACTAATTAAAATATGATTCAAATAAATGTCTACTTACGTAACATTTATTAACGGATATATATATATATATACGTTGATGTTTTTATTCGATGCATCGTAAAACATCGATGTATTTTTTACATGAACATCCCTAGTTACGTCTTAGGAGGCATCCACAAATTACGTGAGGTGTTTTTCCGGATTTCTGGACCCCCCCTCCCCCCTGGTGAGATTTCGTGAGATCTGGCCGGACCCCCCCCCCCCTCTGGTGAGATCTGGTCCGTGAGAACCCCCCCCCCCCCCCAGAAATCGCCCTCGAAACTTTCGTAGACCTTTTTTTTTTTTTTTAGGTCACACCCTAACTTTTTTGACGAAATACCCTCCTAAAATCGACTTTGTCGCAAATTGTAGACCTTTTTTTTGCTCTACTATCCCCAAATTTTTCGCAAAATCTCACGTGAGATTTCCGTAGACCCCCCTCCCCCCTGGTGAGATCTGGTGAGATTTCGCCGGACCCCCCCTCCCCTATTTCACCTCACGTAATTTATGGATGCCCCCTTATGATCCCACGTGAACAGTTAATTTTTTTGTCATTAAAAATTATGTAAGTAATACTTTTCTTTTCTCGATCCAACAAACCAAGGTCCATGTGCCACTGGCCCTCTTGTACTCAGTTGGTCAGTGTTAATCATGCGGAGGAGTGGGCGAATGACTTGTTAGACCTGGTGTACCTAAACTAAAGGAGGAAAATCTGTAGATAGATAGATAGAAATGTTCACTTTGATCCCATGTGAGAATAATCTCGGGGATGTGGAACAGTACATACACTTATTAGTAATGTCAATATTACTATATAATTGATAATATTATTATATATTGACAACAAGTTAACTACAACCCATTAGTATAATCAATATCTCCTGTAATCTGCAAATACAATCCCGAGTCAATTAATACTTCTTATGTGGAACAGTGTATACACTTGTTACCAGCATCTAATAACCAGTTATTTTCTTACCAACCAGTTACCATGATAAGTTTCACTGTAATTTGCGACTACATATTATATTATGTTAGTTGCTATTTATGTGGAACAGTATACACACCTATTAACAATATCAATTATATTACCAATAACTCATAAGCAGTCAATTACTTAAAAACCTGTTAGTATGATAATTTTTCACAGCAGTTTTTGAGTGCATGCTATCCCATGTTAGTTACTATATATGAGTGAAATTTTGTAAACAGTGTAATTACTTAATTTGTCAAAAGTTTCAACAGTAAGAAAAAACATATATCATTTTAGTAATTGTGGAAACCTTTGTCACCTTCCCCTTCCATACACCATATATACTATTTTATCAGTCATTCTTAGTTACCAAATTCCAAGAAGAAAATTCTTTCACAGAGTAAAATGGGTTCTGAAGCAGAAACTCTTTCAGTTTGGACTTAAAGTAGTTGGGTTTTTGTAGATAACATTTAATTTCTGTTGGTAATACATTGAATAAGGATGCTCCAGTAAATGTTATTCATTTCTGTACTATTGACAGTGATTTGTAATCCTTGTGAATATTATATTTATTCCTAGAATTATGGCTATGTATGTCAGCATTAAGATTGAAGTGTTCAGGATTTTCCACTACAAATGATAGTACGGAGTATATATACTGTGCTGCCATTGTTAGTACAGCCAGGTTTTTAAATAGATTTCTGCACGACGTCTGTGGGCTTGCTCCACAAATAGTTCTTATAGTAAGCTTTTGCAATTTAAATACCCTCTGTGCTTGTGACGAGTTTCCCCAGAATGAGATGCCATAAGTGAGCAGGGAATGAAAATATGCAAAATATACTAACTTTCTGGTTTCTATATTAGCCGTTCTGGATATTACCCTCAATGAAAATGTTGCAGAATTCAGTTTTTTAAGAAGTTGTTAAATATGTTGTTTCCAGTTCAATTTGTTATCTATATATACAACCAGGAATTTTGTGAAACTGCTTTCATTGGTTGCTTTTCCTTCTGATATCACAGTATAGCTGTCCTTATAGTATCTGTATATCTGTATATATCTGTATATTTGTCTGCGAAACGTGTATTCTATCTGATAAGCGTATTTTTGTTTCTAAAATGTGTAAATTATGAGGCGGAGATGATTGCGAGAAACCGGTTCAACCCTGTAGACATTATAATGCGCAAACTGAAACTTGTAGTAAATCCGATTACCAAGGCTGGTATCGAACTCCGATTCTTCAGCAATATTAAAGAGAGTGCTACAGGATGAAAACTTTTCCAATATACTTCTGAGAACCACAAAAGGTACCTGACATCCTCTAACAACGAAATAGTGACATAACACCTTTCTCACCGAACCGTGAGAGCCATAACACGGAAATTGCGATAAAAAGAAAATAGAAAAAAGAAGAGCCGCGGCGTAACAAAGTGTAGGCATAACCATGCCGATGCAAATGCACTGTGTCTTTCAGCTGGAAATACTGCATTGGATTCGCGTGGAGTGAAGGTCATCAGTGTGGTTCTATCCAGATGCTTTTCATGTTGTAGCGGAGATTTGCAAGCTAATTATCGTCCACGGTTGCTTCATTAAAATCTTTACGATATAATTGCAGGCGGAGGAGTTATATGGTGGAACACCGGTGGTAGCGGCGTTAAGTGGCCTTGTCGGTTTCACAGACCATTCTTCTTCATCACCTTGGTATTTCTTCAGCGTGGCACGCGGGACATTCCCGTACAATGTGCCTCCATTTATTCTTATCTTGATAACTCTCTACCCTCACTATACCATCTCACCTGTCTCCTTTTTCTGTGAATTGCACTTAATCTCCTCCAATCACCTTTTACGACCATTGACTCTTTTATTTTTGCTGTCTTGTATTCGTTTCACAAGAACAAATAGCTTCAGCCTGGTATTTAGTATACTACGGAAGAGTAGATCTGAATACGCCCGCAATGAGTTTCATCCCTCTCTTCCATTTTATTCATTCACAACACAAACAACATGCTGCATTGAACATGCAAACAACACAGTCAGCCACACACACACAAAAACAACATCAGAGAAAACTTAGGGAAACCATCCCAGGTTAAAATTTCCAAAAAACAATTCCCACCAAACTAACGGTTGAGGTGAAAAGGTGAAGAAGGCAGCTGAACTCTAATTTTGAAAGGCTTTTTCGAAAAATTCGGGTCACAACATACGGCTTTACGTAATATACTTTTAATGGTCGTGTTAATATTTGATAAAAATCGCTGAGATACACTTCTGATCTTCTCCCTGTTATTTATGCATATAGTGGTCATGAAGATGAAAGAAGTCAGTGAATGGTGAATTTAGGCCTATCCCAAAGTATAATATCCCATGTGATATACCAATTAATATCGATGGAGTCGATATGCAGTGTGTAAAAAACTGAGGTTTAAGGCAGGCGTTTGATAAATAACGCAGTTATTACGAATTATGCACTCTGCTGAACAAGTTTCGAATAACGAGGAATTTTTTCACCGCCTGGGCTCAAACTAACAATCCCCTTGTCTAGCTTCAGGCACTGTCAGTGTATCAGCCACTTCAGCCATGAACGACGACACATGGCAGCATCTAAATTTTAACTTTTGGTTCCAAAGAATGGAGCTACCTCCAAGCCTCAAAAGAAATACAAATGCATCAATTGTTTGGTCTCTAACCGCGAGGGACAGTGAAACCGACATTCGTGACAGAAGAAATAAGAATGAAACAGGTAAATGCTACCTTCAGCCACACGCAGTAGCCTGATCCTCAGCCACTCGTGCAAAATGTCTCCACACACACGCTACAAACCTACGTCAGCATTCCCGAGGTTGCACAATGATACAGCAAGATCCTATTTACCTATAGCAATTGAAATAACACTATTACATCACATAAAAAAAGCTATGGGAATGGAGCAGACTACTGTAGTTATATGGGCTGATTATCAAAGACAGGCCAATTTTGAAAGGTGTGGGTTCGAATCCTCGTCCGGCTTTCCAGATTTCGGTTTTCCGTGGTTTCCCCAAACCACTTCTGGAGAATGCCGGGATGCTTCTTTCAAAAGGCCTTGGCAGAAATCCCTTCCATTCCTACATCCAGTCCTTACCCGCCTCTAATAACCTCGACGTAGAGCGAAAATTATGCTGTTCCATATTATTTGCTGAATGCCCACCTTTACGGTTTGGATGGCCACAGTTGTTCTCGTTTTCCGTTCGTAGTTGTTAGTTTACCAAGGACGTTAAAAAAATTACTAGACCCTTTATTGCAACTCCGTAGAAAGGTTCTTGGATACCAGTGATGCAGAGCACCTCCGCCATTTACTCTGCACTAATCAATCGGTACGGTAGTATTTCGTTGAAGTATCCACAAAAAGGTAAGTGGAAATTGGAAGGATGAGTTCTTTATTTGGGACGAAACTCAAATTCAATCAAACAGACAACCTTCTATCACGCGTATGCCACCTAGGCATAAAAAATTAATAATAGTAATTTAAGTTTAAAAAAAAACCTTGTAGTACGATTAAGGACGTTCCTAGCAACATTTTTCGCGAAACAAATGCAACTTCAGTACGTCCGCCTAACAACGTCGATCTAAGTAGTGTGGTTTCGGAGATACAGCCTTTCAGAATTGTGGTATTCTTTTGCAGTGACAAACTGGAATTATTCTGGAATGTAAGTAGTGCAATAAATTTAAGAGAAAAGAGAGAGAAATGGGTGATATTTTAGTTAAACGTCTAACTTCTTCAGCCCCTTACAGCATTTCATGTGAGGTAAGAAACAAAAGCAACCCCTGCAAGTCATATCATACTACCATTTCTATAGAAAGCGCGGAAACATGAGTGCTACAAATAAGAATCTTTAGTAAACCTAAATGAGTCAATAAACTGAAGACTGAGCATCGTCCGGAAAAACGTCACAGAAAACTAGAGTTCCTTTCTTCCAAGACCAACAACTTTACATAGTAAACGAGGAATCCGAACTTCATATATACAAAGTACAATTTTACAAAATTAAAAGAAAGCGTCTTGTAATTAAGGTTCAATAATGATTTGAACAAATATCCTGTATGTGGTAGGGCAATCGTTTGGCGCAAAAATCAATGCGGGGCATATTTTCATTTTGCTTCTCGCTTAGGGAATCCAATTAGATACATTATTGCTAGTAACTTTTCGATCCGTTAGGATGCAATTCTAGATTAAGAACACTTGTGGTAATAATTTTGGCGGATTTCCTTTATATAGTCCTACTGCCCGTCACGCAAACTAAAAACTGTTGCCGAGAGATGAAAGAACCAGATTAAACCGGATGTTGTTTGTAAATCGCGAAAATACAGCTCGCCCTCTGAGGGCATTTGTTCGTGGAGATAGTGCTGCATGGACCGCGAAGGATACAGTATTATGGAGTTAGTACAGAGAACTAACATTACGCAATAGTGAAAAAGTAATGGAGCTGAGGAAGTTAACCACCAGCAGCCGTTTAGAACCTCGTGTGCTTAGAGATTTTAGAACGAGTTAACAGAATCATTTTTTCACCAGTGCGGACTTAGATCGGTAGCTTTCTGCTCCAGACTGGAAAGAACAGTTGGAAAGTGTATTCACCTGTCTACGGCCGATCTACTCTGTACAAGTTCAGTGGTAGCAGGGAATTTCTTGACAATAAATGTGCCGAAATAGGTCATTTATTTAGTTAAAATCTATGTCACTAATCATTGAACATGACGGCCGTTGTCTCAAGGTCTGTATCAAAAGAGGATGTAGTTTTCAAGCACCTGAAGAGGGAAGCCTGATAAAAGAGGAAAAACATAACAGCAAAACATACATCAGGGGTATTTGACATACTTTCTATAAAATAGTGTCGACATATGGAAAGTAATCATAAAACATTTTGCCGGTTTTGCTTACAAATTTAGCGTTATAATAGTATGTTGGCTACATTTGGTAGCATCCATTATTTACGTGGCTCCGTCTAGGAGGTGGGGAGGGGTTGGCTGAAGAGCTACGCTGAACTACATAGGGGGGATGGGTATTTCCAATCCAAGTCACTTAGCACCTTATTCATATTATTTGTCACAGTTAAAATAAGGTACAGAACACTCAACAGCATGAGATTATTTATTTCTGCCATTTAACGATCTTCGTATGTAATTAACGATAGTCTGACATGAGAAAACTACGAAATATCTTCTGAAATCAATCGGGAAAAATGCTACGTGGTACTTAGAGGGGGTGGGAGGTGGAGGCAAAAGCCACGTCGGGCTTCATGGGGGGGGGGGAGGAGGGTGAGGAGGGTGTTTTTTCACGGGAGGCCAAAATGAAGCTACCTGGTTTATGGACACTCCCTTGGTAACAAATGTCCAGCTCCCAGTTATAAGTGAAAGAATCTGTGAATGAGCGGTGATTCTCAGACCTATCATTCGGGTTCAAATGTAGCTGGTTTGGGAATACTAAAAGAGAATGTCTGAAGACAAGATGAAGATTATAGTGCACTTGGTTAAAGCTCTGTGAAACAATCAAAGTAGAAAAATGCAAGAAATTGCTTTGATATTTATGTCCTCAGTGAAGGATGCGAAGAATGAAGCTAACTTCTTTGTCAAGAGAGCTGTGAATGGAGTCTGCGACCTCTGACGTCATGAAACTACTTGTCATTCTGCTGACCAATAGGCGCGTCGCCACACGTGGGAAGCGGATAGCCGCAAGGAATACTGGCGTCCAAGATATTTGCATGCAGACAAACTCAAGAACTAATTCTCTTCTACTTACACAACATTGTTTCTTCTTAGCATCCTGTTCATCGTCTTATCTTCGCTGAACAGAAACAAGTCATGTAGGCAACTGACGCTCTGTCGTTCTGTGCACCAGTTTCCTGGGACTCTACTTTTTACTTTAATATTTGATACTAAATTTTAAAAGAAGGAGTACAATGGACGTATATTTCCCACAATGACATTAAATAGGTTATTTTCTAATAATATCGATAAAATAATAGTACTGATAAAATTTATATGAGGCCAAAATTACTTAAGTGACTAAAGTAACGTTGTAGAAGGAACTAAAACGAAGTAAGCGAGACCAATTTGCGACACATAATGGCCAATATTGACGCTGTGTTCCCAGCGTAAATTACTGTTGAAATTTTAATGGAGTATACAAGGACAACGTGCTACTGGCTGGCAGGGGCAACCGCTCAAGACGCCTAAATGCTGTGAGTCGTAACGGCAAAGCCGTCTGACTTGATCTCAAATACGCGTTACTGTTCCCTTAGGACTCTTTACAGACAGTACGTACAACACAAAGCTGTTCAACCTGTGAACTTTTATATGTATGTATAAATTATCATTGTCCGGCAGATCCCCTTATTGCTGTTTAGTTTTTCTAAATATCACTCTTAATATCGTTTACGATATTTTACTCTTGTATAATTTCGTTTTAATTATCACTACATAAAGAAACCAGGGACGGCGATTTGCTAGGGATTTCGTTGTTAAGGTACCACACGAAAATTACAAAATCGATTTGGATGGGAGGTATGAAAGTTTAGGATCTAACTTTAAACTGTGATATGTCTTATGATTATATGAATAGTGGATGGAAACAAGAACAGATAGGTGCCAAAGACAACAATACAACACACATAATAAACACTTAAACTGATCCTCACTAAAGATCACACCAAATCAAAGATAAACATTTCACTCTTAGGATTCTGTTCATTTTATTATTTATTAGCAGAGTTCCGGGCGTTGCTCGGTCTAGTTATTTCATTGGCCTTACACATTTTTTTTTTTCACGCATTGAGAAACGTCTACCAAGTTCCATATATTTCTTGCCATTCATTTTCGGAATTAAAGAAAATCTAGATTCACTCGCACCCTATCAAAAAAGTAGTGGGTTGATTTACCGGTACATTATTTTTATTCGTTCAAAAAGATTCATGCGTACGAAGCTTCATTGATTTCGTACCCGTCATTTACGGTGCTAAACTAAACTGGCGATTTTGGAGCACAGTTCTAAGAATGGGATGGCTTGGATGCTTTGATACGGAATGTCATTTTTCATTTAAGTCCAGGCTACATTTCAACCTAACTACATCTGAAGCTCGAAAATCGAAACATGGATCGTACGCTCATTAACACACACCACATACATAAGAATGTATTATAAGACATTGCGACACATTTATTTTACGAATAATCTCCATGAAAACTGATTAATCGACTTTGGCCGAGTTATCACAGTATCAAACATTAGATATGTCTTATTATGCTGACTGCCGCTGGTGCTAAACGTTTTCCCATAATGCTGCTTCATCTGGCATGGTGCTCAAAACTAAAATATATTCCGTACCTGTACAGTTGAATATCAGGTATTCAGAATTGTATATCAAATATTCAGAACTAAGCAAGATATATAGAAAAAAAAACATTATTTACTTTCGATATGTTTCAGTGAGTTACAAACTGCGCCGCCATTTTATTGTGAGCAGAACGACAAAAATGATAGCCAGAGACATTGTAGTTGTGCTGACAGAGATTGTGATCAAAGAAAATCTCTGCTATTTTTTGTTATTAATTTCTCGTATTCAATACGGCCATTTATGCCGTTTAAAAACTGATTATCCCGAATTAAAGGAAATAATATTTCAAGTTTTGTTTATTGTGCAAGATATTTATAATTGTAAAGTAATTTAATTTATTTATTTAAAGGTTATGGTCAGAGACATTGTATTGAGTGTTTAGTGCTAAGTATGCAACATCTAATCGTTTCATTTTTGGGATTTGCCATCATACCTTGAGAATTTCATTTAATGCTCCTGCGTTATGTAACGTTGAAACATAAGAAATACCAAACAACTCAATTGAGATTCTAAGCTTTAAAACGGTGAAACCCCCATCGAAATTTGCTCAGTAGTTTCTGAGTTTTTTATAAGTCAAATTTATCCGGTTTTCGTTTTATAGATACAGATTTCATCTCAGTTTTCTGTTCACGGAGCTGTCGGAACCCCCTACATATGACAAAAGCTAGGACTTTGGAAACTTCTTACAAGACATGTAGATTTTATTTTTTGTACTCTGGGATATTAACTAAGGAAACAGTACTGACGCCAGAAACATCGCAATCATGGAGGCAACTTAAATTATTAAAAACTAAATTCATGTTTTATGCAGTAATACAGAATGTAATTTGTCAGTCTGATCCAGGCTGCATTTTAACATATGTACGGTCTCCGCTAATTTAGTGCCTGAAATTCCAAACATTTGCCGTACCATACGTGAACACCTAGGTCAACGAGGGACAAGTGACCTGCAAATGCTAGTTACTCGCATGTATCAGTTAAGTGTATTAAAACATCAGTCCTCGATTTCACATTAGGTTTTGACCAACAACGGCTGCGTACAACACATTTTTGTAGTTTATCCACTATATATAGAATAGACTGTAAGAACTTTTTCTATTAATTACGGAATCCTCGTAGAAATAAATAGATAACTGTATCCTATTTATACACTCTTCCATTAATTATTTTCGACGCTAAGCATTTTCCAGAATTACTTTCCACATGGTCAGTACTAGTTTACTTACGTCATACGGTGTAAATTAAGTCAGGTGCTGCGCTTTATATGCAATTAAAATTTCGTATTCTAATATTTACAATAAATAGTGTTCCGTTTCAGCAGGTAAAACAGCTGAATCTAAATCGAACCTATTATTTCGTAACTTATGCTCCTCACTATCTCCTTTTTTTCTGACCTCTGGTCTAGATAAATACAATAAGAAATAGATCCGAAACTGCAATCTATTTAACTGCGCGTAAAACGTCCATCGGTTCATATGATCTCGGAACTATTTTTAGTTTTGAAAGACTTTGAAGTGAACTACACTTGAGTTGCCGTCTCTGATTAATTAAATGCTGTTTACCGCTACTGGGTATAATTGATTGAAAATTAATTGATTATCTACTTGTGGAACCACGCTACCAAGTGAAGCACTCAGAGAATATATTGATGCCATGAAAAATAATTCACGCTTGTCCAGAGATCATTATATATTGGTTATGTATCTAGTAATTCGCACAAGAAATTATTTTCTACTGGCACATTAGCCGGCATTACTTCGGGTGCTTGGGGTTAATTTACCTCAACAGAATTTTTAGTCGTACAGTGAGAAACATATGTACGAAGCTTAATCAAAATCTCCCGAATCGCTTCTGGAACGTAACAAAACGTAGCCTTACCCGCACCTAATCGGAAAGGGGTACATAACATACACAACTTACGTTAAAATACATTGTTTGTTTCAAATGTAATTTAGAAGTGAGTGCATGGGCGGCAGATTCACAGTTGACCTCACCGCAGTGCCTGGGCGGTCAAGACGCATCCCGTCGCTCATAACAGTCGCTATGGCAGCGGCGGCTCTAGGGGTTGCCTTTTCAATGACAATATGGGTCAAAGATAAATACGGGTCTAAAGACAACTCTTTTTAGACTTTCCAAATAATATTTCGTATCCATTGCCAATAACGACAAACAAAAAATTCAAAATGATTGTATTCTGACATCAAATATTTAATTCACAGAGGTGTTGTCAATACGTTCACATTACTAATCTTTTTTTTTTTTTGCTATACATTTCGCTGAGTGTTTAATTTTGGCAACCTAACAAAACACTATATTTTTATTTTGATGGGGTGAGGGGAGGGGAAGAAGATGTAATGTGTGAAAGTTTCGCTCATGGTTACTGATATAATTTAATTTAATAAATCGTCATATATTTATTGAGTTAAAAATCGGGCTTTCTGTGATATAAGGTGAAGGAGGTCTATAGGAAATAAGGAACTTGCGGTCTCTACTGCATCCACCTGCTTAGTGCTACTGAAACACGGGGTGCAGAGTGCTGCCCGAAAGCGGAAGCAGCAAAGATACTGTAAAGGTATCGGTCATTCGCACGTGTTGCCATCCCAAATAAGCAGAGCCAATAACGTCCCGCATTGGCCCTGACGCCGCCCATCACCTGGTCGTTGTCCCACAGTCACACGTCCGCCATTTACACGTATCGTGACTCATTCTTCTTCGCAAGTACTTCGTCCTGCGCACCCAGGCAGTCACTGCTACGACAGAGGTTAACGCTGCAGTTATCTCCAGTGCAAGTAATTAACTCCCTGCGCAAACAGATACCCTCACCAGGAAACGCCGCTAAGCAGTAAATCTGTGAATGAGAGGTGCATGATGTTCCATTAGTTTTCCAAAACTATTTTACAAACAAAAATAGTGCATATTTATTATTTTTTTTCTAATGGCTTTAAGCTTCGTCGACCTAGAATTCATCAGATGCGGATAAGAAACGAGGAGTAATTTTGGACATGACCTTTTTTGAAGGAACCATCCCGGCTTTCGCCTGGACGAATATAGGGAAATCATGGAAAACCGAATGCCGCCAATACTGCCGAGCCACCAGAAAGTGCACCGATGCTGTGTAGAGTGAAGGGCAGTATTACCAACTTTCCTTCACTAAAGTAACTATAATCTTGACGAAGTTAATAGAAAGAAAATGCTTTAAGCAAATGTCTTCTTCCTATACAAGCATTAGGCCTGTTGAACTGTTCCGTCTTTAGGAACAAGTCCAATTTTTCCTTAGGTTTACCTGTATTTCTTCTACCTTATGATCTATACTGGGTTATTGCTTTCGGTAATCGTGCATCATCCATTCTGTACCGATGGTTTCTCCATTTGTCACTATGTTCATCTATTTTGTCATTTATGCTTATAATCTTTACCCTAGCTTATCAATATGAAAGTTTTCCGAATGAAAGGACTCATCTTTCCTACTTTTGTATACAAATATCAAGCGATTTCGCTCGTAAAAAACGAATATCAAAGAAATTATAATTATTTTTCCGTTACCGTATTATTCTTCATGACTTTCTAGCCAAGATGAGAATATCTTATGTCATCATTTTTGCTTAGATAACCCATGATCCTAGATCTACGGTTATAATTCCAAATCTGCTTGTACTTTTTTTTATAATCTTGAACAAAATGTTTATACTTCCTTGTCTTGCTTCCTATTCTTTTACTCCATAACATCCATCTTTTAATTTATTACCAATAACTTTCCAAATTATATTGAACACAACTTTTTTCACAATTTCGCGTACTTTTTAACTAATTAATTACAGAGTTCACATATGTGTGACTTCTTCTTCCATCGCTGAAATAGTTCCTACACAATTCAATTTTCTATCCTAAAGCCCAGTTAATTACAGCTTCCAACCAAACTGCCATTCTGTTATTCTATTATTGTGTCTCCAAACTGGTTTCTATATATTCTCCTTTGCCTCGGTTCCAGTGTGACCGGATATTTATTGTTACCAGAGACACATTTAAAAATACCATTGATAACTGACATTTGCAATTTGTAATACAAATAATTAGATGCACTAATTAATATTTAAAATCATTAGTATATTGGCTTGACGACCGTTACAAACTGTAAATCCACACTTCGGAGAAAAGGTGTACTTAAAAGCAAATAATATGAAATAATTTTGCGTTATCCTTGGGTCAGATCAACATAATTCTTCAAAAGCAGAATACGTGGAGATAAACCGGAAGGTTTAGAGAATTGAGAAAACATTTTACTGCATTTACTGTTCTGTGATTCTAAATTTGTTGAAGTTTTTAATGTGATAATCTAAATAGGTTTGCTATTAACTGAAGTATTGAATCAAACAGCAGTGGAAAAGACATTATATTACCTGTGCCTAATCGATGCATCCAGGGAGAAATCTTTAGAGACAAACTTCAAATTCTAAACAAACACAATGTGCAATTCCAAATTAAGAATTCATCAGAAGCGGAAAACGTAATCTTTAAAATACTACGTAAAATCGTTACGTATTGCGAAGAAAAGGGTTTGTCATGGAAAAATAACTTTTTGGAATAATATGTTTTTAACTTCTCTCTTATTGACTCTTTTCTTATTAGTTTTAGCCTTTTACATTCATTCACAGAGCTTCATGTGCTCTGCTGGTGTGAGTCGTTTTGTTCTTTATTATCTATGACTCCCATCCACAGAGAAGAACACTTTACACAGGACCCTACACAAATTACGTATATAACCTGAAGATATCCACGAACAAAACAAAAATAATAGCTTTCTGTGTACGAGACCCTGTTATAGCAAAAACAATCGTAAATGGTTAACTGGTTGAACAGGCTTCGCACTATAACGACCTTGATTGCGACATCACGTGTGCAGTAAATGGAGATATTGATTATAAAGTGAACAAGTATCAAATGATGTGTGGAACAGTAATTAAACCCTAAGGAAATGTGAAATCACAAACAGGTATAGGTAAAATAAGCAAGACATCTATCTAGTCTCGAGGCAAGAAAATCCAAAGAAAAAACATGTAAAACACAATTTTGAATCACCCCCTAATCATTTGAAAAAGCACTTGTTGATTAATTGGAATTTTCAGAACATTCACACGACCGACCGTCGTTAGAAAATTTTGTTTGCTTAGGTACATAATGAGAATTAATTATATCAAAATTACTATTATTATTAAACATGATCTCATCAGAGGTCATTATTTTAACTGGGACGACCTTCCTAAGCCATTGCACTTCCCTGTAGATGTTTTATTTGATTTTTGTAATATACATCAGTTCCTAACTCTATGAAAAACGTCGACCAGTATAACATATGCGAACGAAGACTTTCCCGGCGTGTCGATGCAATGAACTCTTCACAGGTTTGCTGCCGGATAGCGTTTGTGAACGACGAGCTTTCGGCGACCAACTCCGTCGCCATCTTCGGGTCTGATGTTAGCGCTGCGGCGACCAGAGCTGCAGCTCTGGGAGCTGCAGCTCTAACATCAGACCCGAAGATGGCGACGGAGTTGGTCGCCGAAAGCTCGTCGTTCACAAACGCTATCCGGCAGCAAACCTGTGAAGAGTTCATTGCAGTATAACATAGTTCGAGTTAATGAAAGATGGAGAAGCCAGAGGGATTTGTGGAATTGTGTGGATATCTCGATAATTCGTTGTTTCACAACTTTAACTATCCAATCGCCAAAACAATTTTATTATCAAACTAGCATTTGCCCGCTGCTTCACGCGCGCGTGCCTTGGCAGGTGTAGAAATTATTTACCGATTTTATTCTCTTATCAGACATTAACGTGGAAAGGCATGAACTGTTAATGTATTCTGAATAGTTTCGTTTTGTTTCGGTTAATACGTTAGGTTCGGTTTTCATACTGATGTCAGAGAGTTGTTTTATTCATATTTTAACATGATGCAATTGATTCAATAGTAGAAAAGGTTCCTGAAAAATTAACAGTAGTAATTCGTGGTTGTAATCATTGTGCGAAGTATAAACATTTATTGTTTAGAAAGGCTTTCACGGTTCAAACGACGTTCTTTCTTCTGTGCGCTTTCAGAAGCTATGGATTTAGCGTATAGAACCCGGTTATAGGTCAATCGCTTTTCTCGGTGCAGGTTACTTTCATTTGCTCTAGCTATTTCATCTAGTTCTCTTTGACGTTCTCTATTATTTCTGAAAACAATATTTAACTCAGCTAAAACATAATATTTTTAAATGCTGATATGGAGGATTCCACGTTAACCGTGGTACCGAAAATTTAAATGGATATATAACAGTTGTAACGTTAAGAAAGCTGATATTATAATCATTATGTGTAATTTTTTTTGGCGATTTTATGTGTAAACTTTGCCTGGGATTATATAGCTAGGTATAAGCTTTATTAAGGATGTATCTGTGGATTTAATGAAAAATATTCTTTCCATGATACTTAACTAAAAAAAGTTTATTTTTAAATGTGGATACCGAGGATTGCAACATAACCGCGGTGCCATAAATTTATGTAAATATATCAGTAATCTACGACTTAGTCCTCTTGGAAGTGTGCTAAAATATAAAAATTCGTTACCAATAATCACAGAATCTCAATTTTTTCTGATTTATTTATTTTTTGTTGTTTGGATATTGGTTTTATTTTATGTTGATACACCATCAATTATTCCTGCTTTAAAATAGAAATTTATGTGAATTGGAGCTACTCTTGATTTCAAATCGTCGTATCATTACTGTCATTATTTCAGTCAGATATAATTAATCCAAAAATGTCGAGATGTGATCATGGTACAGTTTATGTAGTAACGTGCATGTAACTGAAACAATTTTTTCTGAGTGGCAACATTATCGCAAGTTGTGAATCACTTGAAATGCAACCTGGACAGTGATATGATGCTTTGTTATAGGCCTAAGAGACGATGCCTGCAGCTTTATAATCTACGCGGTGTAGCATTAGGATATGAAACATTTTTAATTTAAGTTTCTTTCAATATAGCCGTATTTTCTATGTAATTATTTCAGTCGCATGTAAGTACCTGGCGAAACAACCGCCTGGACCAGATGACAATTGACTCGTTTTGTTTAGCATCAGGCATAACGGGTTTAGTTTTAAAATTTACGCTATGTAGAATAGAATTTTAGGATGCCTAAATATATTTGAAATAAAAATTCGTTACCAATAATCACAGCATCTCAATTTTTTCTGATTTATTTATTTTTTGCTGTTTGGATATTGGTTTTTATTTTATGTTGATACACCATCAATTATTCCTGCTTTAAAATAGAAATTTACGTGAATTGGAGTTAATCTTGGTTTCAAACCGTCGTATCATTATTGTCATTATTTCAGTCAGATATAATTAATTCAAAAATGTCAAAATGGATCACGGTACAGTATATGTACTAATGTGCATGTAACTCAAGCAATTATTTCTGAGTGGCAAAATTATCACAAGTTGTAAATCGATTGAAATGCAACCTGGACAGTGATGACAGCTGATATGCTTTGTTATAGGCCAAAGGAACGATTCTTTTAGCTTTATAATTTACGCGGTGTAGCATTAGGATCTGAAAAAAATTTTATTTGAGTTTCTTTCAATATATCCGTATTTTCTATGTAATTATTTGAGTCGCATGTACCTGAATTTTCGGATGCCTAGTTATATTTGCACGTTATAGCCACGAGACATATTAATCGAATAAAGTACTTCCAAATATGTGCAATTCCGCACAAGTCATTATGAAAGAAGTATGTTTTATTACTTGCTGATATTTATAATAGCTGTTTTTCAGACATCGCTATTCGAGAAAAAACTGAATTTCGTATTAAGTATTGGCTTATTGTGGCTGTATTGTACAGAATTCACGTAGCAATTTTGTTCCAGAGACAAACTGTATAACAGTCTACCAGAGACAATACGTCTTCAATATTTGTAATACAACTTTTTCGTAATTCAACAGACCTGTTACGATTCAAGTAAATGCTGATTATACTTGATTCACGTATTCTTTTTATTTTGAAGTACTGCGGTCCAGAAAAATGAATCGCAGAAGTAAAAAAAAAAAAAAAAAAAAAAGGGAAATCCTAAATTTTGTCAGGTCTCTTTATGAAAGGAGTGACCGTCTGAATGTGTATAATTATCTGTGGTCTACAGTTTCACATTTCTGAAGTTTTTTACTGACTTTCTTCTTCCCATGGTACATATTAGTCGTTAGCTACTTCTGCAGATGTTGATCAGCAACATTAGCTTTAAAAATTTGGAAACACCATGCAAATTGATGCGGTAGTTTTTGCGTTATTAGAGATCAAGCCTCACTACAAACGCAGCTTGCTTACAGATTTATAATAGTATAGATAAATTATCCTGAAGAAAATCTGAGCCTATATTTATGTCTTTTTGCCTTCGTTAGCTTTAAGAAGTTGTATCAGTACGGTTAACTTGCTTTACATTTATGAACATAATAAATAAAATCCCCTTATAATTTAAAAGAGCTATTTGTATGTACCAATTTGTATATAGTTTTCACAGTTTGGAAACTTATGGTCCAGCTTAAAATTTGCGGTACATATTATGAGTATATCAGACTGGGAAACGGAACGTGAAATGATGATTCGTTCAAACCGAGAACTGAGATGCGCAATAGATCACACTTCATCATAGATATACACACCTATACCAGATACCAACCAAAGATCATTCCACAATCAGATGAACACTCCACCCTACCGATTCTGTTTTTTTTTTTTTTTTAATATTACATAACTTTGGTTATTTCTTCAGTTTTATGAAAAATAGTGTTGTAAATAGCTCGGAAAAGCTAATCAAACCACTACATCAAGGATAAAACTACCATAAGCGTAACGAAATTGTGGAATTTATTTTACGGTAAAGGTTACAAAGATACTACATTACAAAGTTTGTGCCTTGTTTCTTAAAGAAAAACAAAAGGCAAACGCATTACTACCAAGGCCGCGGTGATGAAGCATCGAGAAAATGCTACTTTGAAATTAAAGGGACAGTAACAGTTTTGCTCTTACATAACATCAAAGTTTTTCGGCATTGAGAATTAATATAATGACTTCGTGTAATTGGGTGATTTGGATTAACGAAATATCCTGTGTAAGCACTTTGTTCCACGGTTAGATACACGACAGCGTTATATTAGTTTTACTCTAGGGGAGCGTCCATAAGATACGTAACTCCATTTTTTGCCTCCTATGAACCCCCCTCCGGAGGTACACATAGCTTTTTCCCTATTGATTCCAGAACATATTTTGTAATATTTTCTCTTGTCAGATTATCATAAATAAAAATACCCTTTCCTACACAACTGTTTCGGGTATCGTTGTTTAGAGTTCGTCCAGCAGTGTACTAATATATTTTCTATTCAGTTTTCCACTGGTCGAGAAAGACGTGAGTGGTCGTCAAAGACCAATTTTGATCATTTCTTGTTATCAGGTATATCTCAAACACACTATCAAGTAGAAAATAAAAATGTCTCCCTAAATTTACAGTTCCATTTATTTCAAATACTTCTTATGATGCTGTGACCGTTTTCAGTCGCAGGCAGTTCGCATCGATGATGTACCTCTCAAGATGAACTCCCTTGGCCAGAAAAACTGTTACCGAGCTTCGTTGGCGAGCGGTAAGATTCTGGTCTCGCACTCCGGAGGACGTGGGTTCGAATCCCCGTCCGGCCTTCCAGATATCGAGTTTTCATGGTTCCCTGAAATCACTCCAGATGAATGCCGGGATGGTTAATTCAAAAACCCATGACCCAATTCCTTCCAATTCCTTGCCCCCAGTCCTTCCACGCTTCTACCGACTTCGATGTTGACAGGCGTAAGGCCACACGCAAAAGAAATATAAAAAAGGGTGGTTTGCCGTTGGCTGGCCCAGTGCGTGTTCGTATATGTTACTGTAGGTGTGGATGATTGTGATAGTGTGTATTGAGTGTGATACGAAACGAGAGATGAAGAAGGAAGAGGCTGAAACCCGGTACCGGCCCATTCAGGCCTACTTTTCCGAAAGATATCAATTGGACACTTAACATGTCCCCCCTTTTGTTTTTTGTCACTTTACGCCTCGTTGACGTAGAGGTCATTAGACGCAGGGAAGCATTAGGGACAAGGAACGGGAAGTAATTCGGCCGTGTGCTATTATTGTAACCATCCCGGCATTTGACATGAGTAATGTAGAGAAACCATGGTAAACTCAAATCTGGAAGCCGGACGAGAATTTAAACACACATCCTCCCAAATGTGAGGCAAGAGTGTTAGCGCTCACCCACCGCGTAACCATCCGACGAAAGAATCAACCTCAACAGTTCCGTATTCCGTGTCTACATACGGAGAGGTTTGGGATTTAACTCAGGATTTTTGTGATAGTAATTGTGCACCACTACTTTCCTGCCCTGTCGGTCAAGTCTTGATGATGAAAATTTGTTACACCACCAGAACTCGAACCAACGAACCCTGTGTCAGAGCCGAACACCATCACAGTGTCGCAGCCAACAGTCAGCGAGGCGGGCATTTAAAGAACAGATTCTGAAAATAGTTTCATTTAAGGTACGGGGTTAATTGCGAGCAGAATTAGAATTTTACTTCGTCATATAATAACACTGTTTCATTGAATCTTATCTCTATTCCGAGTGCATTATATCGTAATTAATGTGATAGGTGCGTGTGTTGGATTCACCGTCCGGCCATCCAGATATTGGTTTTTCATGTTTTTCTGAAATCACTATACGCGAATGAGGAGATGGTTCCTTTACAAAGATTATGGCCGAATTCTTTCACTATCATTGCCCTCATCCCGCTTCTAATCATAGCGTCGTCAATGAGGCGTAAAACAATAATAAAATAAAAGGGTAGGTGCTACAAACTAACTAATAAAATAATAAATTTAATTAAAGTTGGGGTGTGGAGAGGTGAACGGTAACTGACTTGAAAATATGACAAGTTTAATTGTTGATCTAAGTGACTGCCGCTTGATCTATTAAGGTAATAACAGCCTAATTGCGTGAAGGTCGACTGGCACGTGATAGGTTTTTCAAGCCCTGTAAATGAGGCAGAATTGGCCGCGTAAGCTTTCATGAATACCGTTGGCCTTAAACCTTCTAATATAGAGAATTTTAACACATTTTGGTATTTAATTTTATTCATTTTGAGGAATAAACATATCTCTTTTAGATAACTTTAATGTTATTATTTATAAACTGAATTAGAAAAAATAATTGATAGAATGAATAACAGTTTTATGTCTTTTTTTAAGAGATCTACTAGCTAAGAAAAAAAAATTGGTTGCAGTATGCAAAATATATGTCCATTAAAAAATGTAAAAGGCTCCTAAATTTACGCGTAATCATCTAAACAGAGCGAGAAAGATTTGTAATTAATGTTTACAAATATGGACGACGTACGTTTGAAGGCCAAGATTGAACGGCGAAATTTCATTTCCTGTTTACTTTGACAATAGCACAAATATTTAGATTCGTTTGTAGGTGTCGTCTTGCATTTTCCTTCCCGTGACAATGTCACGTCCGACTTCGAAAAATATTATCTGCTACAGGAAAACAGACAAGAACCTCGTGAGAACCCATAAACAGTAATTGTAGTTGAAAATTATTTACTAAAGACATATCATTCAAGACTAGGGATTAAATTAATCGGGTAGTCGATATTGACATTAGACAATACTGATAGGTTTTTTAGACAGAGAATTAGTAAAAATCTCAATCACACAAGTGCGGTAGAAAGGGATTTCCGTCTTAGATCTTTACAAAAATAATTTAATATCTTCAGTTTACACAGCTCATTCCTGGCATTGTAATTTTTACGAAAAGTGGTGAATCTGTACTTGAAAACAGAGCATATCTTTACGTGAATAATAGATGCAGATGCTTACCATCATTTCCCGTGTATTCCGTTATTTGTTCGAAGTTATCGTTTTTATGTAATCGAAAAACGTCATATAATCTTTGTTTGCAATTAGTGAGGTTATGTAAACTGCTGTCTAAAATTATTATTAAATTCTGTTATAATTAATAGAAGACAGAAACGATCGATCGAAAAATTATGTCATCCACTAAGGCAAAGATATCGAAACAATTATACCTAGGTCGTTGTAGTTTAAAGCATAATTTGAATTTAGTGACGAATAAATCAGACAACCGTCGATCTAAAAAGAAAAGAATGATACATTAAGAAATCTACAAGGCTAGAGTTAATTTAGGTTATAAACTTTATAATGCAGTAATAATACTTCACATGCTATTTGCATACCGTTATGTGCTAATATATTACATCTCCCCGCTCCCTTTTAGGCGTGTTGAAACCGTTTATCCGGGTAATTACGTATTCCTTGCAAAAAAAGAAATTTGCTCTAAACACTTTTTTAGGCTGTCCTTGCAAACATTCTTCCATTGTTGTAATCGTAGGCTTCCGCGGCTGGAGTCAGTTGATTCTTGGCTATCCGGCTGGCGCCGCGTCGTATTTCTTGTAGCCGACGTTTCGACCCTCATTCTGTGGTCTTCTTCAAGGGGAGTCGGCTACAAGAAATATGACGCGGCGCCACCCGGACAGTCAAGAATCATTCCTCCGTTATTGTTTCGTCAGAACACCGTCCTCTGAGGATTGCACAAACTTATAATGGTTCGTTTTGATTTTGTTTCACGCATGTAAATATTTTTACTACACCCATATCTACCAAACAATTTTAAAGAATGCTATTTTCTGACATAATGGAATAAGGTTGCTAGGTGCCCACATACATTACTTCTATCTTAACTTCGTCTGACGCTGAATTCAAAATGCGTTTTAAATTTGGAAGCCCTTCGTATAGAAAAGTAACTCGCTGTGACTTGTTGCATTAATAACTGGCAAAGCTGCTTCAAGCTAGAGTGACTCCAAGTTTCGTTTACACATCTAGTACTTCAAAACACGAATATTTGTCTGGAACAAGCCAAAAAGTCAGTACTGATTTGAGCAAACTAATTATGCATAATAAATGTGTGTATCATAAGTAACTATTTATCTAGATGTTTATATCTGTAATATTATAAATCTGCAAGCGGGCTGTGTGTGTTTATCCGTATGTCCAGGCATTGCGCAAAAACTTCCGAAACAATTTGGACGGAGTTTTCACAGTTTTGAAGGTTATGGTCTAGCGCAGCGGTGACCAACATTTTTCCGGCCCGCGAGATTCATCACACTTTTACAAAAATATTAACTTTATAATTACCATACTAGTGAGAACCAATGTGTTAAAAATAAATTATTTGTGCATCCATATATTAAAAATTTAACTGTCGAGAATATGAGAAAAAAATAAGTTTGATTTTAAAATAATATTTTTGGGAATATATGACAGATATTGTTAGCATTATTATTATTATAATATTATCCATATTTACTTGTAAGACTAATAGTAATCACAATAATAATTACTCATTATGTTTCAGTTTTTCATTCCAAAAAATGTTTATAGTGGAACTAAATCTAATTTGGGGATATACAATTTTATATGCGTCCCGCAGTGGTATGATGCATTTCCAAAGTGGCCCGCAAGATCAGTTGGGTTGGCCACCCCTGGTCTAGCATAATCTGTGTGGTATATCTTATGACACTATGTGACCGAAGCAATAAATTACAACTCATTTATATCGAGAAAAGATAGGCGCCACAGACCACACTGCATCTCAAATGAGCACAAGAGGTATTCCCACAGACCACATTACAAAACAGATAAACATGACACTCTTTGGATTCTTTTAATATAGCACAAGAGGTATTCCAACAGACCACATTAAAAAACAGATAAACATGACACTCTTTGGATTCTTTTAATATAGCACAAGAGGTATTCCCACAGACCACATTACAAAACAGATAAACATGACACTCTTTGGATTCTTTTAATATAGCACAAGAGGTATTCCCACAGACCACATTACAAAACAGATAAACATGACACTCTTTGGATTCTTTTAATATAGCGTGTGGTTTTTTTTATTTCGTAACTTTGTTTATTTATTTATTCAGTTTTAAAAAAAAAAAATAGCACGTTAGAATACAGATAAAAAACGTTGTTACCTAAGTTATGAACTTCTTTGTGCTTAATGTCGATACTAAAACCTTATTTTTTTGTTCGTGGTTTGAAAATGTGATATTAAATTTACGCTAAAGTTTTCAAAGGTTGTAGATTACAAAACTCAGATACATTGTGCACAACGGACAGCTCGGAGTGGTAGGTGAGGGGAAGATTGGAGCAAGGGGAACATGACCTTGTGTCGTCTGTTCGGAGTGAACAGGGTATAGGGGAAACTATACCACTGAACTATACACACCATGGTCCGCGCGGGTAAATGGTAGCTGTACAACAAAGGAATAATGCTAGGGAAACGATCTAACACAGTGTGAAGAGTGACTGCTGCATAGTTCTTAATTATGAAAATAACAGGGCAGCAAGCGTACAGCATTATCGTAACATCAAGATTGAGGCTGACGCCGGGCCTAACGATTAGCGTGATGAAGGACGTAGATTGCGGGAAAACTACGAGTAAACAAACACATTTCTCTTATATAACAGGACAATTCACAGACAGTCACGTGGACTTCCATTACACCCTAAATTTCTTTAATGTCTTAGTTGATGGAATTTATGTTGATCAGTTAATACATACATTGAATGGAAGGTCACATCGGTTCTCCATATTCATTCTACGTTAAAAAAGAGCCATTGCAAGCTACATAAAAACAAAACAATGACGGTACAATTTTTTTATCTCCCTTATGCTTCTGTTACACCAAAGTCTTGAAAGTAATCATATCAAAATCAAATAATGGAAAGTCTTTGATGCTCGAGAGACTCCGAACGATTGTTTGGCCTCCAAGTAACAGTGTTTCCGATTCGTCGCGCATTGCGCCCATTGTCGTAGGCTAACGAACCCACCTGGTTACTCCTATCGGATATAGGGAACCAGCAGCTATACGCGAAATCCGGACCACATAAACATTCTGGCGTACTTTACACTGCACAGCAAGCTGTGTCAGTGGTGGAGGGTCTTTGAAAATCCCCGCCGGACCTCTCGATCTCTAATCAGACGTCTTAACCAATGAGCCACCAGACCACTCTAAGAAAGTAACAATCCCAGTACATGTTTTTATAGCGAAAATAAATTATTCTGTACGTTTTTGTTTACATCAATATCCTCTTAGAATCTTTTCCATCTTCTAGGTTTCCCGAAAATATTTGAGGTGAATGTCGGGATGGTTCTTTCAAAAGGCAATGACCGAATTCCTTGCCCCTCTTGTCTCTAATAGCCTCATCGTCAACGAGGTGTAAATATGGAAGGTAAATATATATATATATCCTATACAAACTCTCCTTTCAAGCGGTGTCTAATGGCTAAGCGGAGGATTTCTATATTTAGTACTCCAGCAAAGCTGCACCGGCTTTGGCTACCCGACCGTAATGGTCAGCCAAGTCCTATCGGGACAGGATACCCCGGTGTCGGTATGCTTCCCGCAAAATATAATTAATTTATAATGCATCTCTAGAATTCTTGAAAATGATATTAGATAACAATGTGTGAAAGCACGTTTTTAGAGGCTAAACAGGGTTAATTTATGCATACGTAGAGGTATGGCATTGTTATCTCACACAGTGACGGATGAAGCGACGGGCTGTGGTTGGACGCTCATTTTAAACTTTCCGCCTACTGGGTATCACACTTGCAGACTGAAATGTCGTACAGCCAAACCAGGTAGCTTGATTCACGTGATACTCATCATACCAAGGTCACGTTTCCGTCATGGTCGAGGCCACGTTAAGTAGACAAGCCTAGCCGGAGTTCCTGCGTGCAGAAGGTCAGGCTGCCGATCCTACGATAAAAGACGAACTTCCTACTTTCCTTTGACGACGCTGACGCGCAAGTTATCTCTGTACAAGAAAACATTAAACACTTTCCTTTCTACTACTGCCAATTTCCACATTTTCCTAATCGGTGGGTAACAAGTTCAAAACAGAATAAGGAAAACTCAAGTTTTGTTAATTTCACTCACAACGTATGAGCAAGAAAATTCAACAGTACTAAATTTTTTTACATGATTCTAAGGTAGGGGATATCTAAAAAGTAGTTACAAGTAACTACCGTGACATATGGAGCGTTGTAACCTACATACGCGAAGTAAGTTATGTTACAGGGGTGGTTTAACGGCTGATGAAGAGTCCATTCCAGGACAGTATTTGCACCATGACCTTTAATAGAAATTTACCATGCCGATCTAAGTAAAACACTATACTTAAAGGTGTTTTTAACATGTATAGTCTTTCTCTAAAGAGTCGAAGAATCATGTATGCAAATAAATCTGTACTGGCTGGTATGGACAGCACGTAAAGCTGTGGATCTTTTATAGCTGGTAGCATTATAGTGTTAGCTCAGGTAGTATCGACAGACAAGAAATGTTCAGCATCTCAGAAGCAGTCGGATCACCATCCAGGATCTCGTGGCCAATAATGTCATACTCATGTTTCTTTACGAGGTTACCACGGTGATTGCCTCTTCTCGCTTTTCAGTCTCCCATCTTCCCTCCCCCCTTTCTGTCCTTCCTGTATATTATATATTAGTATCTGAACTATACCCTTCTTCCAACATATCCGCGGTTGTTTTTTTCTCCTCCTTTCCCTTCGGATAATATTCTGAAGTTCTTTCGGGCAATACATAATTTATTTAAAAAATAATAAAAGAAGTAGATGCATATCTCGAGTCATGGAAGATAGATGCTGCTAATTAGTTCCAAAGCAAATAGTAATATCTCAGAAAACTAAAAAACTGAGTCCAGAGTTACATGACCAGTTACTGATTCAATGACATCAACCCATTAAAATTATGCAGGTGACTGTCAACTCAGTTGTGGGCTTCCTGGGTTAGGTGTTTCAACCGGCTACTCCGGTTACATTGTAGAGAAAGACTTTGCAGATCGTTTTTCGTTATCAGATTGTTGAACCGATTGAAACGTATAAACACTGTACTATAAAGTACAGGTGCTCCATCATACACTAACAGCTCCTAAGTAAACGTTGTAGTGTCTTATCTCATTTAATCGAACATGAATAAAGGAAAACTTGAGTTATTTTTTGATTAATACATCAGAAGTTGGAAAAAGAGAAATAATTGAATCATACGGCACTAACGTTATAATATCATCATGTAATTATTTTCACGTAAGTAATTAAAGCTTTGCCTCAAAGAACACCACGTGCTGTCAAAGAACACCACGTGCTGTCACTTGCCGTGGTTTGAGACCTGAGAATGTTTACGCTACACACGTGCTCAAATATTGGTCGGAATAAAAATACAGAACGTGGCAATATTAAATTTACCAATACTCTTTTTGGTTCCTACAGATACACATTCACATTGGTGTTCCTTTTTGCAAACGTATCGTAATTTTAGGAAGTCCGCAACAGGTAAAAATTATCCAGCAGCATACAAAACATATTGTAGCACACTCTTAAAACGACATCGATTTGATCTTCTCTACGTTATGGTAGTCACGCGTATTTTACTAGATGATACACAGATAGCTATCTACTTAGCAGATCAAACTGGTTTCGGAAAGTGTGGAACGAAACATAATCAAGTTATACGAAACGCGTTAACTTTGATCTTCGTCGTTTGACCACACACTGTTAAAGCGATAATTTTATTGTTTTGTTGTTTTAGGTGCTTCATTATCTTCGTTTTTTGTTTAGTTTTTCCTGTATTAGATGTTGTGGGTATTAGCACCACATGCAATTTTAAAAAAAACTGTTTAAAAGCTCTTCTTTTACACAATATGTTGAAAGCTATGGAATGTGCTCTTACCTCTAAAATAAACATATAACTCCGAATCTTTATCCAAATTATGGTCTGGGTTCTACAGAACAGTAAGACCCAAGTGAGCGATCTTAAACACTAAGCCTACAGGTTACTCTGTCAAATCGTATATATTAAAACAAGTCATCAATACCAGAATTGGCAGGAAGAAAGTGTTGCTAAATCCGAATATATTTTAGCATCGTAAGATCATTGCAGAATTTATTTGTCTTCTCCTGTCGGCAATATTTCGACTGGTTTGCAGCAGTTAAAGTAGACCACTTGATTCTATTTTCTACACGTCTATTGATTTCAGTGTATTTACTGCAGCAAATATCTCCAATAATTTTGTTTTTTGTACGTCATTTTTAGTGGTCATCACTATTCTTAATCTCAAAATATTTCTCAATTAATGCTTAAAAGAACTATTCTAGTCTTAGTAGGTGCATTCATCCCTTCTTTTCTCTAACATCGTCCAGAGAGTTTCTAGACTTCTTTTCGAATGCAAACTTTATGTCGTAAAAAAAGAATGTAGATAGGTGCCATAAAACAAAAATGTTCCACCGACTATTACAAAATAGTCCTGCTTCACTGAGTCACTCGATGTTTCAGCCATTCGCATTGAATAATCACGCCTAGCGTCCTCATAGACAAGGTCTTAAAGTTTCTCGGCAATGCTATCGGCAAACTGAAAAACAGATAATTTCACGAAACTTCGTTAGTGGGGAATACTCAAACAAGTAAACGATTAAATGAAACTTTGTGGGGAACTGACTGAGTGAACGTATTAATAAAAATGACGTTTTGGTGATCATATTCTCTGCGGCAAATTATCTCGTATCGTCATAAAGTTTCATTCATATTTAACACTAATAAAAACTTCAGTCCTATGTCCAAACTTCCTAAAGGATGATAGCTGAGTCAGTACAGTCCAGAAACAAGACATTGCGGCTATCACTACTCCGACACCATTATGTAGTATCGTGAGAAACTTCAGTTCACATTTGAAGACAAAAACAATTTATTTCTGGAAACACAGCATAGTAACACGACGTATCGGCGATCATTACTCTGTCACCATAGTCTAGTATCGTCACATTCGAAAGCAAGAACATTTCTTTCTTGACGCCCAATGCTGTATAGTCGACGCGGACGCCGGAGACTTGGTGTGCTGTGCGGCGGGCGGCCTACTCACCAGGGAGACGCAGCAAGTGGCGGTGTGGCAGGGTTGCGGTGACGCTTGGACGGCTGCTCGCTGCCGACTAACCTGACCGGCCTACGCAGACAGCAAGTGTCAGTGGACAGGTGCGCAACGTCCTCAAGGGCGGCGGAGAGCGCTGGGTGGGAGGCACCCAATCCGCACGTGCCAGGCGGATGGGAACCGCCACGCTAAGCATGTCACGAGACGACAACATCTTCAAATACCCCGACAGCCACAATTTTACAAAAGCGATCGTAGAAGTTGATTTTTTTTCTTTCCCATCAAAGTATATCGAAATATCCACATCGATAATAAACAATGAGATTATTATTGTTTTGTGTAGGTTTGCGTTTCTCAGAGTACTCCAAGAAAAAATTAGTAATAAAAAAAAAAAAATGTCTCATATGAACATCAGAGTTGGAAGTGCAGACTTCATAGTCACTGAACAGATGAGTTTCTCAAAATCAAAGAATTTTTACATCTCAGATTTACAAAGCTTTGTTTCCTTTATTGCAAAAACGGCAATAACTTAAGGAACCACACTAACAACAAATTCATTTAGCTTAAATCATAACTACCAGTACGGACGCTCAATAAGAAGTTTGTTTGTTTGGTGATTGGAAGGTCGCTGGTTCGGTATATTTAGTTTAGATCATAACTCCAGTATGGACGCTCAATAAGAAGTTTATTTGTTTGGTGATTGGCAGGTCGCGGGTTCGAGCAGGGGAGCTTCGATAAAGATTAAAGGTTGTAAGCTTTACCAATTTCTCTGCCAAGTGCCAACCATTTCCTGAAGATAGGAGTAAACCAAACCATCCTTCATTCAATTATTACCATCCCTTTGCGAATTCGAGTCCTATCTTGGCGCAAAATATTCCATCTTGCAGAAAGTTAGTTTCCGGTCCTAAACTTTTAAACAGAATTATTATATAAGAATTGAGATATAATAGGACTGACTTACTAAATGCTGCTGTTGCCTATAATTGTTGATTTCTAATAAGCTATTTACAGTTGCATGGTTTTTTTTTTTCTCGTATTTAACTATTTCATTCCTCCCAGCTGAAGGCTGGGAGGCGGGCTGCTGGAGGATCACGGAGATTTTTCAGCCTACTACACTACGGGGAGGGAGGGGGGATGGAAGGTCGGCCGTGGCCTTGTAAGGAACCATCCCAGCATTAGCTTAGAGTGTCTGGGGAAAACCACGGGAAACCTCACACAGGATGGCCGAACCGGGTTTGACCCCGGTCCTCCGGAATGGCAAGTAGCAGTGCGAAATCGCACTGCCCAAGCCTCGGTGCAGTTGCACGTATTTTTTATTTATTTATTTGTTATTTCATTTCCCCACACATGGGGATGGGCTGGCAGCGGGTGACACCACGTCCTGCCAATATATGTAGTCAAATTAGTATATTTCAGCTGCGAGTAACTTATGAATAATGTAAATTGATTTTCTTCATTCTTAAAAACTACTTTTAATGGTGGAATTACGACTAAATTGTGTTAGTCGCGTTAAATATGCTGGAACGGAAGTTTTGTGCATTCGTTATTTCAATGGGATATTTATTCATATATCCGTCAACATTTCTCCGTAAAATGGATCTCAACCAAATAATGAATCCAACGAATTTAGTATTTCATATAAATATATTATAAAAATCTAAAAATAATAAAAATTTTACGTCTGCCATGATCTTCTTTACAGATCATTCATCTTTTAAAGAAATCTTGCACTTATATGTTCTAATGTAATAATTTTGAGATTTGTAATAACTGTGCAAAAAAAACAGCAAAATGGAGTAGGACCCAATTCCAACGTCGAAAATAAAAATTTCATTTAAAAATGCCCCTACAGCAAATGCAAAGCAAGTAAAGAAAAGGGAACGAACTGATAACAAAAACATGAAGCTGCATTTAGGGAAAAAACCTAATGAAATGGGCCAGTATAAATGACCACTGGGTGAAAGAAGTCTTTTTAAAAAAAAAGTAGATATCATATAATGATTCTGGTTTGTACTTTGTTTTTAGCTGTTTAACATCTTCACAAATCACATGTTATTGCTACTTAATAATGATAAGGTAACTTAAATTTTCGTTTATGACAATTGGTTTTTGTGGCACATCTAAGATCTAACTAAGTTAACTCTACTAATAACATTCATAATCGTATAAATGTCGGCTGGATTTCAATTATTATTCGAACTTGCCATTTAATAAAGGAAATTATTACGAAGTTGATTCCACTGTGTGATATGCGAGAAGACATGCTAACCAATTCCAATCATCGTTCAATCTAGATAACAACTACGAACGCGAAAAAGTTAATCGAAATTTAATTTATTTCAGCACAAAAAGTGAGAGCATTTGAAATTTGTCAAAATCATAGGTTTTGAGGTAAAAATTGGATTAAACATGTGAACAATATACGTGTGCATGTTTAAATAAGTTTAAGTAAAGTATTAATTCATCATCATCATCATATTTCGAATCTTTCCACCTTCGAGAGTCGTTCGGCACATCCTCTAGCGAAGCAAGGTTCCATCTGTTACAGGCTTGCTAGGCTTGTCGTATTTTTGATAGGGGGATGCGAATGTCTTGCCATCTGTCCGTGAAACATGTAACTCGTTTTCTATGTAATGAATGTATTTTTATTTGTGACATGCGTAATTCATGAAACCGAGATTGAGAACCGTCGCAGCATTCGCTTATATGACTGCGGAAAACCGCCTAAGAACAGGTCTTCTGATACCGGACCCAGGGATCATTCTCTGAAAGTGAAAAAACAATTGCCCCATCTAAAAAGAATGGACTTTGTCCCTGAAAACCTCTCATCCTTTGTCACCGATATAGAGGTGGCAAGGACCACCAAACAAATGAAGAATGGTTTTGATGAATTTTACCCGGAGTTCTTCACCCACTGTGGAAAAAATTATTGGCCCGCTTCTTTACTAACATACTACAGACAAGTGTCATCCCTCAGAAATTTAAGCGGGCATAGATCTTTGCCATCCTGAAACCTGTAAAAACCCTTCCAGCGAATTTTACAACTGTTTCACTGCTAAGTACTATTTACAAGTTATTTAGAAGGATAATCTGCAATGGAAACCAGTCAAATTATTTTCGAAAACATCCCGGTTGAACAGGCAGGTTTTAAAACTGCAAGAAACTACGAGGATCAGGTCCTGGCCTTTACAATCCACATTGAAGCAGGTTTCGAGAGAGATTGAAGACTGGTGCAGTATTTGTTGACCTTACCGCAGCCTACGATACGGTGTGGCGAAAGGGCGGGGTGTGCAAACTGCTAAACATCCTGAAATGCAAAAAAGATAAAAAAAATCACTTGTCTGATCAATACCACGCTAGCTAATCGAACTTTCCAGGTTGTCTCAGATGATGAGTTACCAAAGTAAGAAGAGTGGATAAAGGTCTGCCTCAAGGCTCAGTTCTTGCCCCACTTCTTTTTAATGCATATATTTCCGACACATCTCAAACAGAATCCAGACAATTTTCTTATGCTGAATATATGGCACTAGTACAACAATCCCATAACAATCAGCAAATTGAAAATAGTTTAACAGCAGACCTCAAAACGCTGAGCAACTATTATAAGAAATGGCGTCTCGTACCCAGTTCCAGCAAGATGAAAACTAGTGTCTTCGATCTTAGCAGTCGGGCGGCGAATCTGTAGGTTCATGTTCTTCTTGATGGAACTCCCCTACAACACAACCCCTTTCCGAAGTATTTGGAAGTCGTAATGGATCGCACCTTGTCGTACAATAAACATCTAAACAACCTTGTAGCAAAACTAAGAACCATAAATAATATTCTGCAGAAGTGGTCGCAATGACAGGAGGGATAAGATTAGAGAAATAAGATGCCGTACTGATTCGTTTATGTATTCTTTCTTTCCTCGATCTGTTCGGGATTGGAATGCGCAGAAGTAGGATTGGTGCTTAGCACCCTCTGCCACCCACAGTATTTGTGATTTGCAGAGTATAGATGTAGATGTAGATGTAGATGTAGATGTAGATGTAGAAGTGAACTGGAACCTCATGAGGAGCATCCTCCTCCACATCTCAGCACTGAGTCTTGTGTATTTTGCAGCTAAGTACAGCTCATTTGTCTGGATGAATAGCATCCACACCAAAAAGATCGACATAGTTTTGAACCAGACGATGCGGATAATTAGTGGACGTACCAAGTCCACTCCACTGTACTGAGTAACATCGAACCGCCTTCGATAAGACGACGCAGTCGCCTAATTGCCCATTATATTAAGATCTATCATATCTTTGATCTCCCCATCCACGACGACATGGAAATTTCAGATACTTAAATCAAGAATTCAAATCATAAAAACTGCAAAACAGATTATATTTAACAATTTTAACGCAGAGAAGCATGGAGATTGGAGTAGACAGCCTCAGACCCACCAGAATGGAACTCCACTAAATGGACTCGACCTTCCCTGCAAGACCTGGGCAGCTCTCAACAGAGTCAGATCTGGCCATGGCAGATCTGCTTTATCTCTTTACATATGGGAGATTCACCAAATTGCGACTGTGGGGAGGAAGCACAATCCATCCGTAACGCGACCTTGGTTGCCTACTTCGAGCCTCCAGGGGATCACCGAAAGAGATTCAAATGAAGCTTTGCATTGGCTGCACTATGCCTCTTTTGAATTTTAACTATAATTTAATATTACATTTTACTAGTGTGAAACAATTGTATTTAATTGTGTTATTGATTATGTGCTATGACCATAAGACAAATAAATAAATATGATATTAAGTTTTTATTAATTTAAGAATTTACGTACGTCGCTCGCATAAAAAACGTGCAATCTATGGTGAAACATTGGCACAGATTTTAAGAAGGATACAAAAAAAAAAGAAGATAGTTTGACGGAGTTGTACTGTTTTATGCATATGGAAAATTCGTAATTAAAAGAGAATTAAGATGTAATTTTTATTATGAAGACGTATCAATAAAGGATAAAGGTAAAGGATAGTAAGGCCAACATAATTGTCAATTCTGTTTGGTAAAACGACGAAATTTCTGTAAAAGTACTGTTTACATCTGAGGAGTAATTAGCGTAGGGTGAAGATCTATCCTTAGCCAATTCAGGTGTACTGAATTGTAAAAAGGGCTTGATAACATAACAGAGGAAAGGTCTAAATGAAATGTAAATTGATTTTTTTTTCATTTATTCCCGTTATTTGATTACTAATAGGAGGATATTCTTAAAACTTGCTCACGTCAAAAGGAACATTCAGTAAAGTTAATAAAGTGTATTATAAAATACCCTTCAAGTTTTGTAAGGAAACTGTAGCCATGTGTTATGTATACTCTGATTACGAAAAACCCTCGTGATGAATCGAGAGAAGTAATTTAATGCTATTGTGTTTGGAAGCTATCTTCATCAAAATGTCATCAAATGAGATCATGATTGTTTTATTTGCAGTATGCATTATTTTAACATCAGCTAACGGAAGCCAGTACCGAATCTCATGATATTTGATTATAGACAACAATATTCGGCAGTAAGCACTTCATTACTGTGAGCTTATACAATACACGTATTAAGTCACTGTGTGCAGTCTCGTTAGCACGTTATGAGGCGTCTGCGAAGTACGTACTTGGCTCGACGGATGACTTCATATTTGAAAGTTGCCTGCGCTGCGTAATACAACACAAACGAGTGCTGTCAGAAAGTTTTTCCTCTCCGTATCTGAACATACAAAAAATTTATTTTGCAAAATCATTGGTTTTTTTCTGTACCACTGCATACCTCCTTCAATATTGCATTATAGTATATTCCAAAAATTACACTGAACACTAAAATGTTGACAGTTATGTAACTGATCGAAAATTGTGTCTATTAAAGACACCTAGTGGAAGAAGGCGGAACCAAATCAAAACCACACTCGGAAAATAATTCTGGTTTGTTTGGATTACAATCCCATCTGGAGTTGAATTTCATACCTGGCTACTTCTGTGTCAAAGAGGGGTTATTATGCCGGGAGAGGATGGATGACAAGGAACGGAAAGAAATTCGGTTATGGAGTGATTCAGGTAAACCAAGGAAAACCGAAATCTGGATGGCCAGATAGGAAACTGAACCCGTAAGTTCCAGAATGCTAAGCTCGAGCGTAACCACCCACTGAATGGTTTCCAGGAAAGATAAATTTGAAAATTCGGCGACCAATGCCATAGCAGCATTACAGCTAATAAAAACAGTAAATGATGGAAGAAAGTGAATTTGGAAATATGATTCTGTACCATGAAATTGATCCTAATCTGTACAACAATTGATGTTCTTCATGCACCACAGATCAAAAGCTTTCACCAAACAGAATGCTCTGCGAAATAGACTGCATTCACTGTTGAAAATATATATTTAATATGAAGAATATGAGGAATGGCAATATTTTTAATTTAATTTAATGAGAGAATGTTCAAATGTTAACTTCCCTACCCTCCCATTTTTCGCCTTTCTTGTCGGTTTATTAATCTTAAATCCTTCGTCTGTAATTTATCCCTTGCATTCACCCCCCCCCCCCTCCTAAACTTTGCTCTTTACAAAATTTAATTCGAGTATCTTTCAAAACATTTCGTAAATTATTCATCACTTCCTTTAGTAATTCATTGCAATCCTCGACTCATGTACCAATAAATGAAAATTTTACCGTATTGCCAAAATTTGTGAACGTTTGTCTTGCGTAAGGCATCGTTTCAAGGTATGCTGAAAGATGTCACAAGAAAATGAAATAAAAAATATTCACAGGGATAAATTTTTGATTAAAATTACTTAAATGTTTTTGGTTTAATCACAATGTGAAATGTCGTTTAGTAACTTGTTTAATACTCTGACATGTGAATTTATTTAATGAAATTAATAATCAGAAATGATTCTGTTGTATAAAGAAACAGATTTTGTTGGTTAGTTAAAACTACTTTTTTTTTTTATCATAATGTGAAATGTAGTTTAGCAAATTAGTTTAATAAGTTTATCAAATAATCTGATATGTGACTTTATTTAATAAAATCAATATTTCTGTAGCATAATGAAAATGGCTTATTGAAATCATTGGTTTCTAAAAATTAAGACCCTAGAGAAGTTAACCAAGAGAGGAATCCGAGGGCCTATGACTCTCGACAGTATTTAATACGGTACTGCTTCCAATCTGACCAGTTATCTATAAGATGCCAGGTTGCCTCCGAATTATATTATGAAACAGTAATGTTTTCTTGTAATTTTAAAATGGTACTGTCTGTTTTCTCGTTTGTGAGAGACATTTGGCGAAGCTGTACGAATGAATCGTTGGAGAGAATACCGCATCTAAACGTGTAACAGCATTCACGTGCGCTGTCTGTCTCTTATGCAACAGATGCGTAAGGCCGTGAAAAAGTTAAAAGCAATCATATTCTAAATGGACAGCTGCAGATGTTGACTGAGTACTATCGCTTTGACAGCTGACCATCTGCTGAGTAGTTAACTGACCTCCACAGGAGGTGAAGATGCTCAAGTACTGGTAGGACAACCGGTAATATTCTACTCAATGCCATCACCAACGTTTTCAGTTCACAGTATATTCGCTGTAGCAGGATTGCAGGTTTCAACATCCAATCCCTGCATCAAAAATTCTACTCTTAACGCATAATTTACATTACGTTATTTCCTTTGCACTACTTTTCTTCTGTAACTAAATCAAATTTCACAAAACAAACGATATTGTCTCTTGTTTTTCCGGCATCACGCCTTGTCGATGTCAAGGTATATAAGGACGTGTAATAATTTTGACAAGGTATTCAGCCAAGTACTTTTGAAAGAACCATCCAGGAGGTCGCCTGGAAACATTATGGGAATCCATGGAAAATCGCATTCCTGAATTAATATTGATTGCACAAGTGAAAAGCACTTCTCATTTTCTTTCAGGTCGCTTCCATTTTTATTTATACTGTATAATGAATATCCTTTCTTTTGCAGCAACTTGATTTACTGCCTATTGTACAGTTTAACTTTCCCATTCAACTCACTTTACAGAAACAAATACTTTTATTTAAGAACGAAGCTTTTCACGGTGTTGTAAATAAACTGCTCTAGGGCATCCAGCTGCGTATAAATGTCACATCTTTGTCTTCATATTTCAGAGATGGGCTCCCTCGAAACGTCCAAGGCATGTCTCGTTTATACGCGGCTGGATGCCCGAGTGCGGTTTATTTAAATACTTTCATAATTCTCAAACCATGTAGCTACTAACACATTTGTCACTAGTTTGTATTCCCACACTTAATATTAAAAAAAATCATTTTTTAATGTCTCTTCACCAAATGAGCAAATAATCTTTAGTCTCCGACTATTCTCTTTTTCACTCTCTTCTCCGCCAAACTTCTATAATTGGATTCAATAACAAGCAGTTTAATGTTTTCCGCACTCTGAAAAATTATTATTATAAATTTTTGTTTGTTGTTTCGGGCTTTACGGTTTGTCTACGTCGATGTTATTAGGTCCGGGAGATGTTTTGGGATGGAGCTGGAAGTAATTGGGTGATCCCTACTTGAAGTGAGCATCAGTCCATTCTGCTGTAGTTTTTTCGTCGTGAGGTGATTTCCGTAAACGTTTCCTGTCCTTTTAATACCACGAGCGTTTACAATAAATGTTTATACAAACATAGAAAAGGCTTATGACGATAAACGTTTTTCCCAGCCAGTACACACTTAATTCCATAGTCAATGACAATGCTTTCTCTTCATAAACTAGATGAATCAATAAAACGTTGTTAAAAATGTGCAAACGTTGTTTTGCACTACTTTACATTCAATCGTATTTTCTCTATTGCTCTAGTTAATTAATCTTCGTTACATGTTAGTCTTTCTGTCAATTTCACGATGCTTGGCTGTGACGAATGACCTTATCGTGTATTGATGACTTTTTTTTAGTTTTACGTCATCTTCCGTTGTAGTATGGCTCTATTCGCGAGATAGGCAGCAGAAAATGAGAGTTTTTTAATCTTCGAAAAACCAGTGCTCAGTCCCCTTAAGAATGATTATCATAGGTAAACGTATTAAAAATAAAATAAAAACCATTTCCGCATAAACCTAAGAATGAAAATCACGGACGCTAGTTGAAAAGTAATTTAAATTATTTGACACCGGAGAAATTTAGTATTTCGTTATAATTACGTGGCGAACTACCGCACAGACATCAAGAATTTATACTCACTCTGTTAACATTAATGAGCCGTGAACTTCAGTGAGAAGTATTCTTTTTCCTGATCTTCTTCTCATAAATTTGTAGGGTATAGCAAGTTTTTTTGTCATCCTCTTTTTTGTGTTCATTTTCTGACGCCCTAGAACACTGTCTCAGACGGTTTAACTGCCTTTCAATCAACAGGTATACGGCCTTCATCTTCCTTTTTTAATTTTTTAAAAAAATATTCTATACATTCTCTTTAAGCGTTCGTTCAAGTATTTCCTTCGTTCTTTCATCAATTTTCTTATTTTTGTAATTTGCATATAAATATGTTTTCTCGATACTCTATTCCTCATTCTCTCTCCTGTTATTGCTCCTAAGAATCTTGATTTCATTATTTTATAATAGTTCTTTGATTAATTGTGGCAAAACTGGCTTTTACACCATGGTATTTACGCCATTGTGCTGTAATATAAGAGATTTTATTTTTCTGTAGCCTGATATATTTAGTGGTTTAATAGTTTCGTTATCCGCTTCTTAATGAAAAAAATTATTATAAATTATAGATAAAAAATATTTAAAAGAAAGCAGTTATTGGAAAAATAACTACCCTAAATGGAGATTGGCGAAATGGGTTTCTTTATTGGATGTTAGTTCCATTTGAGACAAACATATGACGCATTGTTGAATATACTTCAAGCAAACATGTAGCAGAGTGGCTCATTTAGAGTTTGTTCTTAGGATCTGCACGATAACCTCTGGAAACGATGCTATACGTAACTCTGAGAAAAATGCTGATTCAATTACGTAAAGGGATGTAACCTTAATGGCAAGCGCATTACCGAGGAAGCAGAACGCTCAGTCATATTATGTGGCCACTTGCATGATGTCTCCGTTACACCTTGTGATAGCTAATGCGCTTTCATCATTATAGTGGCCAAGAGCAAAATGTTCTGGAATATTCCGTAATGTTCGAATGTACAGCTGTGCTTCCGCTGAAGGCCATCCGAGACACAATCAGTTTTTCAGATTTGAAGCCAATGTTGCCAAAAACACAATGTTATTTCTGCAGCTAATACGCTGTACAGAGATACTCACTACCTATTAACATGACGCCACTTTCTACATACAGAATGACGGGGCATAAAACAAACCATCTGATCAGCATCCGGGTTTAAATCAATTTTGAATCCGTAGTATTGTTCAATCAATCGTAGGATAAACTGTTTGGATGCAATCTTTCAATATGTAAGAACGGCATCTTATCCTTTTCTGAACAGGAAGAACGGAGAAAATTTTCACCAGTAGAAGTCTCTGTCGTCATTGTTAACGTGGTTCACGATGGCGACAGAGTGGTTGATCGCTGAAATCAGGCAGTTCCTTATCGGACTCACCTAGATTCATTTGCTTCGCCATTTCTTGATGTGTAATGCAACATCAAAAATAGACAGGTTTCAAAACACACACAAAAATCGTTTTATAACTCTTCTGCTTTTAGTGATGATATCGCATACTTTTTTCATTTGCCGCCAAATTCTCGGATACAAATTTGAGTTTTTATTCCGTTTATCACTTGTGTCTTTTCAGCAGTTCCCTCGTTATTGTTTACTACAGGCGTAAACTGAATGCGGACTAAAATAGATATTCCAATACAATCAGAATAGACGTAACAATGTCTTCATGGAAGGACTCATTTTTATGAAAAATTGAACATGACAATTATTGATCAGCCTAAGCAAAAGCTATCTACGGCATAATTTTTTATATATATATTATTCGTATTATGCCTTAAGTTCAAATGTCCATTATATTTTAATCCTAAACCATTGTGCTGGTATGACAAGAAAAGTCCAGGCGACACGTTTCCATTGATTATATCGAGCCCACTGAAATGTAACTGACGATGGTTCAACATGAGGAACACATTGGGGCGGAGTCACCTGTTCAACAATGTGCTCTGAACGGCGTGCTCCAAAACACTTGTGCGCGCTCAACAGCATTGCACTCTGCCGCAATATCTGCCAAAGATTGCCCCCCTCCCCTCCCCAAATCCGGTTTCACAGAGCGGGCAAGCCTCCTGCCCTCTTGTTCTGTGACTAGGCGTGGACGACCATCACGTTGTCGCCTGCTCGTGGTTTCCTCGTTATTCAGCCACTTTCCATAGATGGTCACTGCAGTAATACTCGAACAACCAACCAGCCTCGCCGTTTGCGAGGTGCTCGTTGCCAGGCGCTCAACCATAACAATTTTCCCTTTGTTAAAGTCATTTATGTCAGTATATTTCCCCATTTGCCACAAGTATCACCTCTTAAATAACTGCCCATGTGTCTCTGCTCCGCTCACGTATGACGTAACCCGCCAATCTCCTCAGTGTACGTGCCTTATAACTGACGGTGGGAAATAATTTCTGATGTAATGGACTAAGTATCAGAAATCCATATTTTACCTAACCAAGGATATTCCTCTTATTTACTATTTTGCAAGGGATCTAATCTGTGACGATAGAATCTGCCTATTGTTCACTCCCAGTTAGTTCAGATCGTTGGGGCACCAAGATCGTCTCAGCCACGAACAGGTCTTAGCTGATTCAATTCACTGCGGAGAAATGGATTTTCACCATCGGAACTTATTCTGCTGATGTGGATAGTTGTTCGTGCGTTGTTCCTGAGAACTAGTTTGAATACCAATGCCTCCGTTTAAATCCAAAGCCTCTCCTCAATGCGTATGAAGTGAGGGTAATCGATACTTTTTATGGTGATTCATCCATCGAATAGGGACGTTAAGCTTGGCGTCAACCTAGGTGTCACAATGTAAGCGGAATCTACACTTAACATACTCATTCCTCACGGCCATGCTCAGAAACTGTAATATCTTCATTTGTGTTAATTTGGAAGGAAAGAGGAAATCATCCCAATAAAGATTTCTCCGATGCCTGTGTCATCTGCTATGTTGATCAGTATCATAACCAGGGATTGTAGGTACTGGTTTTTTCTTTGCTTACTCAACCCGTCCTGTCAATTGTTAGACAATTGTGGGCTTCTAATTACTTGATTGAGACTGACCTGAGAACATAGCCCAATATGAGTTAAAGCAATTAGTTGATCAGTTTCGCTCGTCAACAAGCCGAAAGACTTCATGTGACTCAACGTGTAGTGAGTAGAGAAATTCAGCCCCTCTGATCTTATAACAGTGCATGATTTCAGTTTACTGCGCCATCCGCCTACGCCAAGTGTTAATCTAACCGAACAGTTTCATGATAACGTCTATCTGCAGTATCGTAGAGCCGAGCGTATAAGTCTGTTTCATATGAACAAAGTAAAGCTTTGCCATAGCGAACAGTCAGTTTTTTAGTCCGTAAAAATTGCAGCGAAGATTGAAATCCAAACCACTTGACTAACAGTCGTGCACCTTACCACTGCGCGACCATGTTGTTCACAGAGTATCAGTAACAATTTTATTTTAATAGTTTATATTGCTACCAGCACTACAACGAGTTATACTACAGTGGGTCTGAAGATTCGGGGCAATATCCTCTATCCATAGGAGGTACGATGTCTAAAAATGTTATTGCCGTGGAAATTATTTCTTTCAAATTCTTCTCAAATTATTGCTGTCCATCTTATCGCTTGGTGAGCTTACGTGTAATATACCTGTCCTCACAGAAGGCGCAGTTGCCTGGGCATGTCTTCAGGCGTAACGATCGACATTGTTTGGACAGCTGCTACGAGCAACATTGAACCAGTAATTCAATCAATAGGTTGAGCACACAGTGGAGACACATACCCACCCTTCACTGTCTTCTTCAGGTCATGTCGTAAAATGTATAGAATTTATAGACAGTAAATTCAGAAAGTTTATGACATATTTATAGGAAAATACGGATTCTATCAGCCTAGAAGCAGCATCCTTTAGTCAACAAAATATGATTTTACTTTTTTCAAAATGAAATCTCTTCACTTATATTAATATTAATCTAATTTTGATCATTCAAGGAATATTCACGATTATTTTATCGTATCATTGCAATCCTTTGTTAATGAACCTTACTATATTTCTTGCCTAAATTATTTCGTCTTGAAGCTGTAAAAATATTGAAATTTCTGTCGTTCAATTCTAACACATTTGACTTACACTATGGAACTGAGGGGAAAAAATGCATCCATCTATACTATTTTAAATTCGTAAGTGGGCTGTTTGTCACTTTATTCATCCTACAAGCAATTTGGATAGGGTTTTCACAATTAAAAATCTTATAGACGAGCTTAAAATATACTGTATTTCTTAAACATCATATCTTACAGTACTGAAAGACGTCGAGGAGTGCGCCACCAAGTGGAGAATTAAGATCAACGCATCGAAGAGCTTGGCCATCATGTTGACGCGGAGGCGTAAGCCACCACGACCGATGCTGAGGCTCTTCGAGGAGAGAATCCCCTTGGTGGCCACGGCAAAGTATCTTGGGGTGACCCTAGATACGAAACTAACATGGATGCCTCACTTCGAAGACGTCAGGCGCAGAGTTCTTCAACGACTGGGGCAACTGTATCCAGTGTTGAATTACAATAGCACAATACCACCCAGAGGCGGCCTCCAATTATATCAAGCACTGGTGCGCCCGATTATGGAATATGTATCCCCTGTATGGGGATATGCCGCAAAAACGCATATTGAAAAGCTGCAGAGAATGTAAAACAAGGAGCTGGAGAGAGCACTCCACCTGCCAATGAGGCCAATGAGGATCCCCGCTGTCTCGTGGAGACAGCGGGGATCCCGAGACTTTGGGATAGGTATAAAAAAAATAGCACGATATTTTCACCAAAAAACTGAGCGACAACTACCTTATTCGCTCTCTAGGGCACTACGACATACACGAAGGTCCACATAGAAGACCACTCCAGCTGCTGACAGAAGATAACGAGTGAGAAAACCACAAATACAGCGCAAAAGGAAAGCACTTACACGGTTAAATTAAATATACAAAAAATAAAATAAAAAATAAAACATAATTTAAAAAAAATTAAAAACGGGCTGAACAGAAATGAAAAATATAAAAGTAAAACAAGCACTTACACGGAAACAGCAAATAAAAGAAGGCAATGCCAAGACGGCCAGTACTTCTGACAAGAATCCCTTAACCTAAGGGCTAAGGGAGATTGATAGAGCCTCTACTACTATTTTGTGGATTCTGAATAGACTATATATATATATATATGTGCTAAGTTACCTTGGTTACTTATTACTTCAGGTTTCTGGACTATAGTACTTTAGAATTCAAATAAAACGTTAATCGAATAACTACAACAAATATTGACATTCTAAAAGGTTGCAAAGATATTGTATTATCAACGTTTATGCTTTGTTGAAGAGAAACACAACGCAAAGGCATTACTACCCGTATGCACACACAGGTCCACGAGGACGAAGCAGCGGTAAAATGCTAGAGTGTATAGAACATCACATAAAAAAGATGTCTTAGCTTTTACTGTCCACGACGGACTTCCGTGAATCCTCTTACATAATTCTTGGCCATGAGCCTCATTCGGACTAGGGCGTAACTACTTTACGCCCTCATTGCACAACCCACAGTGAAACTATATCGCAACTGACTATCTTGTAACAAGACTCGCAATGAATGGTACACCTGAATGTTTCTTCGGAGTGGGTCCTTTCTTCAGGACCATATTATTACCGCTGGTCGTAGGTATACCACTGCTCAGCAAACTGCTTTCCCATCTGCTTCATCCTGTCACTGTCCCTTGCTGTCATTAACTACGAAGGTTGTTAAACTTCCACTGAAAGTCTATGTACTCGTGACTTTCCTTGTCACAAATCGTTTTTCGCACCGTAGCTTCCCTCCGCCTGTTAACTGTAAGTAAAGTTGGGTTTGTGGCGAGTAGGAAAGACAGGATAAGACACATATCGGACTGAAAAATAAAACGTATCTGCTGTCTTGTCTTGCTTTGCCTTGACCATACTCGAAATAATTATGTTATTCCGTTTAAACGAACATTTGACTTTTATTAACAAACACAATTTTACTATCACTTTTACACAAACAAACATTTCATATGTATTAATTTCGCTTTGTTCCGTCACGTTTCTTTCTCGTCATTGATATGTTAGTCCGATCACTTCCAATGCATATATTATTACGGAGGCTAGTCTCTCCCTAGTTTAAGGCTGACACTCACACACACGTGCCTTCAACCCTGTCATATCATCAACCGCACTCCTCAAATCTTCACTGACACTCCACACATCTCTCTCGTTGCGCCGCACGGAGGCACCAACTTACACGAGTCAGACAATTTTGTAAAATGTAACTTCCTCTGACTAGAAGTTGTACAGTATGTCATTACAAACACAGAATGAAATAATTATACAGAATAAAACCACAACGAGAACAAGATTCTTACCGAGCGTGGTGGGCGAGTCGTTAACGTTCTGGCCTCGCGTTCGGGAATACGCCGGTTCGAATCCCCGTCCAGAAATCCAGATTTGTTTTTTTTTTGTGGTTTCCCCAAGGAACGCCGGCAAATGCCACGATGTTTCCTTCAAAAGGCCAAGCCAGAAATCCTTCCCGTTCCCTGTCCCCAGTCCCATCCAGCCTTTAATGACCCTACGTCGATGAGGCATAAAGTCATAAATAAATTTAAAAAATAAGATTCATTGTGGGTATTCATCTTTTATTACCATTTAGTTCTCCTTCTTCTTCCGTTCCGTGGTTAATTCACGGCTTTCGTCGACTTTTCTTCCTATTACACGTCATTCGCACTATTAATTTGTAACTCAGTTTAAACTAAGGTGTCTTCTACACTTCTTAGGCTTCTTAAATCTTCCTGTGACTTCCTTGAAGTAACTTTGTTTGCAATCACCCTCTTCACACGGATTTTGTTTCTTTGTTGACGTCCTGATATGCGATTCATAACCAAAGTTGCACGAATTGAAACTTTTCTTATTTAGGTGGAGAGGTAGCTCAAATTTCAAATACACTACTCTTTGTAAAAATTACAGCACCCAGAATGAATGGTATAGATCACACCAAAAGCGGAGGACGTATAGAACAGTGGAACCATAATGAGTGATAAAGATTGAAAAGAGATGGCGTGCACGTAGAACTAGCAGCGATATTTCTTGTGTGACTGGACAGGTTAATGCTACGCCACACTCAGTCGATGCACAGCCTTCAAACGAAGTGGAAACGGTATGCCTCGTCGACGTCAAAGCACGCAATATCTGCAAGATTGACCGTGGCATAATGATTGGTCTCCAGGAAACGGATTTGTCATGCCGTTACATTACGTCTCGAACAGTGCACTCTACTATCACAACGATGTGTTTGTGAAACTTGTGGATAGAAGTTGGTCGCATACATCAGTGGATACTAGACCACACAACGCGACCACAACGTAGCATGACCGCCATTTTGTCAGAAAAGCTGTAACCGACAGAACAGCTTCGTCTACAGTGTTGGCTCGACGTTGGAGCTCTACAACATTTGCGGACATGTCTGTTTCGACGGTCTGCCGAGGGATGAACTCATGACAAGTATGTCAATTCGTCAGCCTATATTGACCAGAAACCACAAACGACTCAGGAACACGTGAACGCCGTTACTGGCGTCATGAGCGGCAAAATATATTTTTGCGTGAGTTTCGCTTTAACTTGTCCCACTGTGACGGTTGCCAAAGTGTTAGACATTACCGTGGTGGGTGCAATCGGGCAGACTGCACTGTTGAACAGCATAAAGGACAAACGCCAAGTGTAATGGTTTGGGATGGCATTGGCTATTAAATGCGGTTTCGCCTCCTATGTATTGAGGGAAATTTGAACAGAAGGCGGTATATAGAGGAGGTTTTAGAGCCCGAGACACTGCCATCCTGCAGGCAATTCCACATATCATATTTCACTCAGCAGGACAATACCTAGCGACATATGACGAGGAATGTGCAAGGCTTCTTCGCTGAATGACGGGTACCACTGCTTCTCTGACCTGTCCGTTCGCCTGACATTTCTGTCGACAACTTTTTTTGTTCTGGTACTCCTGTAACGTCTACCGATGCTTCATGGACGCTCCTAAAACCCGCGTGGCAGTGTGTTTCCCGGCAGCCCTGCCAGAATCTCTTTGATTCCATGCCACGACGAGTAGAGGCTCTGTTTGCTGTATATGACAGCTTAACACCGCACTGATTTCTCATTTTCAAAGTGCATGTACAGTTTTGAAATTCCAATAATGTATTGTGATGTATTAAATCTGTGGAATAAATTGCGTTGTAGTCACTTATCTCCTTCTTGGTGTAGCAATTTTCACAAACAGCAATGTGGTCTCGTACATAGTCCCACGTAAAGTCCTACAACTACATCATTGTATAAAAGTATGCGATTGCTGATTGTATAGTATAAAACGTTCAACGGATTTACAATCATTGTAAATAAATCATAAACGCTTTTAGTAACCACCAGAAATACTATACAAAACTGAAGCAACAACCTACTCGTTACACAATCAACAAAATTTAATACCTACGATCAGGGTTATAGTTACATGAATACTGATATTATTATTGAATTTAAATCTAGCACAAATTTTTTTCTGCAAAATGATTAACAACGTCTCTTGTTAAGATTGTATTAACCAAGTTACACTCCAATATCTTCTCAACTTATGTAGGCTCAAAAATGTTACTGAACAACAGTTTTTTTAAAAAAACTTCTTTAAACAATTTACTCACTAAAATTTAGTCATAAATAAATTCCACAAACGGGCAACTACTATTTTAATTCCACACATATACCGGTAGGTAGCGTATTCAAAACTAATCGTTTTGAAAGGATGATAACCGAACAGAATCTGCCACTGTGTCCGAAAACGTGTGAAATGATATGGATTTACATCATTCTAAGATGGCAGAATAGACACTGTCAGTATTTATCCCCAACTCGTAGTAGACACGGAAGGTAATGTTTATGAAATAAGATCCTGACAACCTATGTGACAAAGCAGAAAACCTTTAATATCCCCATTCCACTGGCAATCTTGAAGTTTATTGCTCTTACATCTATTTTCTTTCAGAACACCATTCAACTTCAATGCCAAATCGTTCTTTAGAGTGTCAGTAGCCACGCATTCACATAAGCTGTTCGAGGAAATAGTTGGAAAGGAGAGAAGCAACGGTTATCCACAGACTTTTAATAAGGAATGGTGTGATTTTTTTCTGAAGTGATACAGAAAGTAATGGAAAAGGTTATTAGATTTTCTCGGAGGAATATCATATATGTCAGCTCCCCAATTCCGATATTTCATTTATTTTACATCTTTTCGTTCTTGATTCAGCATATTCTATTCCCGTATTTATAGTTGAAGAAAAGGGAATGGCTCTGATTTCCTTTATGAGTCGTTACTTGAATTAATTATTGCTTGCAGGAAAATATTTTAAATTATTCGTGATATATTTTTATCAATATTCTTTTAAACAGATTCATTTAGTAATTTCGCCTTGAGAATAACATATATAATGTAGTCAAGAGACTTCTTTGTATATGTATTCGTCATCAACCAAACGCATCTTCTTTCTACCTCACTAACCATTACTGGTATGTGTTTTACACAGCACAATATCCACTGGTGAATTAAATTAGAGCTTCAAGTTTTCACCAGCAACCGTTCATCCACTACGCTCGGTCAAAATCAGCATCGGCATTACTGTTAATGAGGTTTCTACACAAGGAGATACAAGTAGCTTCTTAAAAAATTCTACAGTATCACCAACAACACAGCTCAAAGTTACTAAAGTGTTTTGCCAATCTTACTGATCGTTTTTTCGGCACCCACAGCAATGTCTGACAGTGAGTTTATTCTCAGTATAAATCAATATAAAGACACCATTCTGCAATGGAACAATCTACGATAGTCGTCTGTTATAGTACGTCTTTAAGCAGCAACAGATGAAGACGATATAACAACCGAGGTAGGCATTTTATTTGTTAGCAAATATATATTTCCGAAGCATTTTCAGTGGCAGTACCTCGTTATACGAGACACAAAACATTATATACCAAGAGTGGTTAGTAGCACAGGGCGTTTGGTTGATCACAGGTGAAGATAAAAAGTAAATTGGTAGTGTTGTTTCTCACCACAGTATTAAGTGAGTAAATCACTGTAATTCTACAAGGATACGGTGAGCTCGTTGATACGATCAAATTTATTTCCTTGAAAGCCATTCCCAGAGGCAGTAGGATATTTACATTCAAGACCTGGAGTCCAATTTTGTACGTGTAGAAAGGATATTTTTTTTTTTTTTGCTCCGCGCCTTGTCGACATCAAGGTTATTAGAGGCGGAAAACGAGAAGGAAGTTGGCTAGGGACTTTTGAAGGAAGAATCCTGACACTCGCCTGGACAGATTTGGCGAAACCTTGGAAATCCACATCTGGATACCAGATCGGGATACGAACCCGCGGCCTCCCTAATTGCTAGGGCACAGCGTTGCCGCTCACCCACCTCGCTCGGTTGAAGGAATACGGAAATATTTTTCGGATTGGTGGATGAAACTTCAATTTCTGAACCAGATTAAGTTCAGTAGCTGATAATTACTGAACCACTAAATTCGTGAAAGCATTTAGAACAAACCAATTAAACTGTGCATGGCGACTGACATAGATGACAAATATGTACCTCTATAAAACTTCTATTTTAAAAATCCTGTCAATAAATATGACTGTTTCTGATCTGTTTACCTTATGATAGCAAGGTCAACACCTGATAATTTTCATTACTTCAGATGATTCGAAACAACTCTAAATACGCTAGTATACATGAACCAAATATTGCATCTGCAAAGCTTAAGAAGCTAAAATAGAATAACAATACCAGCCTAATCTACAAGTGATAGTATAACAATTTAATAAGTATTTCAGTAGTAAGAAATCATTAATTAAAATACTTTTGACTTTAAAATTTTGACGAGCCGTTTCTAAAAACGATTTGTTATTTTATCATTCCAAAACACTCAATGCATGAAATTTATTTACAGGGAGTTTCACGGATATGTTCTGATGCAAGGCAGTGATCAAAATGAGACATAACTTATTCCAATCCTGAGACCATGAGTTGAAAATTGATTGAAGCCCAATCAAAATCCTACCGGTAGAGTTTGCGGGAATCGTCTTCAACCGAAAATACTACTAATTTCCGAGTACTTTTATCTTAACTTCTCGTCGTTTCGACATCACATTAAAAGGAAATATACTCTAATTTAATCGCAGGCTAGTGGCTGTTCATTATTCGAAATCCCATCAAAATCCAGCCAGCAGTGTTTTCGTGAATCCCGTTTACTTAAACAGACAGTTACAAATTTTAAAAACGATTCATTCCTTTTCTGCACCTCATTAACCCTGCCCCAAACTCAGTTTTCAAAAATATTGTAAATATACAGACTTTCTTTCAGCTACTGTATTGTATTGGATTGTAATGCTCATACAATGGAAATAGCGTATAAAACACTAGTGCGTCCGCATCTGGATTACCGTTGTGGAGTTTGGGATCCGTATCGCAAGGGCCTGATTGACTCAGTGGAGAGGGTACAGAGGAGAGCCGCTCGATTCGTGACTGTTTACTACAGCCCTTATGAAAGCGTCTCAGAATTGATACGTAGATTGGGCTGGGATCGTTTGGAAGACAGACGACATCATTTGCGTTTGAATATATTGGAGAATATACTAAATTCTAAGACCTACGAGTGCAATGAGATACTTCTTCCACCAGCCTATTTGGGTCGCAATGACCAGAGGGATAAGATTCGAGAAATAAGATGCCGTACTGATGCTCTTATGGATACTTTCTTTCCTCGTGCTACTCGGGATTGGAATGCCCAGAACTAAAATTGGTACTTAGCACCCTCTGCCACCCACAATGTTTATGAATTGCAGAGTATGGATGTAGATTATATTTATAGATTCGCCCAATGAATCACATTATAGAACTAGATTTGCCTCATACTTCAGTTAATCAATCATATCAATAGAGACCGAGGAAGAGTGCAACAGAGAGAAAGTGAATTGGGTATGAAAAGAGTAGTGGAAGGACTGAAAATTATGGAGAGACTTGTGTTGGGGAGTGGCTGGAAAGTCTCCAAGAAAATGATGATAACAGCGCAACGCAATGAGTCTTGTCATACATTGGCAAACCATATATATTTTTTGGTGTTCATGTTTTGTGTGTTATTGTGTGGCACATAAGTTTTGAGTCGGAAAGTGCCCAGAACACCAGAATTTTCCCAAGTAAATTCAGGAAAATTATAAAAACTTTGGTGACTGCAGTAAACAATGAACGCCTTTAAACTTTAATTGAAATTTGAAGCAAGACTCTTACCTCCCTGTCTCAGCACATGCTAATTTAATTTGACTGCGATGAAGCGCACATTCCGGTGGCAATTTCCCTACACGCTCTCTACGATTTTTTGTTTTAAATTCTTTCAGGGTACTTAGTAAATTATTCATAACTTCCCTTCGTAATATATTGCAATCCTGACTCCATTACCTATGAAAGAAAATTTTCCCACACTCTTGTGCCTGAAATCGAGTGCTAGCTTGTGTTCATAATCATCTTTTCCCTTCTATTCAACGCTCTTAATTCTTACACTAATATCTTTGCAAGCCTCATCGCCAATATACGCCTTGTACTCTCTCAGCACTCTCTTCACATTCCTTCCATGTTCCAACGAATCTTATTAGTCATTGATTGTGTTATGCGACAATCTGCAGAGACAAAACTAGCACGCCCTCCAATTACTGTATTTGATACGCAAAACGTGGGTCGGTCGCATACTACACCACCAAATTTAGTCAATTGTCTGGCCAAAGTTTTGTAATGCAATTCGCTTACTTCTCTGGCACGTCCCTTTATCACTCTCTCCAACAAGTGCAAGATTTTGAAACATGTCACTACCACCTGTCCAATTGGGTAGTTGACTAAATTTGAAAAATAGGTTAATACTTCACCTTATTATCTAATTTACTCAAAAAACATCTTATTTTGTAAAGAATCGAACATTTACATTATGTATTTTGCATTTGTAAAAACGAATTTAAATTTAGCTCAAAAACGCTCTAGACTGTCATGGCGTCTTGGATGACGTCATAGCGTCTGATATGAATGTAAACAGTCGTGTACGTATATGGCAGGTATAGATTTTCTTTAGTTAAACATGAGTTCCTCGTTTTATAAGTACTGTGTAGTGCCGAAGTGTAGAAGCACAACAATAAAAACACCAGATAAGTTATTTATATATGTTCCAAACAATGAAAAAATACGGAGAAAGTGGTTAAAACTTGCAAGGAGGGAGGATGCTCACAATTTACCTGCAGACAGTAGTATCTATTTTTGTGAAGACCATTTTGATGTAAGTGTTTGTGCATAATATATTTCTAAATCCAAAGCAAAAATGATGAATTTTGCAGAACCACTACTTTTCAAGTAATGATAATGGAATAAGGTATGAGTTGAGTTTGTTTTGGTTTTATGTGATAAAATCTTTCTTTAGTGCTATTTTTCATAGAATAAACATCATTAAGTGGCGCCACAATCTGGTGATAGATTCTTAAGCAGCTTGATGAAACAATTCGAAAATAAAGAATAATTGTTTTTAATTTCTCTCTTGGTTCTCGAGATATCGTAACTGAAAGATGATGATGTTAGGCTGATATGAAGCTTACTTGGGAACCATCAGACCTGTTCCGAACGGATTTCGATCTCCCGAGTCTATGTTGAAGGGTAATAACTCCATATGTCTGTATTATAATACTGTAATTTCTTCAAAATGAGTCCTAGGTAACGACATATTAACGCGCAAAAATTTGTGAATATTGTTTTATAATTTTAGTGTATTGTTTCGCAGTTTCAGCGTGGCGTATCGGTAGCGTGCTTGCTTAGCGAACCCGTGTTCAAATCCCCATACTAGAAAATATTTTTACAGGGTGGAGCGCGGTAAGTTGCTGATTTGGGAATGAAATAAAAAAATAATGAACACTTAGAATTTTACATTTTTATTTTTCTCATGTTGGACAATAATGGAAGTTACTAATTACATGGTTTAAACAATATATCTGGCAAATGTCTACCTTCACAATCCACACACTGCCGTAACCGTTTTCTGAAGTTCTCGTGCACTCTTTCAAGCATGTCTTCTGGTATTCTTGCAATTTCAGCCTCAATATTTTTCTGTAGCTCTTCCAGGTTGTTGGGACGATTACAATACACCTTTGACTTCAGGTAACCCCAAAGAAAAAAATCGCATGAGGCTAAGTCCGGTGATCGTGCTGGCCAGTTGAGATCCCCCATCCGAGAGATGAGTCTTCCAGGAAACATTTGCCTCAAAAAATTCATGGTGATGCCCGCTGTGTGTGCAGTGGCACCATTTTGTTGAAACCAGGTAGCCTGTAATTGCATTTCCTCGAAAGCCGGCTGAAAAAACTCTTGCACCATAGTTAAATAACAATCTGAATTCACAGTTACGACAGATTTTCCTGGAAAAAGTAAGGGCCAATGATGCCTACTAGTGATATGGCGCACCACACAGTGATGTGGTCTGAGTGCAGGGTTCTCTGGTGAATTTACCTGGGGTTCGTGAAACTCCAGTACCGTATATTCTGTTTATTTACACACCTACTGAGGTGAAAATGTGCCTCATCAGAAAAGAACACATTTGCGTCACAGGGTATGGTTGCAAGCATGTCTTCACAAGACTGTCTTCATGTTACATAATCCCGTACTGACAATTGCTGGACCACGCACATTTTATACGGGTGAAATTCAGTTCATTATGAAGAATCCTGTGGAGAGAACGTCTTGAAATGCCGAGAGCAAGTGCCTATTTCCGAGCTGAGCGTTTTGGAGATTGCAGTACTGCTGCTCTAACTCGTTCGACATTTTGTGGTGTTGTAACGCTTCTCTCAGGTACTCTTCGTACAGTTGACACATTCCCTGATGTTCTGAATGCAGTTACCCAACTTAAAACTGATTATCGTCCAGGAACACGTCCGCGTGGGGGTACTGCAAAACGCAAACCAAAAGCATGCTGCACTGCAATGATCGAGTGGGAATTCGAGAAATACACTTCAACACAAAAAGAGCGCTCCTCACATGTCCACTGCATTATCGCAACTTAACAACAATTGAATACAAACCTCCCCTCGGCAACAATAAACCAAGGCCACTCTCTCTTCTATTTGAGCAACAATGCCGCCACAACGTGTGTTCTAAAAAAGCAATTTACCGCGCTCCACCCTGTACTTCTTTTTTTTATGCAGAAATCATTAAGCATTGATTTTATTTCATTTACGAATTTTTATTATGTGAAATAACTTTTAAAACAAAATATTACAGAATATACAGTCCCAACTTTTTTTCATATATAATCATTATTTCATTGTTTATTGTTGATTTTTTTTCTTTTTTATGAAACAGGTATATTTCATGTTCTACAAAGGAAATGGAACTTTAACAGAATATCTCTTTTATGGTCGTAGCATTGTAATAAAAATTGGTTATTTTATCTATTGTAAGTAATTATATTACTGTAGGTAATTATATTATTTTAAATAATGTTTTAATAGTTATTTCCCATAATAAAAATTCGTAAATGAATTTTAAATGAAATAAAATCAATGCTCAATGATTACTGCATATATATAAAAAAAAATATTTGCTAGTATGGGGATTTGAACCCGGGTTCGCAAAATGTGAAGCTAGAGCACTACCGATACACCATGCTGAAACTACTAAACAATATGTTAAAATTATAATATTTAAACACATATTTACAAATGTTTGCGCGTTAATTTCTCTATAAGTAGGTCTCATTTTGAAGAAATAATTGTAACAGAGACATATGGAGTTATTCCCTTCAACATATACTCGGAGGATCGAAATCTGTTCTGAACAGGTCTGATGGTCTCCAAGTTAGAGCAGTCTGGAAACTGGCAGTGCCATACCTTTAAAATTTACCACACCTGTTTTTTGAGGATATATTTTTCTAGAAAAGGTTTATATATATAAAAAGAAGAAACATATCTTAGGCGTGATGCAGCTGAAAAGTTAAGACACGGCACAGAAATAATAGTACCGAACAAAGAACTATAACTCATTTTTAACGTGCTATATCTCGAAAACGAAGCAAGATATCAAAAAACATTATTCTTTATTTACGATTTGTTTCGTCGAATTCTACAAGAATTCGTTATCAGATTGCGACGTCACGGTAATTATAGAACTCCCTAACAGTTGCTTATACTTCGCAAAAGTAACATCAAAACCATATCAATTAACTTATAAACGTACGTCTAAGCAATAGATTATTGTTTACGAAACTGATTTCAGCTTATAATATATATTTGACACTTGTATATATTTACGTGGAAGTTTTTACATTGCGGAATTCCGACGAGCAGAAGTCTATGTTTGAGGCGAAAAATCTTCCAACGGCTACGGCGTCAATTTTGGGCAAATTACAACTGGTTGCTTTGCTAAAACCTTGTTCCATAATGAATTAGACTTCTCTTTCGCCAAATAATTAACAATAACTAAATTAGCAACACAGAAGTTGCTACAAACGAAAAATTTACTACGCAAGATGTTCTATTACATGTAAATGTCAACCACTTCTGTGGCGCAAGGGACGCTATGACGTAATGCTTTCTCATTGGCGTTCGCGGTCACGTGTCACTATGGCTGATTTTGTCGATTTTATTTTCTATAAATAATTATAATCTTTATCTTTTATATTAAATAAGGTTGTTTTTTGTTATCTCCTTAGCATGATTAATCATTAAAAACTACTATACGCCCGATTTATTCTTAGTGGAAACAAGCCAATTGAGTTTGTTTCAAATGTTACGCCAATATATTTACATTTCATGTCTTCAGCGATATTTCCTTCCCCTAAAGGTTGATTTTTTTTTTTTATCTGTGTAACTACTAAGCCAACACTTCCTTGCTTTTATCTTCACCTTAAGCTGACTTGCGCAGTTGGATATCCTGTCCAGCTCACCCTGCAACTGTTCACAGACTTCTAGCTATTTGATCCTCTTATATAGCATTATATCATCTGCCAACGTCACCTACACGCGGTGCACCCTGCTTCCGGAGGCTCTGGCGACCGAATGACTGCTGGGATAAGGAGTCTCCTACTACCTAGCCATGAGATGACAGTGGTTTAGGGAACTCTCTTTCACTTTGGTCGGGAAACTGTCCTAAAGACGGATGAGCCATCTATAGCCAACGACATAGAAAGTCCTCAACGGAGGACCAGGCGAGGAACAGTCAGTTCCTTCTCAGCTGGAATGACGGATGAAGGCTGCACTGACTAGAAACCCTTCAATCATCTTGGATTCGCTTGCCAATGGATCTTTATGACAAGTCATATTTTCTTCCTGACTTTTTTGTTAGCTGTAATGCTGAATTAATCACTGATCGAACGATTCTAATTGTATTTAAATGTATTTTATATAGCATATAAATCCATATTCAGGCCATTTTCCTAGTTTTAGTCATATTACGATAGTATTTATGGTCATATTTTCAGGTAAAATATGGAAACTTTTTATAGTACAGGGAATTCACTAGACGTTATAGGTGAGAAGAAATTAAGATAATTACTCACAGAAATGTACTCCTATTATCAATTGAAGGAAAACATAAAACTAATTACACTGAATTAATCAGAATTCACAAGTCAAGAATTACAGATATGCATTATTGTCATTCTCTAAACGTAAATGTTCCGCGCGCCTTTTAATCTTAACAATGCAGCAGTCGTTAAAAATGTAGATACTAAGATAGGTCAAGCAAGTGATGAATATGCTTTGACTGAAGATGACCAACAATTAAAGTTGACACTGTATAATTACACATCCGTGACGTCTTGCGGTGTCAAACGAAGCTTCTAACACAACAAACCAGTTTTAACTGACAACAGGAGAAAATTCCTCTTCGAGAACTTGAAGATGTATGTGGTGATATATTGCAATGCTGGCATCAAACAAGAAAACATTCATGCACAACAAATCCATAATAAATTTCCATTTTTAAAAGTGAGAGTCTATTAATCTATTCTTTGACAGGAACGTTAAAGTCATTTTTGAAAGAAAAAAATAATAATTTCCCAGCGGTGCAGTAAGTGAACGGAAGTAAATTATACTGGCTCCATGAAAGCGATACTGTTAGATAAAAGAAATTATGTATAAGTGAGCATATTTTAATGTATGATCAATTTAAATGTTTGGTTATATTTTGTCATTTCTAGGTCACATTTACCCATTTTAAGGTCATATTTGCATGAATATTTCTCCAATTTTTAGGTCATAAAGATCAGAACCCTAGCGTCTGTTGAATCGCAACAACACTCTAGTCCTCTGAAGAAGAAAAAAAACTCATTTTTTAATGTATAATCTACAGAGTGTGGGTTTGAGACATACTGTAACTAGGCCGTATAGTAGACCCAGCGTACGGTATTGCCGACCCTGCCTGCCCGATGAGGCAGCTGGTGAGTGAAAGTTGTAACTGGAGCCGTCCGAGCGACTGGGTGTTACGTGTTATGCGGGACTGCCTCAACAGCCAAGGTCAGCCACAAGTGGAGGACTGTCTACTGCAGTCAACGCCTTTCCGGGGAGGTAATCCCACACGCACAGTACCTCGCTCGTTTCGCTTATTCCTTCAACACTTATGTGTATTGCTAATTCTGAATTTAACTGTTTCAGCATTCCGAAAATCACTGCTATGCATTTTGAAAAGGCCATTCTCTAAAGGAAAAAATTTCCCTGTTTAGGCAGTGATACAAATATAATAATAAAAAACTATATCCACTTGCATATTTGAGCGAGGCTTCTGATATGCCGCCTGACTTGTCCGAGAGCGCTTACGTTACCTATATTTCCGGCAGTATTGCGCGCTGGTTTTGGATTCGAACTGGGCGTTTTCGGTGTCATTATCTATGGAATTTTCTGTTCTGCGCATACGTGCGAGATTTTTGCAGTTCAGATTGTACTTTTCCATAACATATCGCAACATTTTAAGAAAATCAGATAATTATTAAACTTTTTCAAATGAAAGTTTTTCAATTCTGAGTTTTTGAGATACTGACTTGAAGCCCAGGATGAGTTGTAACACACACATTCCTATTTAAAACAACTGTTAGTTCACCTTAATCGTATTACTTTCTCCGCACATAAAATTACGGAACTCTTACGTATGTTGGATAAAATTTAGAATTTTTTCAGCAATTATATTATACGAAATAATATATGAAGTTCTACCATTATCAGTTCTCGTTACCGTTTACATTTTTTTTTTATTTCCTATTGTCATTAGAGAATCACTGACTTCAAAGAGATTAGGCTGAACTATATTTCACAAAAATATTTAAAGAGCCATTAATAGTGTTTTGTGATGTTGATAACGAAGAACGTTTTGTGCGTCACAGAGCGCTCAACTTTTGGTACTAACAAGTTTGCATCCTATAGCAGATGGAGAAATTATAAAATACATGGGACTACACAAAATCAAATTGCGATATGCTATCAGTTCATCTACATCATCAGTTGCTCAGCAGGAAATTGTACTTTACGTACTGTAGCCTGTTTACTGACAGAAATCACGATGCACAATAATTTTTTATTATTCTTACTGCCAACATTGGTCAAACAATCAGAAATTTTCAATTATGAAAAATGGGCACCTTTTACTAAAATCATTTAATTCGAGGATTATTATTACTTTGTGATGGGGCACAACTCTGGTGATTAATGCTGGAACTCTTCCGTATTTTAGGTAACCGGTGAAATGGTAGACTATAGCAATTTTCTTTCTCCCTTATCTACTGTTCTCGTATTTCTTTAATCGCAGACTCAGCTTCTATAGAATTAAAAACTTAATCAGTTGAAACGTTATACTCTCACGTTTTTTCAGATGTTTTAGTTAGTCGAATTTATTTGTTCTTACCCTTAACCTTAACTTAATTTTATGCAAAGAAGCTTTTTTCCAAAATCTTATTTTATCATGCTGTTTTATAGATCACTAGCATTTTTTCCGCTGCATCGCGCATGCGGACTCTAGCATGCGTAGAAATGCTTCACCCTCTTTATTCTAGAACCAAATGTTAATATGGAGAAGCATCTGCAAAATTTCCCTTCTTTCAGATTTGGTTTTCATGTTGATAACCGAAAGATTTTTGGTTGTTTCATTTATATTTTAAAGCAATATAAAATATGAAATATAATAAATATAGAGCTATGAAAAATTATCCATATTAATACGTAGAGATAATTGTTGTAGATTATAATGGAAGTATAAAATTGTATCACTAAGCATAAAATTTGGTTAGCATTGTATATGCGGCTACAACGAAAAATATCATTTACGAAACAGTTAACTAAAAGGTCACAGTTTTAAATGCTGATGCAGAAAAAAAACCAGCAAAATGTAATCAAGTTTTAACATCGACATTAAGCACAAAGATTTTTAGAGTAAATTGAAAATTAGAATTTAGTTACGTTCATGAAATTATTAATGTATGATGTAGTGGTTTAATTCATTACAGCTCGCTAGCAATTTTTAATTTCGAAATTCGGCACAAAGATGTTTACTGTAAATTAAAATTAAAATTCTGTTATACTTATTGAAGTGTCAATACATAGTGTTTTGGTTTCATTTAAGTGCTCCATTTAAAATAGTTTACTGAATTTCAGAAATGTGAAGAAATGAGTAATCAAAGTCAAAAAATAATAGAGGCCTAAACATAACTCAAAGAAAATATCTTTTCAAACACAAAGATTTTTATAGTAAACTAAATATTAATAATGCTTCTTTCCTTTGATTCGCGTACTCCGTTTATTTTAATGTATAACATTTCAGAAAATTGAAGAAAAAATAACCAAAGTCAAAAATAAAACAGAATCCAAAGAGTAGCAGTGTGATATTTTGTCAATACTTCCTGAAAGGAACGTTCATCTGAAATACAGTGTAATCTGTGGCGCATGTTTGTCTCATCTCGAAATTATTAAAATTTCTTGTAGCGTTTCTCGATCACATATAGCCATAAGATATTTTCGCAGATTTTAAGCTAGACCATAAGCTCCAAAGACTTGAAAATGCCATACAAATTTCTGTCGTGATGTCATTTAAAACCTTCAGATATACGCAGATCGCCTACCGATTAATAGTAGTATATATGTTACCAAAAACGACATAGCTGTACCACTGCAAGGCTGTTGATATTTTGGCTACGCCGGAAAACCGGTTGTATAAAACCTGTTGCACTGTTTAACTCGCTTAGCTGCGTATTGAGTTCGTTGTAAAAGTGGTTACCTCGGTCAACTGAATCCCTCGAAGCACCCTGGGAATCCCTCGAGACTTGCTAATGAGAGAGGTCACTGCCTGACCCAGTTGTTTGGATTGCAGAACAAAAGCTGTAGTTGTGAGACATGAGCCAGCGAGATTCCAAGTGCTTCACCGATATATTTCTATAAAGAAAGTTGTCTCATTCCGCAAAAAAGAATCGTTGCTTGACTAAAATATTTTGGAATTCAAAGCTGTATTCTGTTTTCAAACAAACATACACAAATAAATATTATTGAATGCGGAAAATGAGTATCCGGAACGTTGTCAAACAAATGTTGATAGCTGGACATTTTAAAAGGTTAAAAGTATTTACGACCACCGTAACTCGCTTGTGGTTCAATTACGAGTGTTTTAGCAGCTACTTGCATACTATCGATGCTGTTCCAACACCCATGTGCGAGTATGGAGTGGAAGAGGACATAAATCATTTGTTTTGATATCTCAATAGACACTCCAAAACAACAACCCCTACAGGACAGCTGGGGATGCTGAAGATTCGTCTTCCTACTTCTATTAAAATTTCTTTTGCAAATCAAAAAACTACACTGTGAAAACACTGCTACACATATTCTTAAAAAAAAAAATGAACAATCAGTAGTGTAAAGTCACGTGCTAGAGGAATTTTCCTCTCTATTAACCGTATTGAAATATAATATTACTGGTATATATATATATCCCCCTATCCACTCTATCTCATTCCATCTGAAAGAATTTTATATGACGTTGTGTCAAATATATTTTTAAGATTAATTTGAATGCTTTAGTAATAATTCCGTGTGGTCGTAATGACCTGGAGACAGGGTTTCTACTGGTTGCTCATTACGGGCCCCTGCCGTAGCTGCCTTAAGCTAAGCCGTCAATCCTGCCGGTTACAAGGGATCTACAGTTTAACGTGGAATGCAAACCACAGGAGCTGTCTAGCGTACTTCACATTACACAGCAAGCTGTACCAGAGGTGAAGTTCGAGTTAAGTGCTTTTGAAAAACCCCGCCGAAACAGGGATTCGAACCGGGGACCTTCAGAATTTCAGTCAGACGCGTTAACCGCTGAGCCACCAGGCCACTTCAATGATTTAGTCAGTTTTTATTAGTGTTATAAAGAAAACAAAATCCCACAGTAAGGTGTCTTAATGGTTGCATTGTTCTTATTTCTTCCTGTTAACTGTGCAGTGACTCAGTTTGGCTTAAATTTATTCTATCATTTCTCTTTAAAAGATTTCAACCATTGTCTGTTTATTGTTTTATTACATAAATTGGAAAATCTGTTCTAGATGTACAGTACATCCATACTAGAGGCATACATTTTTAATTTTTACATTTTAATTTGTAGGTAAACGAGCATTTGAGATGGGAATATTAGGAAAGATGCTGAAGAAGCCTTTGACAATTGGAATTAATAATTGAAAGATTCTCCGAAGATCAAGAATGGAAAGCCAACTAGTTGTCAACATCATTGTCAGAAAGTCGCACGTCATGAAGTGAGGAATTGATACTTTTGTTAAACCATCACGAAGTACTAACAAGAAAAGAATATTAGTGAACGGGACTTACGTGAAATAAAGTATTCTACCTAAATCGTGATTCGAAGCTCGATCGAGAGAATGGGATCGATTTAGATGCATCATAGGCGTGGAACAACAACAACACCAATGCAGAAAGGAGCAGATTTCAAAAACCGTAGAAAATAAATGCTTCTACTGTTATAACCGTTATTGCTCATGGTATAGCGATAGTAGTACCGTTTCATAGAGGAGGGGTTACAAATGGGGTTGAAAATTACAGGCCAATTAGTTTGACATCAGTGATAGGCATAATGATGGACAGAATGATATGCAACTATATCAGAAATGTCTGTGAGGAAAAAATACGACCGCAATGTAACAAACCAGAGAGTGATAGAGGTGGTGTGGTCAGAATCAATTTCCGAGAACCGCTTTTTCTCTTTAAGATGTCCTGGGAGTCATTTGACACGCCTACCATGTTCTGCAGGCTTCTTTCCAATTTCTTTGATAATTATCTTTCAGTGAATCCGTATGTGATATTGATACGTTTCTGCGTAAAAGCAGCGGTCTGCACTCAAGCCTCTGAAGCCAGTACGGTAAGAAAGGCGAAGTGTGATCTTCACATAACTCTTCGAGATTTTTGACACTCGAGTGGAGCTTTTCTGGTTAACAGCGGTCTCCAACCACTTTCCACTATCCGTGTAGGTTCTTTCCTTTCTTTATTTCTAATTCAAAAACACGCTTAAAGATTTCATCATTATACTGTACATTCCACAGTAAAGATTAGTGTATCAAGGAATGTGCTCATTTGGGTTCTTTACTAACCTGATCTTTATGGCGTTATGTTGCCGAAAATCTGTAATGATGGCTGTGTGATACCTACATCTGACATTTTCTAGGCATTTGGGAGGGTATTCTATCAACGTATTGGCCTTCAATTAGAGTGCCACCTGGCATACCACGTTTGTTGTATTGTTACTCAGATTCGTATCCCTGGCAAGTTCCTAAACAGTATTTAGAGAAAACTGACTCTATACACAAACATTTTGTACGAGTATGAAAGGGTTCAGGTATTCCATTTAAATGTGCTCCAGCTATACATTTTTATCAGTCGGATAACTCTGTTTTATAGGACGCTCTTATTTCATCTTTAGGCCTAAATCATCTTGTAGTTAAAGCCTTCCCATTTTAGGTGCAATAAATCTTGGTATTTCAGGACATGTACAGCAGTTTCATGCGCTGTTCACCCAGAACTATCTGGAAGTGTTGAAGCTCCAAGATATATTCTGACTTTTCTTCATCATTTAAGCGACTCCACTAATACTGTACCTCGAAAACTGAAAGTTATACAAACAGCATAACACGGACAGTTTGCAACATTTCTGTGTTCCAGTTATTGTCACATTAAGTGAAAGCATACTGGAAAAAAGAACAGTCACATTCTGTTAAACATTAAGAGGTAATCCTTAAATAAAAACCGTAGCTCTCAAGTAAATTCTCGAAGAAGAACAACAGAAAAGCAACATTGGCAATCATTGAAATGTAACAGTCATTTATAATCATATGTGTGCATATACATAAAAATATACGTGTGTGTCCCTATACTTCAATCTGCAGCCTCCATTACCTAGAACAGATCATTGGTGTGGTGGTAACATGGCGTTTCCCATCATGCCCAACGTTGGCCGAATTCCGCTAGTTGTAAGGGCGTGGGAGATACGGTGGTATGTGTGGGACATTATCATATTTCGACCAAACACATAAGTGACTCTATATAACGCAGACCATTGGTATTTGTGTGTGATAGTGGCCTCGAGTCTCCCATCGTGCACTATGGTGTGGTGGTTGTATGTCGGTAGCTGTGGGAGTGTGGGAGATATGGTGGTTGAAATTGGTCGACGGAGGGCATTTATATTTCGATCAAAGACATTAGTGTCCCTATATTTCACTCTGCAGCCAAAACTATCAGCGCAGACCACTGATGGTTGTGAATGGTGGTTGCCTCGAGTCTCCCATTGTTCACTATGGTAGTTGCATGTCGTTAGCTGTGGGAGCGTGGCCGATATAGTGGTTCAGAAAGGTCGACGAAGGGCATTTTCATATTTCGACGAAATGTGTCCCCGTATTTCACTTTGGAACCACAACTACCTGGCGCAGACCACTGGTGTTTCTATGCGGTAGTCTCCCGTCGTGTACTACGACGGTTGCATGTCGGTAGCTGTGGGAGTATGGGACACATTAAGTTTGAAAGTATTCGACCGAGGGTATTTTCATATTTCGACCAAAGGCATTTGTGTCTCTATATTTCATGTTTCAGCCATAAATTCCTTCCACAGATCACTGGTGTCTGTTTGTGGTATTAGCCTTGAGTCTCCCAACGAGCATTATTGTGATTGCATGTCCGTAGTTATCAATCAAAATTCTTTACAAACACGAACAAAGTCGTGGGCACCAGCTAGTTTCTTATAAATGTAGTTACGGAGATGAAACATCAGGGAGATACTGCAGAGAGTAGCTACATCGAGGTCCTTACTTATTTGAGTTGGATCAAGTGCTTTCCAACAATAGCTGGCAAACGAGGAGCAAAGAAGTACCATGTTAATATGAGTTTCGTGTATTGAAAGATCCTCAATCGAACAAACACATACAAAGATGAGATTTTTTCTTTCTTATGGCTTAAGGCCTGGTCGACGTCGAGGTCATTAATGGAGGGAAAAGACTGGGGACAAGGAACGAGACGAAATTCTACGGTGGCTTTTTGAAGAAACCATGTAGTGATTTTTGGAACCACGGAAAACCGAAATCGGGATGGCCCGATGGGGATTTGAATCCGCTTCCTCCCGATTGTCAGGACCAAGCGTTACCGAGTATCGGTTAAATGTTAAGGAACACGCATTATACTTGCATTATTTTTATCTCCTGTGAAAAATAGTAAGCTATGCTTGTAAAGTGTCTGTATTTCCAGATATATGCAGAAAATAATTACTGACTATTACTTCCACCTTCTCTTTAACCTTCAAACTATTCTACAGAGGAATGCCAATGGCTTAATAAACGCATGCAACGAATGCCATACACTGTTAATGCGTCAGGCTGTGGTGGCTTTCTTCAATACAAACCGATGAATAATGTTGTTCTCACTTTTTATGTAGTGTTTTAGCGAAAATTTACTTTTACTTTGTCTGTTTCCCATAAACGTTTTAGTCCATTTGGGTAAGTATCTTTGAGGTTTTAATAGTTTCCTGCTTTGACAACTTTGATAGCTACTTTTTTAAATGAAATTAACATTTAAATTATAATAATTCAGTTCTAGACGATTGAATTAAAAGAATTCTAAAGTTAATACTCTGTATTGTCTTCAGACGTATACACTTAATCAGCCCTCTAATAATGGCTGCATTATTAACTGAATATTTTGGACCATCTTACTGTCAGATAAGCTGCTGAAGATGCATCATGAAATGGAGTGAAACAGCAGGCCTACTGGTCGATCACACCGAAATTTAGCCGATTAATGTGTTACTGAAATTTCTTCATTTTACCAATATGAAAAATTATTTTGACACTTTTTATTTCTCCCTGGAGTTTTCGCAATTTCGTGCGCATTTTTCGAAAGTTGATCCTTCATCTACTAACTGATCAGTCGTCAGTAAGTGGATTTTGGAACCACTGCAAAACTTTTGCAGTAATATTGCCTAAAATTCATGGTTTTATGACTGGCTGTTTTAATTACTTTATGTGGTAGTCCAAAGCACTGGTGAATCCTGTTGAAAATTAAAAAAATACTTGTGCCTGAGATGAATCGGATGAATGCATGGACACAGTTTGGAAAGTGACTATCAGTATGTAGTGAAACACTGCAAGTTGCAATGTGGGTGAAGGAGGGATATCTGCCTTCTTTCATATTGAAAGATAGAGAGTGGTCTAGTGTCTCAGTGACTGAAGTGCCTTACCTGCAATAGAAAGATCTCGGTTCCAATACCGCTGTCTCTTACCTCTGGCAAAGCTTATCCTTGTTGATTTGAAGTACGCTAGGATGCACGCTGGTTCGGATTCCATGTTAAACTTTAGTTCCCTTCTCCTTGATAGCTTTATCAGGCAACGTAAGAATGCACCCAATGAGGCGGAAAAAGCCGAAACTAATAGTTAAATGGATTGAAAATAATTAAGGGATGAAGCATTTTTTTTTAAGGTAATCTTCTTGGGAGCTGGCAACCCGCCGACTTCGAAAATGTTTGGATATTTTATTATTTCATGATTTTATCTAGTTTTTATTAAAAAACGACAAGCAATCTGCTTCTGACCACTCGTTTCTCAAACAAATGAGGCGAACACTCTTTCGTATTTTACTAGACCTATATATATTCTACATTATAACTGTAACTATCATTGCAGTTTATGGTTTTGTTAAAAAAAGTTAATAACTTTAGCAAATGTAATACCTCAACGGATAATTTTTTGACATAAAATAATATATATCGCCAACAAGTTTTTAGTGAATTAAATTTAATGCCCAATATGTGTAAGAAATAGCTTGCTCACGAGGGTAGCTCGAATCTTATGCATTTTTTTTATATTGTACGTACGTCAGTTTCACTTGTTCAACAATATATTTGGCCATTTGGTCAAAATATATTGTATTAAGCAGTTAATGATCGAAGAGCAGAAAGTTACTAGTGCAACGTGGCAACAAGAGACACGGGTTACTTTTTTTTGTGGTGGAAGAGTAGTGCTGGTAAGGAAATGATTTGAAACTTGTGGGAGAAACATACTGACAATCTGATACGATTCAGCGGCGACCGACGCAAGAGCCCAATGTTGATAGCGACCTTTGAAGAACTACAGTTACGCCAAGGACGCGACAAACCGAACGTGAAGCCTGTAAAATCACTGAGGGAGGAAAAATGTCTATCCGATGTGCGTCGTAGCAGTGCTAGGCGACAACTGAGATGTTATGGTTATCTGCAACTGTCAAGATCAACTAAAAATACACAGAACCTAAGTTATACATTTAGCAGACAGATGGCGACACAAACATTCCTCTCCTATGGCCTAATACTCCAGACCTAAAGAGTCCAGTTCTCTGAGTAATCAGGTAGCTGATGGTCATGTGGTCCAAGTGGTCCTAACGAATAAAGGAGAGGAGGAGGGGGGGAGAGGAAATAGGTTCGTTTACTGCTATTTTTCTGTCATCAGTTTAAAAACGTGATAAATGAGCCATTTCGCAGTAATAATAAACAATGTTCTGATGTCTCACATGGTAACTATGTAACAACGATGAAAAAACGAAATAGTGCTAAACAATTTTCAAACATACGAAATAAAATATTGTATAGCCTGGAAGGCACCAGAAAAAGATGAAATTATAGAAGAGAATTTTGAAGTGAGAATCCAATTTAAGTGCAGGATAGAAGCAGTAATATTCAGTGTTACTAGTGAGTATCGAAATTTTACGAAAAACGAAATGCTTAAGGCGTCTGTCTTGTGATTCTAAGGTTGTAGGTTCCGATCCTATCACAGTCAAAACTTTATTTCTTTAATTGTTGATGTAATAACTTTTGCAAGTAAATAAATTGATCCGTTAAAAATACTTGGTTAAGATACACGACTGAGATAAAAAGTCCCCAGTTCAAATCCTGATCTTGGCCGCATTTGTTACCGGTCTCAAAACTGACCACCAATGCTTTGTCAGTGAGAAGTACGCTGGGTTTGCATTCCATCTAATCCTGCAGATCCTCCTTATACTGTGGCCTTACCAAGCTAGGTTAGGCAGCGATGAAAACGGCGGATTGCAAGCCGGTTAGAAACTGTGTCACGAAGTCATTAAAGCCACAACAATTATTATTATTACTTTTCACTTCATCTGCAGTCTAGTAGCGAGTTCATGGAAGGAAATACAGAGCTCTTTATCCGCCATTCTCGTCCTGGAGAGCGACTAATTTCTTTTCCATCTTTGCATCTTTCTCGGAATCCCAATCCTTGCAACAACACTGACTAAGGATACTTCTAAAAATGACATATAAAATGTGAAAGTGATTTACAGAAAGGTTAATACTGTTTATTGAAGTCTATTTAACTTCTCTGTGTTCCTAGTGGACCAGTCTAGTAGGTGCGCGGTATGCCACCTTATGGTTTCGCATCCAGTTGACGAATTTAAGCTTAAACAGCTGGTCAAAATCACGAAGCCTTACCAAATTTTTCTGCACTCATCCACAGAATGAGATCTCGATAATAGCTCGCGATTGGAAGCTGGTTTCCGGGCAAGGTCAGCTACTTGCCAACTGAAGAAACAGGTTCCGCAAGTAAATGCAGATTTTCCCTGCCCCATCACGCACTGGGAAAACATCGATACTACGCAGAATTCATTCACAATTTCCTTCTGAGAATACCATCCGCAAAACTGTCTGGAAATTTTTAAAGGAGTTGAAATGGCAGAGTTGAAAAACGGGAGGTAGTTAAAGGCGATGGTAAATTCATATAAGGCATCCATAACATCAGTTGAATATTGGATGAATAATTAGTGGAAATATGCGGAAGGTAAGGGATGACCTCGTATATACATTAACACTTGAATTCACATGTTAAGTCCAAAAGAAATGGGAAATGTTTCATTTGTAGGTAAGGTAGACAGGAACAGGAGGAAATTGCTGTACAGTATTGCTCAAAAAACGAAAGAATTTGAAGTAACAAGGAAGGGGGCATGGTAATAAAATCTTTGGGATCCTCTAGTACATTTAATAATAATTATTATATTAATAGCAAGAAAACAGCAAATCATGTTGTGTACTATTTAGTGTCAGGTAGAAAATCCATGCGTATAAAAATATAACTTATGTTGCTGAAATTAGCAGCAATTACGCTTTACAAAGCTCATACAAAGGAAATAGCGTACAAAACACTAGTGCGTCCGCATTTTGAATACTGATGAGGAATTTGGGATCCGTATCGCAAGGGATTGATTGACACGTCAGAGAAAGTACAGAGGAGAGCCGCTCGATTCGTGACTGCTAGTTACAGTCCTTACGTAAGTGTCACAGAGCTGATACGTGGGTTGGGCTGGGATTGTTTGGTGGACAGACGACGTCGTTTTCGTTTGAATTTGTTGGAGAATTTTTGAAAATCTTTAATTTACGAGTGCAACGAAATACTTCTTCCGCCAACCTATTTAGGAGGGATAAGATTAGAGAAATAAGATGCCGTACTGATACATTTATGTATTCCTTCTTTCCTCGTTCTGTTCGGGATTGGAATGCACTGAATTAGGATTGGTGCTTAGCACCCTCTGCCACCCACAGTATTTGTGATTAGCAGAGTATAGATGTAGATGTAGATGTTGATGTAGATTTAGATGTTTATATTTCTGTTCGGCACTTGATAGACATAATTCATTATTTCACTCACTTCGTAACAGCTCTAAACAGCAGTAACATTAGAATAGTTGGATTCTGTCTGAAATTTCATCCTACATCTTGATTTGATCACTAAACTGTCATACCCCTACGACTACTATTTTAATAGTTTCTACGTGCTCCAAAATGTGACTAAATAAGTTAAGAGTATTGCAAGCCTAAGCTACACATAGTAAGCATCCGCTAAAACTCAGTGTTATTAAAGAAGATCTCTGCTTCGAAACAGAGACTGTTATGCAAGCACTCGTGGACTGTACAATCACGACTTGCTGGCATAATGGTTATTGTATTGCGTATTGTGCACGGTTACGCTTACGGCTGTTTCATTCGGAGTAGAAATGTTAATTAAAATTCTTTAAAGGAGCCTATTAAGTGAGCTGCAACGCTGGGGCCTTGAATTCTGGAGGACACAGGTTCAAATCCACGGTCGGTCGTCCAGATTTCTGTTTTTCAAGGTCTCGAAATTACTCCTGGTGAATGCCGGGTTGGTTACTTAAAAATAACATTGTCGAATTTCTTCTCGTTCCTTGCCGCCACTCTCCCGGCTCTGATGACCTTGAAATCTACAAGCTGTAAAGCCCGAAACAAAAAATTATTTTCTCCCACTTTCAAACTAAGGTACAAAATTTTCTTCTTTCGTTAGTGAAAGCAGTTAATGATTGCAATTTTTATACTATGGCCTTACACTCGTCGACGTTGGGATCACTAGCGGTGGGGAATAATTAGCGTCAAGGAATAGGAAGGAATTTGGTCATGGTTTTGAAAAAAACTGTACCTCCTTGCCCCTGAATTGATTTTTGGATACAATAAAAAATTGAAATATTGAAGGGTGGGCCGGGAATCGAACCCACTTCATTTCGAATGTCAACCCGAGCGTAATAATTCACAATGATTATACTGAAAGAATTTAAATTTCCAGTTGTTCAGTTAAATTCAGTTAAAATGTCAATTGGCGCTTAGTAAAAGAAGCAAAGTTAGGACCAGTTTTTTATGGGCAGGTATAAGTCGTAACTAATTTGAATAGTTCAGCAAGCACACCGTTCGCCTTGCTCTGCTATAAAGGAGATCGATTGGATGTTATTGTCCAAATACATTTCTCCTGTCTGTATTGTGGACAGGCAAAGCATCACGTTCGGTTTGTCATCTTCTTGATGTAGTTATTGTTGCAACAACACCATTGGCCTGTAGTGACAGTAGCCCAGCTGATTCGTATCGGTTTTGGTGACTCACTATTGGCTTGCTGGAGCGATGTGTAGCATCGTAGAATTTCCCATCTAGCAGCCGGCGATCCGCATAATTCTTGACGCATCGTGGACTGCGTCATTGGGAAAGCGGGTTGGCAGTTGGAGGGCCCACTTCAGTCCTCTATTTTGTGACACCTGCAGCCTTTTCAGGTGCCTACCCCCCACACGGTGTAAGCCTGCTCTATTACCACCCTGACAAGAGTGCAGTAGATGACAACCCCTAGTTGTGGCGCCAGTGCAATAACAGCGTGCAATTTTATTTATTCGAAAGATTTGAGCAAAGAATTAGTACAGTCAGGCGTTTTAAACTGCACGCAGAATAAAATAGAAACCCTGATAAGTACTGAATGCTTTAGGACAGCGGTGGCCAACCGAAATGATCTTGCGGGCTACTTTGGAAATGCATCATAACTCCGCGGGCCTCATATAAAATTATATATCCCCATATCAGAGTTAGACAGCTATACACATTTTTTGGAGTGAATATAATATAATTATTCTGCGAACTCATAGCTGTAAACTCATAAACAAAACAGGCAATATCTGTCAAATATTCGCAAGATAATTATTTTAAAATCAAAGAAATTTTTTGTAATAATTTCAACAGTTAATTTTTGAACATATGGGTACTCAAATAATTTTAAAAAAATACATTTGTTTTCACTACTTTGGCCACTATAAAATAAATATATTTTGTAAAAGTGTGGTGAATCTCGCAAGCCGCAAAAGGGCGCAGTTGGCCACCCCTGCTTTAAAAGATAGTATCCTAAAAAAAAATCATCTCAGAAATAAATTTCTACAAATGGAGCAAAGTAAATCTTTAACAGATGGCTGGGAACGTGTCGGTAATAAACTGCGCTATCGGCGTGCGAAAGCAAATGCATCTAAAAATACATTTTCTTAATTTTATTATTTTTTTAAAGGAATGTGTAGGATATCGGATAAATAGCAACAGTGCATCGTGAAGGATGCGTGATAAGCTGAAAATAGCTACGTAAATTGTTAGTATATCACTTTTTGCGTATAATTTAAACCTGAACTCCCCTCTTACATTAAATATCTTGATACAGGTAACTTCTGTTAAAAACACGTGGCTGAAGCTGTGCCAATGGATCACTTTATAGAAGTAAGCCTTGGAGTTCGAAGTGAACAAAAGAAGAAAAATGAAGAATTTAAAATAAAGAGCATGGGTTGGCCGAGGTCGCAAACGTAGTATCAAGGTGTCAGTATTTCGATACGTGTTTAACCGGTTCCAGCTCCGGTAGTGGAAGCATTACATACTTTGGCAGCAGCAGTATAGATCACAGTTATTTATGACCAGATTGTGTGCCTTTGCGTGGGGTAAATACTAAACCAGTGCGTATGGGGAGAGTGTATACGCCACAGTTCTTAGTGATTCGTTCTTCGGACTGAAAGTAAACGGATTGGCTTCTGGCCTTTTCGATCGTGCAGCCATCAAAAGCATTTATAGTTGAATTTCCTCATTAACTGTATTCATTATTTGATATCTGGTATTTTTTCTCTGCGCAGTATCGCGAACAGATGACGAGGAATGCACTTAATTAAAATGTCCCATGCCCCAACCCAGACTCGAATCGATGTCCTCATGTATGTGAGACCATCGCGCTAGTTTCTACAATTACTGCCGCCAGCAACGAAAAACTTGGATGTTGGTTTAACGTCCTTCGAAAGAGAAATATTGAAAGAGTCGGCACTGGTTTTACCTCTCACTTCTTTCATCTTCATATATTGTGATGTTACGCAAATAGCAGCCAAAGGTGCTTCGAGCATTATCATGCAGTTACTGGGGTGAGGGATTCACCAGACTTCTTTCAGTCGCTGGCAGGTAGTCACAATGTCCATGGAGCGAATATTCACCCCTGGCGGAAGTCGTGGTATTTCAATGTAAGAAATAGGTTACCACGCTTGTTCGACTTGGGTCCGCGACAGGGCAGTGAACTGATAAGATTAGTACTTTCACGTATTGGCGACCTGGCCAACAGAGGAACACCAACAAGTCATGTGCACAAATGAACACATACAGACAGGCATAGACTGGACTTCATTTAGAAATATCACAATGTGCGATACGGTTGACGTCTTACTTTATTACAATACAACGATATTTCAAAGTAAATTCAACTATCAGTTTCCAAAATAATGAGTTCGAGAAGTGATAGCTGAATAATAAATACCGGAACAATATATTAAAACTTTATTATTTACACACATGAACAAACACTGTTTATAATATTCTTTTTCAAAAATGATAAAGGTATTACTACAGTATACCCCTTCTGTCTCATACTGTATTCATTTTTACCAGTATTCCACAGTCTGTAAAATTGTGTAAAATTGCGGTTCTAGTAGTTTTATTTTAATTATGCGTTAATGATTCGTCGGCAATTATAACATTGCGAGCAACGGACGGGAAGGTTGTCGGCCAAATCATCAATGAAGGATTTATCCTTACATTCGCTTGTAGTGATACCGGGAAATCATGGAAAATAATAGCAGATCATGTGTCTAAATACAATAGTAACAGAACACGAGACATTCTTCAGGCTGCAATATCTTAACAGAGGAGTAAGTAATACTGCTATCCGCAATCGGGAGGACGCCGGTTCGAATCCCCGTCCGGGCAACCAGATTTTGGTTTTCCATGGTTTCCCCAAATCACTCCAGGCGAATGCCGGGATGCTTCCTTGAAAAATTTCATGGCCGAATTCCTTCCCGTTCCTTATCCCCAGTCCCATCCCGCTTCTAATGACCTCGACGTCGACGAGGCGTAAAGCCATAAGCAAAAAATAAAAAAAATACTGCTATCTGACTTTATTACGTCTATATTACTCCATTTCTCTTCCAAAGCAAGAAACAGAAGTACTATGGCTTTAAAATCAACATAGAGAGAAACAAAATGTTGTGATAAGCACAAGACTTTACTGTGAAGTTATGTTTCGGACAAAGTGGTTGATTGTGACTTGAGCTTTCTCATAAACAAAAAGATCGTAATGCTGTCCGGCGCTGACACGGCGTTAGCTGATCCGAATCCTGTACGTGGAAGAAATTTTCACCATCAGGACTTGTCTGGCATGGTAGGAGAGGTGGTGGAGCACAATTCATAATCACTAGCTTGTGCGCCAAAGTCCTGGCTTGAGTCGCAAGTCTCTCCACAGAGCGTAGAGAGTGTGGTTGTACTGCACTGTGGATGCTGATTCGGCAGTCAGATGGGGACGTTAAGCTGAGCGGCCCCCGAGTGAACTTTCACAAGAGTAGGAGCGAATGGAACGCCACCGTTTTTCACCCACTCCCTTCTTCACCTCTCATTTCATACCACACAAACAACATTCTATACTGAACATAAACAGTCATCCACACCTACACTAACATATGTAAACACACACTGAGCAAGGCAAAGGGAAAACATTCCAGTTCCTCTTCTGAAGAGAGTTACCATGGAAGGATACACCTTCCATAGTAACCGCGTGCGCCCAGAATCGGGCATTACATCATACGAAGAAGATAACGTGAAGGGTGTTGAATTTCGAACTGAAAATTTTGTACCATTACATTAATTTGCCTCCAGTTTTGTTAAAGGAGCAATGCTATTACCACTGCCTCGGCATCCCTATCCCCAGGTTTTTAATGGACTGGTAAGACACATCATGTACGCTCGAGACTATATGCCTGCAGAGATCGCATTCGGTAGAGTGTTCCAACTTCTGTATCAGGAGATGAGAAAGCTGCATAAGTTATAAGGGAACTCTTGCATTTTACGCTCCCTTGTTGCTAGTACAAATATTTTGCTTAAGAATATATTGATTTTGCCGAGGCCCCTCAACCGGGTAACTGGAAAATCTGACACATGTGTGTTTACTGCCATCAGCTTGGCTGTCGGTCGCTTCATATGTGACACGTGGCTGTTTTTTGCAAACTAGTGCCCCTGCGGAGAGGTAAAAGGGAGATAAAAAGAAAACGCTGGGCTCTCGTTCAAAAAGGCTAGTTGTTTATTAAATGCAATGTAGTGCAAGAATAAACTGAAAGCTTCCTTCGTCATCCTGCGAACGAAGTGAATAAGTAGTTACAAGCTCGGTGGCAAGTAGGGATTTTAATGATAATAAAGAAAGTATTCGTACAGCAATGACTTCTTTTCTATAAAGCGCTCTAGCCAACAAAAGCCGAGAGTTATCTTACAAAGTGTCGGTCCAACATCATGATAACCAATACCTGGAAGGGGTACACCATACCAGAGCCCAGTGTTACACATCAATTACGTCCATTTGGCGTCTGACATAGTTTGTTTTGGATTGCTGTGCGTCAGGATGAAGCCAGGACGGTGATCCAACAACTTTATAGAGAGGCGAATATATGATCTGTCAACATGACATTTAATCTGTCCGACCATAACGTAGACAAGACATTTGGACAAATTTTGAACGTTCATTGCTGAAGTTACTATTTGTAATCAGTCATTTTTTTTTCATTTTTAAATTGTATTCGGCCTTATAGTAAATCAGCCAGAAATATTCTATTTTCATTGTTCCGTCAATTATATGAAATTTTCAACACGTGTTGATACCTCGGAGTAAAGACGATAGAACGCAAGAACAACACTTCATTGTAAACCGACCTCTGCGCAGCAATCAAATCGACAACACATTGTGCCTGATTCCATTACGCCAGCCAGTCTTATGTCACCTTTTATATTTACAACTTCTATCAATATGCGAAAAATGCAAAGTGAAGAAAATAAATCGCTTGGCCGAGAGTCGGCACTATCCTGCTCACCTTGAAACAACTAATTTCGTGAAATATGTGCAAATAACAACTGTATATCCAAGTTTTGAGAACGGGATAAAACTAACAAATGATTTGTGGTATTAGATACTTCACAGTTCTGGATATTTGATCTTCAGCGCACACTCTTCCAAGTCCTTCCGAGTCCTAAAGATCTGTAGAGATGTATGAATTCCTTTCACTAAGTACACGGTTCGGAGTATAGGGAAGGCGTAAGAAATGGATCATACAGTCTGGAACCTTCTGTCTAAGTCCAGAAAAGAGTTCTAGAGTTTCTTTATTGTTTCGAAAACTCTTCGTACTAGTGTTCTATTAGTGCTAACTCTTCTGCATGATTTGTCTCTGTGTGATTGGTTTGGTACTACTTTTTTTCCTTTGCTTCATGCTTTACGCCTCGTCGACATTCAGGTCATTAGATCCGGGAGAGGATTGAGGGGTAAAGAGCGAGAATGAATTCGGCCACGGCCTTTTGAAGGAACCATCGCAAAATTCGCCGGGAACCGTGGAAAACTGAAAATTTGGTGGCCTAACAGCGATTTGACTCCTTGTCCTCCTGAATTTCAGGCCCAAGCGTTACCACTTTCCCTCCAATGCTATTAGTGGAACAGAATAACTGCTTCATTAGGGTAGAACACTCTTTCTGTCTGTTGAATAATTTGGGAATTTTCTGTATTGTGGCCGAAAGATAGACATCTTGCATTCAGTCCGTTGACTGCGGTGTGTATTGGGGATAGGTAAAGGTGCGGGAGAACGCGATATGAGAGTCAACGAGGATTCAACCAAGGACACGGAGCGATCACGCAACGACTTTAACGAACAACTGCAGATAACGACAAGTTACCGCATACAATTACCGGGCTTGTAGGCCACAGTGCAACGTACTGTGCCTTATTTGTATTCACTGCTACGCTTGTTTTCTGCTTTCTCGTATCTACGCTAGTGCAGTATCGTTATGTACAATGCACCGGCAATTTTCAAACTCGCGAAAGGAGGTCAACATCTGATTTGCGTGCCTTGTGACCCTTTAAATCGGCAAGAACGTTTTACCTGAGTCATCGAGGAATTTTTACACAAGCAGTCAGAGAAAAACTTCCGCTCTTGTCTTAGCCGCCTTAACCTAACACAATAGTCGTACCTGGTAGGGGACCTACAGTTTAACGTGGAATCCTAACCACGGAAGCGTTCTGGCGTACTTCACATTACACAGCAAGCTGTGCCAGAGGTGAAGGTAGGATTAAGGATCTATGAAAATCCCCAACGAGACATGGATTCGAAGCGGCGACCTTTCGATCTCCAGTCAGATGCCTTAAAACCGAACTGCTCATTTAGCTGTTATTTACCATCATACCATAGGAAGTGATCTTAATTCAAAGGGCATACATCCTGTATTGCCCATTATAAATTTGATTGTAACTGCACGAATCCTATCTGTGCAAGCGGCTTCGTAGCGTGTATTGGAGAGACGTGTAGCGTAATCAGCTATCTGAACTGAAAATATGTCAAGCGACTGCCGCCTGGCCGACGACAATTTCGCCGGTTTTTGTTATTTAGTATATTCTTCTATTTCTTCCATATTCTTCAAAAATTCTGAGGCTTCATTTGCACTTTTAACGTAATGGTCAGATATTTCTGCGTTCGTACAGTTTCGATATTACATCAGAAGAGTAAATCCCCCAAGGTTTATATGTGCCCTCGCAACTGCCCAAGTCAAAATAGCCCTATTTTACCAAATTGCTTTAACACTTTGTTTATTGCTTAATGCCTCGTTGATGTCGAGGTCACTAGTTGCGTGAGACAAAAAACTAGAAGGAATTCAGACAAGGCCTTTTGAATAATCCTTTCCGGTATTCGCCTGGAATTATATCGGGAAACCATGGAAAACCGAAATCTGGATGGTTGGACGGGGATTCGAACCCGACTACTCCCGAATGCCACGCTGGCTCACCCATCGGCGCAGGTCTTTAGCTGTTTGACAGTCTTGTTCTCTGCAGCTGGTCATGATAGCTAATAACCTTTTTTTTTAGCTGCTCTTGCAGATGGTGACCTGCTGAATTTTCAATCAGCATAATAACGTAGGCGGATTTTAGTTCGGGTTATTATCGCTCTGGTTCTTTACAGAAAACTATTCTTAGGTTTGAAGCCAGCAATACTTCCAGAATAATTGTACTACTCGTCATAGTATCAGTCACCAACTTCTTCTTTTTCATCTCTGCAGCCATTCTGCGTCTGACAGGTTCATCGAAGGCTTTGTCCACAAGTAACATATAACATATGCTTCCACAGGTGCTGATGGAAAACTAACGTGCTAATGACATCGAACCCAGCACTTTAGGTTGTGCTGCCCTATGTAAGGCGGTCACTTTGCTTGTAATATAGTTCCACTCATTGACTTTCACTTTAGTTCTTGGAAATCGAAAGCCGCAGTCGGGAGAACTCTGAGCAACATTCACTGTCCAATTCTTCGACCAAGCGAAGCAATAATTTAACGGGCTAAAAGTTACCTGCCACCTAAATAACAAAATTCAGTTTTGCCCCTTTCGCAGCACTCAGATTACTCCTGAGTACACAACCGCCTATTCATCTACATCTACATCTATACTCTGCAATTCACAATTACTGTGGGTGGCAGAGGGTGCTAAGCACCAATCCTAATTCAGTGCATTCCAATCCCGAACAGTACGAGAATAGAGAGAATACATAAATGTATCAGTACCGCATCTTATTTCTCGAATCTTATCCCTTCTGTCATTGTGACCTAAGTAGGTTGGCGGAAGAAGTATTTTGTTTCACTCGTAAATTAAAGATTTTCGTATATTCTCCAACAAATTCAAACGAAAATGACGTCGTCTGTCCGCCAAACAATCCCAGCCCAACCCACGAATCAGCTCGGTGACACTTACGTAAGGACTGTAACTAGCAGTCACGAATCGAGCGGCTCTCCTCTGTACTTTCTCTAACGTGTCAATCAATCCCTTGCGATACGGATCCCAAATTCGTCAACAGTATTCCAAATGCGGACGCACTAGTGTTTTGTACGGTATTTCCTTTGTATGAGAATTACAACTTCTCAAAATACGCCCTATGAATCGTAGTTTAGAATTAGCTTTGCCTACGACGGAAGTTGTGTGCAAGTACCATTTCACGTTGCTTTGTACTGTTACGCCTACATACATCATGGAATCCACCGTGTCAACAACTGAATTTTAACTTTGTACTCGTGAGAAAACGGGATCTTTTTATTACTTATTTGCATTGCCTTGCACTTTTTGCACTTAAGTGTAAGCTGCCATTTACGGAACCATTCCGAAATAACATCCAGATCGCGCTGAATTTCTAAGCAATCGTCAGAGCACCTCAATTCCCTGTAAATAAGTACATCACAGCTAAAAATCGCGTCCTACAATTAACGTTGTCACTGAGATCGTTTATAAAAATTAATGGAAGAAATGGTCCTATTACACTTCCTTGAGGAACGCCCGAAGTGACATCTAGCTTAGAAGAGGCTTCCCCGTCAACAACGACATACTATGACCGACCAGTTAGAAAATCGCGTATCCATTCGCAAATCTGATCAGACGCTCGAATCTTCACTAAAAGTCGAAGAAAATACCATCAACTTGTGATCCTGCATCAATAACTTTCATTACGTCATGCGAAAATACATTAGATCCAAACCACGAAGGGTCCTAGCAAAGTATGGCAAGAGGAAAGAGTTTATGACCAATAAAAATCTGAGCACACAGGTGTTTGTGATGGGTCCCCTATCAGGTAACTGACAAGTAAACCATAAAACCATAAGTATATTTATTTTGTGCCATGTCCGATTCAGGTGATCTTCCTACCAGCAATTACCACCACTAAGGTACTGAGTCCACAATGGACACAATACTGAAGTGTACGATGCCACCGCGAATAGTCAGCGGAGCTCAATGCAATGACGTCATAAAACAAAAGCACAGACGAAACTACGTTCAAATTTGCGAATTTCCGTTCGCAAACTGTTACATTGTAGAAATTATTTGTCCAGGGACCATATTAACACATCCACTTTTCATGTAAACAATTAAATTTTTCGAGCGAAGGCACTTCTTTATAGTTAGTAACAATAACGCGACTTAGCTAATAACATCTACTTATATATACTCTGTAATTCTCTAAATTGTGGGTGGCAAAAGGTGTTTTGCACCAAAAGTAATCTCTATTCTGTGCGTTACAACCCCTAATGCAACGAGGAATAAAAAATTCATATAAGCATCAATGCGGCACCTAATTTCTCTAATATTATCACTACTGCCATTACGACTCAGATAAAGATAAAAAAAAATATCTATCTAGTACACTTTAAATTAAACACAAAAGTCAGCGGCTGCTGCTAACGGCTGTTGTAGCTCGACTGTCGATTCACTACCTACACAGAAAATTCAAAGATACGAGGGGGGATCAAATATAAACGGGATTGTTGTTCCTGAACATCAACAATTGGCAGTACTGGCCCCGCGCTTCTTATGCTTAGGCGGAACCATTAGGAGTGGGGAGAGCGTGCTGTTAGATTTTTCCCGCCGTTTATTCAGCAATGCTCACGATGTCGGAGCAACAGGTGCACCCCTCCACTGCGCATCGCAATATTATAAAATTTATTGCTTTTGAAGGAGTTATTGCGGCGGAAATTTGCCAGAGATTGACTGTACAGTTCGGTGATTAAACATTGTCAAGGACACGTGTATTTTTCTGGCATAAAAAGTTCAAGGAAGGACGAGAACATGTGGAAAATCAGCAACACGATCGCCATCCCCGGACCAGCGTTACAGACGAAAACATTCGTGCGGTTAAAGACATTATTGACGTCGATCGACGCGTGAGAGTGTCAGAAATTGCAGAACAACTCGGAATCAGTTATGGGAGCTGTCAAGCAATAATCACAAAACACCTACAGTTCCGTAAAGTGTGTTCCAGATGGGTCCCTCACCTTTTGACCGAAAGTTTGAAGTTGAGACGTTTGGAAGTTTGTCAGAGGCTTACAGCAAGGTTTGAGGAAGAAGATGATGCATTTTTGAGTCGGATCGTCACCTGCGATGAAACATGGGTTCATCACTACACTCCAGAATCCAAAGAAGCCAGTAAGGAGTAACGGAGGAAAGGAGAGGCAGCACCAGTGAAAGCCAAGACTCGACTGTCAGCTGGCAAGGTTCTTTCAACGGTTTTTTTTGGATCTGAGAGGCATTTTTCTGATTGATTTTTTGCATGAGCGACGCACAATCAGTGCTGCTTACTACTGCGAGTTGTTGACCAAGGCGAGAATTGCATATCGCCGCAAAAGAAGAGACCAACCGATTCGACAGGTCATTCTCCTCCACGACAATGCACGACCCCATACTGCATCTCTAACTGTCTCTAAACTACAGGAAAAGCACTGGACTACACATGATCACCCTCCTTACAGTCCGGACTTATCGCCCTGCGATTTCCATTTGTTCGGACATCTTAAAGAAGCTCTAGGAGGGCAAAGATTCGAAGATGACGAGAGTGTGTAAGACTTCGTGCGCAACTGGCTGATGACACGACCCTGCTCTTTTGATGATGAGGGTATCAAAAAGCTGCCCATACGCTGGGAAAAGTGTATTTCCAAAGCAGGAAACTATGTGGAAAAATAAATTGTAATTACCTTGTGTTTTTCAATAAATGAATTTAAATAAAAAATAAAATCCAGTTTACATTTGATCCCCCCTCGTAAAAACAAAAGCTATCTAGTACACTTTAAATTAAACACACTGCTGCTAACGGCTGCTGTAGATAGGTTGGTGGACGAAGTATTTCACCGCACTCGTAAATTAAAGTGGATGTACGCGTGTTTACCAATAAGTTCAAAAGAAACGTGCGTCGTCTGTCTATAACAGAGTCCCAGCCCAATCTACGAATCAGTTCTATACGCTTTCATAAGGACTGCGACGAATCGAGCGGCTCTTCTCTGTACTTTCTCTATACCGTCGATCAGTCCCCTACGAAACGGGTCCAAAACTACATAACAGTAGTCCAAATGTGGTCATATCAGACTTTTGTACGCCATGTCCTTTGTTTGTGCACTACAATTTTTCTATATTCGACCTATGAATCGCAGCGTAGAATTAACTCTATCCTCGTCCGAAATAATGTGCAGATGCCACTTCAGAGAGTGGACCATATTAAATCAACTGTTTACTTTGTGGTTTTTGTTAGAATCATCGTTCCACGTGGTGGAAATAATTTGTCCCAAGGGTATCTTATATTTAACCGACCAGCCCTTTAAGAATGATAGTTTTATAAATTGCATACCTGAAATGATTTCAGTTTGGGTGTTGTCAGTTTAGGAAATTTCTTCCTCGTGGTTGGCTCATAAACCTGGCCTTCATGATGTTATTCTCCCTACGGTCTGGTCAACTGAGTCACACGTGGCTGTAAGAAGCGGATGTCTGCTCAGAGAAAGTGGCTTCCTCAGCTGATGACACGCCTTACGTAACCGGAGCGCCGGAACTACTTGTTGTCAACCTTCCGCAGTGAACAGCAGTTTGAATCCACATTTTGTTGCAATGTCGTTTATTATACAGTGGTTGATCATCAGATTTTCGACATGTTCGTTATGAAGCTCTGAATCACCTGTGGCATGTACGGCTCTAAAAATAAATAACGGACTTTCACGGAAACTATTCGGGTAACCAATTCTTTGCTGTACCAATCAAATACATAAACTTAAAGATGCGAAGAATAAAGAACCATCAATTTGATTTATTAGGTGGAAAAAGTGATGCAAAGAATATTGAACAGAAAGCTTTATACTAAACTGGGCGATTCAAATGACGAAGAAAAATTTGGTTTTCGTTTAGAGAAAAGCGCAAGAGACGCCATAGGACTACCAAGAACGATAGTGAGCGGTATATAGACAATAACAGAATAGGGTGAATGGGTCAGGTTGGTGAATATTTAGGAAGAAGAAAGGGGTAAATTGGAAAGTAAATAGATTATTGGAGTCAGAAGAAGATAAGAGTGAATATTGGATGATGTAATAATTAGCAGATGTTTGAAACAATATTATCTATCACATATGTCCACATTTGGACTACTGTTGTGCAGTTTTGGATACGTTTCGTAGGCGGCTGATTGACAGTATAGATAAAGTACAGAGAAGAGCTGCTCGATTCGTAACTGTTTGCCACAGAAATAATTTGTGAATTGGACTGGCATTCTACAGACGACGTACGTTTCGTATGAACTTTTTGGTAAACATGCGTACACTCACTTTCATTTACGAGTACAAGGAAATATTTCGTCCATCAATCTATTTGGGTCACGATAACAGGAGAGAAAAAAATTTGCTGCAGTGATGCTTTCATAAAATTATTTTTTTCCGTCTTGCCATTCGAGACTGGACAACACAGAGTGGAGATTAATTTCTCGCAGATAGCAGAGTACACTTGTAGATGTAGCTGTACAAAATGCTAACAATGTCTTGATAATAAAAGAGGAGTGAGGATTGGTGGAAGGAGAATAGGACAAATAAGATTTGATAAATATCGATTTTAATGGCCGATAGTGGAAATAATGTCACAGTAGTGATAATTATAAGGAATGTGGAATGAAAATTAATATTCAGAAGACAAAAGGCAACGTAATAAATATGAATGTAAAGCAGTAACAGATAAGGTGAATCAGGAAAAAAGAACATTAGTAAAGCACTATAATGGAAAAGATCAGTTGTTTGGTTAGAGTAAAGAATGAGAAGGGAATGATAAGTGTTGGTGTGAAAAGAAGTATTTTGAAGACCACCAGAATACAGGCGTCAGCTGTTATCATTGAAAATTTTAACTTATAACTCTGGGAACTCAGGGGTTTCTCATTGCATCCCCCCTATATCTAGTCTCATTGTACGTATAGGTATAAAATTTTGCTATAAAGAAGTACCTGCAGCAAATAAATACTTAAGATGTGTAGAAATACTAATAAATTAGATAAGAATTCCAGTGGATGGAAAGCAACAAAAACATACTTGATATCTGGTAGAAAACAGTGAATTTATTTCTTTATTCCAGCGAAAAACGATTTTGTATTGAAATATTACATGATCAGTATTAACTAAAAAAGTTATCACTATTTAGGATCAAATAATTACAGTAAAAACAAAAATATCAGAAAACACGATTACAGGGAAAAGCTAATAACAACATCAGATACACAAAAATTAACAATTAGACTGATAACACAGCTACAGGAAAAAAAACAAAAAATAAAATAAAAAATTAGTAGTTACAGAAAAGAAAGTAACAGAAACAAAATAACAAGGAGATAATTAAATAACTATAGAAGAACTTCATTGCTGAATCCGTTCATTTTTCTGTGTAAACTGCCGTATAATGCTCTTCGTAACCGACATGATAAAGGACCTAGACGGACAGTCATTGAAAGACGGGAGGCATACAAAGAGATTAATGAACTTGAATAACGAATTGAGTCCTTGTTGAATATGGGGCGAAGAATGAGTACTAGCAAGCAAAAGCAAAAAGAGGACACCATAAATTGGTGCTAGATTTCAGGTGTAACGTTCAAGAAAAGTTTTCGTATTTAGATAAAGGATGTTATGAATAGTTTAATTCAAACAAGAAAAGGAACCAAATTTAAAAATGGCTTTAAAGGACTAGTAGGTTTGCAGGCTAATTACCGATCCAAATTTATAATATTAATGGATTTATATTATTGGCGTTATTAGCGAATAGCTGGAATATTACATTACTGTTCGCATATTCAGCTTCTCACAATGTTGCTATTCAGTTAGTAATCAATAGTTATTTTCCCGTTAGTATATTACACAACTAAACAAAACAAAAAATTGCCTTTATCTTAAAATTAATTTTATGATTTTTCTATTAATTATGCTCCAAAACAAAGGAAAAATACCTACATTCCTTACAAAGTCTGCTTTTGTGGTGGTTATGATAATAATACTTATTTAGTTATCGTATATATAAAGTATATATAAAGTATTAAATAGTTTTGGTATTTTTAAAAACACCGCGAAAAAATAGAGAGATCGTAACTGTCCCACAGCGTCTACAGGTGTCACTTAAGTGATAAACAACAATTAACTGTTTTGTAGAAGACTCTGAGAGGTTAAAATGTCATTTATAAAGTGTAAATATGATGCTGACGCATTTTGTTATATATGTGGTATATTTATTCAAGTACGAGATATAAGATTTTATTTTAGCACATGTGAAAAGCTTTGTGAAGCCTACGAAGCTTATTTCAACTGCCCTGTTTCGAATCTAGACAAACCCTGGGCTCCACACGTTGCCTGCAGTAATTGCAAAAGATGTTTAGAAGGTAAAAAAAAAATAGTTAATAAATATGTTTATTATATAAATAAATGTTTATAAAATATGTTTATTTTTATTTATTTCAGGTTGCTATCGTGGTGCAAAACGGAATATGAAATTCGCAGTACCAAGAATTTGGTGAGAGCCGAAAGACCACATTGATGACTTATTTTTGCTGCATGCTCATAATAACATGGGGGCGTACTCAGAAGAACAAAGAGAACGTTTTCATCAAGATATCATTGACTTTGAACAATGTTATCAGGTTCAATACAAATAAAATATGATGGGGGACTACATTTGGGTTTTAGTGAGAGAAAGTACTTATGAACATGATAGAAAAATTAATAGGGTTCACTTTTAAACTTTTTCCACTATTTTGTAATAATTTGATATGATACAAAAAGTTGATAAAATGTATATGTAAATATATTTGCTTCGATTTATCAATAAATAAAAATTTAAACAATTGATTTTTTAAAATTTGATGATCCGTTCTCCTGGATACAAAAGGCCATATTTTTTTTCCGTCCAACTATCGATAAATCTATCGAAATTTCACACCCTCTTACCAAAGTCAAAATTCGTGTTGACCTGTGATTATCGGTTTTAACACGGGAGTATGATGTTTTTTGTAAAAAAAAAACATCGTACTTGTGGTTCTAAGCCTACCACAGCTCTGCCCAGTGGTCAGTGCCAGTCAGCTGTTTGCGACAAGCAGCGTACATCAGCAAAATGTCAGCGCAGCACTTGTGAAACACCTTCAGTCACCTTCGATAAACACACAGTCGCGGCTAAATCAGGTTATAAAGAGGGGGATCCTCCATTCTACTTGTGACTCGAGAACAAAACACGTTCCATAAATTATTCAAAGATGGGTGAAAACTGGTTAGGCAGGAACCGTATTCCCTATCCGTTAGCTACCTGAAAGTAATAATAATAATGCTAGAAGGATCCGAAAATAAATTCAGCCACATAACAACTTTCATCTGGCCACGTGGTCAGTATCTGTCATAGGTTCTGATTCTTATTTCCAGGTATTCCTACATTTTAAGAGGGTACCTATGCTACAGTAATGCTTTTTGCGTAGAACTTGTTCTAACGTACTTTACATACGGAAATCAAACTTTGCTATATGTAAACGAAAGATCAATAGCATTAAAATTTTAACAGAAACCTTTAAGTACCCTGCCAGACGAGAACACCATACAACACTTGACACTAGTGCAACAAGCGGAATATAGACTATATTCAAAAATAACAGAACATACCGGTATATTACTTTGTTCAGTGTATGAAATAATAATAGCATTTGTTAGCTGCTTCACTCTCTTGGCCTTAAGGATGTGAATAAATGTGCGTGTGGTTAATGATTATATTTTTGAGTGGCAATATTAGCGGAAGCTGTGGTATACTGAAATGCAGCCGGGAGCAGAATTCTTAGCTGAAAATCCCCTCAAGCAAAACATTTCGCAGGAGTAAACAAAAAACCGCAATTCCTTGGATTGGTGTCCACGAACCATTAAATTTCTCGCTAATGTATTTGTATTATTCTCTTCGTCAAATGTAAAATTTCGAGGCGAAACGCTAAGACCATCATAGCTGGACTTAGAACTTTTGAATGCACAATGATGTCAGAATTTGAAACTATGACACTCTTCGTACACACAATCAGTAATATCGAAGGTTGGTTATCAGAAAAACACAAATTTAACTTCATGAATTTTTGTAAAAATTATTTTGTTATGGCACAATAGTAGCATTAGAAAAAAATTCTTAATGATTTTAGGTATATTGAGGCTTATTGTAGTATTAATCTTTGATGTAGTGTATTAAGAAACTTTGGTGCGTATCTCCTGCTTCGGCACCCGCTGACTTAAAGTCTTACACATATCGTAGATTTTACGCTAGATTGTAATCTTTAAAAACTTATTCCATAGATTTGGGTGGTGCCATTAACGTCCCGCTGGAGATTTATATGTGTATGTAGAGTTGGCAATGTAACTGATATTAAAGTATATCTATTCTCGGAACTGTTTGCCCTCTCGCCGAAGCTACTAAGTGTACTAGCTAATCGGCTTTGCTTTCACCGAGTATGCTTCTTTTAATTTTTGTTCTCATCTGTCAAAAGCGCTCAGAGGCTATCTCTACGAAAATTTCTATCTCTTAATGATACCAAACAGCGAAGCGAAGTGCACTCGATACTAAACATACCAAGAACAATAATTGAATTTGCATTGCATTTACCAAGCATTCGCAAAAAATAAACAAAAACACACACACAGGCAACGTGAGCCTAGCTTCGCCGAATAGAGTACTGGACTCTGACGAACTTCATAGATTTGGATGTGGTTGACCAGATGGCAGCTACATGACGTATTTTCAGTTCAAGCATCAAATTTTTCTCCAATCGTCTCCAATCTGCTAAACGTTACCATCCACCCCGCTATTACAAAATTTGAAAGAATTTTCTTCTTGGAATTTGGTAACTAAGAATGACTGATAAAATAGTATATATGATGTATGGAAGGGGAAGGTGACAAAGTTGTCCACAATTACTAAAATGATATATGTTTTTTTTTCTGTTGAAACTTTTGACAAATTAAGCAATTACACTGTTTACAAAATTTCACTCATATATAGTAACTAACATGGGATATCATGTACTCAAGAACTGCTATGAAAAATTATCATACTAACAGGTTTTTAAGTAATTGACTGCTTATGAGTTGTTGGTAATATAATTGATATCGTTAATAGGTGTGTGTACTGTTGCACATAAATATCAACTAACATGATATAATATGTAGTCGCAAATTACAGTGAAACTTATCATGGTAACTGGTTGGTAAGAAAATAACTGGTTATTAGATGCTGGTAACAAGTGTGCACACTGTTCCACATAATAAGTATTAATTAACTCCGGATTGTATTTGTAGATTACAGGAGATATTGGTTATACAGTACTAATGGGTTGTATCTAACTTGTTGTCAATATATAATAATATTATCAATTATATAGTAATATTGACATTACTAATAAGTGTATGTACTGTTCCACATCCCCGAGATTATTCTCACATGGGATCAAAGTGAACATATCTATCTATCTATCAAATTCAACCACGTTTATAATAGGAACCATCCATTCCAAACATTAGGCTTCAATGTACTCTCTTGACGAATTGCAAGTCCGTTGATAACAGAGTTTTTAAGTATTTACGAAAAAGATCTAAAATCCATAGCTTTGAGAGCCTTAGAAACGAAATTTAAAGAAATAATAATAAAAAATTAGATAAAATAAAATAAATCTTAATAAAAGAAAAGGTGAAAGTATTTTAGTTCTCTAATTTTCAAGTAATGATCAATGACACTCCATACACAGGGGTATCAAAAAGGTATTTATTCTTTTTAGTTGTAAGCGATCCCATACAATAAAATTTTACAATATTTTGTATACGATATTCAATTTTCTGTCGACGAAACAAATGTGCAGCTTTGAAGTCTGGAATTTCTTCCATTTACGGCTTTTATGCGTGTGAAATACAGCAGACAAAAGACAATACGAGATTCTCCATTTCCCTTGAGGTACGGAATCATTAAAAGATTTGCAGTAAGAAACTAATTTCTTTGTAACTTACTCAACAAATACCGAACAAACTTTAAGAGCACAGTCTTTCTCAGCTTTAGCTACTAATTTATTGTTCTCGGTAAACTAATAGAGTAAACATAATGTTTTCACAGAATATTTCGGTGACAAAACACGCCGTCGCCATCTTGAGCCAATCAACAACGCATGTTCTCGGCGCACTATATATTTAAAGTTTTCAACTGAAGATGGTGACGGAGTTTTGATCGCCGAATGTTGTGTGAAAACACTGTTATCTCAATTAGTTTTTGGAAAAGAATAAATTAAATAGTAGACTCTAATATAATTCTGAACATCTCTCGTATATATAAATAATCTTTGTGCATAGCTCTCGTATGATCGCACAATTTGAAACAGTATTTAGGAGCTCTCTGGTAGGAAAAAAGACAAAACTGTAATACCAGTGGTTATCGTACTGAGAACATCTTATACGTCCGAAAATGGCAGTGTTTGCGGCTGCTACCTGTTTCCACAAGGTGAGCCTGTTCTTTTCTCAGGGAATTTGCCAGTCAGCTGCTCTGCATTTTTTGCTTAAGAAAAACCCGCATTCGGTCACGTAGAGAGCTACTCCAAAACAACTAGCCACAAACAGGTTTCATCGAACACTCACACATATTCGTTCATGTTATGTCTGTAGCAACACACAATAAAAAATATTAGGTTTCTTATCTGATTAATTACTTGCGGAAAGATCGGAGGCAGAACAAACGACTTATGCGAAATCACTTAGTGAAGATATGATCGTAGTTAGATGTCAAATCTTTTTTAAAGCATGATACGTTGATTTTCGTCCTTCAACGTGACTTTCCTCAGCTGAGGTCAAGGATCATCTACAATGGAATGACTTTTGAATCGGATAAATCATTTGTAATACTGAGAACTTCTTAGAGTCTAGAGCATCACACCGGCGTGCTAGCTTCAAAAGTTGAAACAATCCCGCCAAAGTTTTTCGCAGTTTCAAGCAAAACTTCACGTTGCAAGGATGTTCTCCTAAATAGCACATTGCAAACATTGCCCCGAGCAGCGAAATATTTTTGTTCTCACTTAGCAAATTCCTACCGTGATAAGTGATATATATTCGATGACGATATGTTAGATTATCCATTAAGCGAGTTTACACAGAAATGCCAAAAGCCTTGGGATACCTCCTAATATCGTGTGGGACCCGGCGAAATGCAGCAGCCTGATGTGATATTCCCTTAACTTGTCACATTGATAAATATTCAGCCATGCTTCCTCTGCAGCAGTCCACAACTACCAAAGTGTTGCTGGTGAAGGACGCTGTGCATGAACCGGCCTCTCGATTACGTCCCGGATATGTTAGACTGGATTTATGTCTCGCGATCTAGGAGGCCAAATCTTTCGCTGCAAATGCACAGAATACTCCTCAAATCATACGTGAACGATTATGGTCAGGTAACGTGTGGGATAATCGTCCTGGAAAAGTCCATCGCTGTTTGGGAATGTCAAGGCTATGAATGGTTGCAGATGGTCTGTAAGTAGTTGAACATAACCATTTCCCTTCGGTGGCTGCTTGAGTTTGAAAAGAGGTCCCAATCCAATGCGAAGAAGCCAACATCACCACACTGCACAGTACCTTCCTGACAACCTTGGTACATGGGCAATGGCGGATCTAGTAATTTTCGGAGTCGGAGTAAAAACTGTGCCTCCCCATAGAAATTGCCGCCCGGGGCGAACGCCCCGGTTTGAGCAGCCTTCCACGTAGATCCGGCACTCTCTATAGGCACACTACAATATTACCATCAACTGGAATCGTGACTCATTTGACCACGCAACCTTTTTCTTGTGATGTAGGATCCAACATATAAGTTCATGAGCTCAGTAGAAGCACTGATGCCGATGGCGTTGTGTTAGTAGAGGACTCGCGTCGATCTTCTGCTGTCATATCGCATTAACGCCAAATTTCGTTGCTCTGTCTGCTCGGACACATTTGTCACACGTTCCACCCTGAGTGTTGATGTTCTTTGACGTAGTGTTGTCTGTCTATAGTACTAACACTTCGAGGCAGATCTCGCTGGATTTGATCACTAAACGGAAGTGGTCGGCCACTGCCTTGTCCATGGCAGGAGATTACGCCAAAAATTACGTATTCACAGTACACCCTTCACAGTGTGGATCGAGGAATGCTGAATTAGCGAAAAATTTCCGAAATGGAAAGCCCGTTGCGTCTAGTGCCAAGTAGCATTCTGCGTTCAGAGATAGTTAATTCATATCGTGCGCCGACAATCACGTCAGAGAACCTTTTACTCTACTAGTGAGAGTACAGATAAAATCCACTACTCTACATTTATAAGTTTCTTCCGCGGTAATACTGCCTTCTGGATATCTAATCTTCGAACCCCGTGACTTTATGCACTTCAGTGTATATCACAGTTTATATACACATTAATGAAACAATCTGTTTATAGACACGCCATGCAGCATCACTAGGAATATTTGCTTGCAGAGAAAGCACGTGAATAATACTGTGTCTGATGGTCGTCAAGAAGCTTAAACCTTCCCCGGTAATCTCAAAGAGAGGTAGAAACAAATTATGCACTCAAAGGTGATAGAAGCATTACATACAATTTAAATTTGGAACCAGAGAATAATACCCTAGAAATCGAAAAAAGTGCTGCTCCTCCCTTTTTCCTACCCAGTGATTGTTTCCTTTGATAGTTTATGTCTGAAGTAAAAGCACAAATCTCAAATCCGCCTGACGATGTAGTACCGAATAAAAAATGAACTAAGTTCGTAAACATGGCGGTTGGGTTAATACATGGTGAATACGTTTTTTTTTCGTTTTTTTTCGTCTTTTGCTCTTTAAGACTTCTCCAATGCACATGCGTTATTTTCGCTGAGTTGTGTGAGTTATCTGGATTGAGATTTAATTGGTTGTATCCAATGGAACTAGAGCAACGATTATCAACCCGTAGTCTGCGAAGATGGAACAGGCGGTCAGAAAACAGAATATTAGAAATTTAATTTTAACTGAATTAAAGATATAATAATAAAAATAAATTAACAAAAATCGTTCACATAAAATAAATACCGTAGGATATGAGAGAGTATGAGCTTTAACCCACTCTTTTAAAACACTGTTATTTCTAGAAAATGATGATATTACTGAATTGAGACTTAAATAATCTATTCACTAAATATGTTTTCAGTCGGAATCAAAAAGAGCGGCATTCCATAAAGGATTAACGTTATAGTGGTTTTACAGTTACCTTATTGTAGGTTTAGGCCATAAGGGACCGCGGTACGTGAGTTGGTACCGTTCGTCTCGTATACACACAGGTAAAAAATTAGGCCCATATAAATTATTGGACTGAAAAATTATTTTTAAGGTTTAACAAGTCATCGGATTGAAAAACTGAATGAATTAACACCATGACGTTTAATATTCTGTTTGTATAAAACGTAGTTCTGTAGTGGAAAGCATTCATCTACTGTAAATGAAAAGGAAAACAGCATAAGAATCATGACAGCAATGGCTTGTACGGCGGTTCGTGTCTGACCCGTCGACCAACGTGTCTTCTCGTTTACAGTGCCACAAAGCAATAAGGCTTTCACTGTCGCTAGCTGGTTGACAGCTAGAATAGTTCTGCACTGTCGATACGGTACGTTGGTCGTCATTTATGCGAAACCGACAAGTAATAATAGCAAAAGCGTATGGAAGGGCATCCGCGAATTATTCAGCCACCTGGTGACAGTGTTTCAAGTTGCTGCGCAAGTGTCTCAGTCACTGCTAACTTAACTTCTTGTTCTTCTTCTGGTCCACATCCGTTCCGGATGTCGGCAACCTTCTTTGCTGTCTTGTCTCTGCTGGTTGATGCTCGCATTAGCTCCGTAGTTGCCTTGGAGGTCCATGTTCTCAGATTTTTTAGCCAGGAAGCTCTTCTTCTACCAGAACTTCTCTTCCCTAGTATTATCCCCTGGAGAACAGACTGCAGGAGTTCATAACGGCTATTGTTCCTCGAGATGTGGTCAAGGTACTGTAGCTTCCGTGTTTTTACAGTGGTCCATATTTCCATATTTTATTTTTTTTCATTTTCGGAACACTTCAGCATTTCTGGTATGGTCTGTCCATAGTATTCTCAACATTCTTCGATACAGCCACATTTCAAAAGCTTCTAACCTTTTACTGATAGTTTCCGTTAATGTCCACGTTTCAACGCCATACAGGAGGACAGAGAACACATAGCAGCGCAGGAGTCTCATCTTCGTGGTAATTGATAAATTACGGCTTTTAAAAATATTATTCATTTTATTGAAAGTAGCCCTGGCTTTACCAATATGTGACTTTAATTCATCAGATTGATCCCATTGGCTATTAACTGTGGTGCTAAGATACGTATACTTTACCCGGTAATTCTATAGTTTTATGTAGAATCCTAATTCCTAACCAAGAAGCGTCTTACCGCACTTCACGTGCACCAAGGTTAGCTTTGTCACAGGTGAAGGTCAGTTTTAAGGTCAGCAAAAATTTCAACAAGAATACGCAGTATTTTCATTGAAGTTAGCCAGAGTAGCCAGTATTAACTAGATATTGTTAAGCACCAATGGATTTTTCTTTCAGATTCCAAGAATTGCACTTGCGGTCACAAGATCCAATTTCCGCGAACATGTTTCGCAAGCAGTACAAATGAAAGTCAGTCGTTACACTGTCGGGAAGTCGCACACAGGTGGAAATTTGCAGATCCCACATCGTGTCCAAATGCGTCAACACATTCTGCAGGCAGTCGCCCGACTTCGAAGGTCGTGTTTCCCAACGCCACCACCGCTACCACAACAGCGCCTGCTACCGCCGAGGTCGGAACCCAATATGTTGACATATTGGCCCTAATGGCCTAGATGTTCACGTGCCATTGTATCTCACCAACAACTGGTTGAAGCACCGGAGAAAGAAGAAATTTACGCAAAAAAATTGGATTACATTACCGAGACGAGCCTCGTATTCGGGAGTAGCATGTTGTTATTTACGTCCGGACATTCAGATTTCGGTTGTTCATAGTTTCCAGAAAAAACTGCAAATGTGTGCCGGGATAGTTCTTTCAAAAGGCCATGGCCGAATTCCTTGCCCCTAGTCTTTTAGTCATTTTCAATCCGTAATAACCTTGACGTACAACAAAGAAAAACAATCATTGCCGAGCTTGGTTTTTTTTTTAACTGCTTTATGTCTCTCAACAGCTAGGTCTTTAGAGACGGAAAAGGATAGGGGCAGGAATGGGAAGGAATTCGGCCAAGGCCTTTTTAAGGAAGCATCCCGGCATTTGCCTGGAGTGATTTGGGAAACTATGGGAAACCCAAATCTGGATGCCCGGACGGGGATTCGAACCGCCGTCCTCCCGACCGAGCTTGGTAAGTGAGAGATCTTTTGGTTTCCAAGGTTTCCAGAAATAATTCAAGGTGAATGTCGGGATGAGTCTTTTGAAAAATGTCACAGTCGAATTCCTTCCGGTTCCTCGTCTCTTCTTTCTCCAAATCGTATTGATCCCGACGGGGAGTAAAGCTCCAGCAAAAAAAAAAAAAAAAAAAAAAAAAAAAAAAAAAAAAAAAAAAAAAAAAAAAAAAAAAAAAAAAAACCCAGAGATAATGTTTTTTTATTTTTTGCCTCATTCTGCTTCAGACTGCATTTCACCTTGACCATAACCTCAGCAACTGTGTTATCACAATCCATCATGCGAAAGAAGCAGCTTATCTCTGAAACACTGATATCATTCAACATGTGTTTAGTTCGTGTGACTACTATTTTAACCGTCCGGACCTTGGTCAGTAGGTTGTAGTTCTTAACTCTTCATGGTCATATACCTAACCACAGTGTTTTCCCCCTCATTATACAATCTAATAAGTATCAACACGTCTTCAAGTTATGTAACAGTGGAAGTGTTTTGTTAACTATAACATTTCGTTGTACTGTTGACTTCTTATATTGGAATATGGAACATTACCTTCCCCAGCCCCAAATTATATCCCAAAGCGCCGAATAGATAAGGCAACATTTACATTTTAATCATAATCTCATCAGTATTCACTGCTCTTTATTTGCTTATGTCTTTACGAGTCTTCGAGGTGAATAGAGGTAGCATTTGGGGCATGGAACCGAAAGGAATTCTGTCATGATCTATCGGAAGGAACCATTACGGTATCAAGCTGGAGTGATTTTAGAAAACTATAGAAAGCCGAAATGAGGATAGCGGGAAGGGAATTCAAAGCCGAGTCCTCCCAAGTGCCAAGCAAGGGTTTTATCGCTCACTCACCAGAATCGGTCTATTCATACAACTACGTTTCTTTCGCTAACCGCTCACGTTCAAAATGCATCTGAAACTACCAAACACATAAGACACACGGCGAACGAAATCATGATGTGATATGATTTACTTAGCAAATCATCTTACTCTAAACAAATGGACTCCGAAGACCGTTTCCAAAGCAAATTATCATATACTTATAGGTCTTGATTTGTTACTTTCACCATCAGACTATTCATTTCGTTTGAATCTTATTTAAAACTAGCTGGTGCCCACAACTTCGTTCGTGTTTGTCAAGAATTATGAAAGGTTTTTTTTTTTTTTGTTTCACGGAAACTTACATGTTTTTAGGATAAAAAGAAACCTGTTTTGCTTCTTGCCAAATCAGCAATCTACCAGTGAAACTCACTTCAAAATCGCATATGTTGTTTATAATTTATTTATGTTTTTAATAACTGAAAAAGTTTTTGTATTCTAGAACATTATTCAAGTGGATTCTAGAACATTTTAGTACATTTAAGAACATTCTAGTATATTCTAGACGATTCCGACGATTTTTAGAACACTTTAGTCGACATATGAAAGTTCCCCGGGTCGACCTCTTTCAACCACCATGTCTCACATACCACAACTACCGACATCTCACCACCATATTGCACGATGGAGACTTAGGGCTACTATCACACAAAAACACCAGTGATCTGCGCAAGGTAGTTTGTGGCTGCAAAGTGAAATATAGGGAATCACACGTCTATTTTTTATATATTTTTTATATATGTATAGAAGATTTCCCAAGTAACGGCAGTATGAAAGACTGCCGCACACCAATCCCGCAGAAGAAGATATAAGATTAGTCTGATGGTTGAGCAGTATCACTCGGGCCTAACATTCGGGACTATCCATGTTCGAATCCCGTTCAGGCCTTTCCGATTTCGTTTAGCAATTGTTCCCGAAATCACTCCAGTTGGGTGGCAGGATTATTTCTTCATAAACGATATGACCGATTTTATTGCTATTCTTTGGCCTCATTCCTTTCCCGACTCTAATGATTTGGACGTCGACGTTCAATGATATCTTATTAAAAAACTTCCTGTTTCAAGCTAAACATTACGCCATGTTTCCCTATCACTTAGTACTTTTGAGTTTCCTCCGCTAAATCTTGTTCTCCAAGTTTCGATTTAATTTCTTATATTGTGTTGTATTCTGTATGGTTCTTTAAAACCACATATGTACTACTTGTATTAAGCACCAACTTTTCAGTATCAATACCCCGAAGCTGTTTTCCATTTTATTCACTGTAGGTTTTTTTTTAATCCTTGTGCTTGCTGTTCTTTAAGTGTCGACTCTACACATCTAATTGATTAAAACATTGCATAATTTCTTCTAGTTCCGGTCCAAAAATATATAGCTGCTATTTTACTTCTAAACTTCCTCTATGTTCTCATTACCTGTTGCTCTTTTCGATCGATTTGCATCATTTAATTCTGAATGGTTTCCCAGATTTCCTCGTCATCCAGCTTTGTGTGGAAATCGAACACGAGGCGTCCAAGGTCAGCGATCAGAGACCCTATTTTGTTTTCTGTTTGGCGACGGTTCACGTACACATTCCGGCCTTTATATAACTGTGTTTACCCTGTGGTATGTGTTTGCTTATGTCTCAGTGTGTGAAATTTTGTGGGAAGGTAAACAGTTTTCGGGAGGTATAGATACTTATGGAACTCATTTAGGCTTGCAACAGTGTTCAACATTTAGAGATGAAAGCAAATATGTCACTGTCCCTGCACAACCTAAATTTTATCAATAATTTTGATTTCAGTCGGAGTTTTACACTTCAGCAGCTATTATGACTTAAGCAGGAGATTGTCTTTTATACTTTTGTATTTAGGCTTTGGATACAATTTAATGTAGATGCGTCAGCTTTTTCAGTTCAGACCACTTCATCAGACTATTAACACCTATAATCCAATTTTGTATCTCTGTCGATCATAAAATTTCATTACCATTTAACTCAGTTTAGATCTTGTGCCATCACACATACAGTTAGGCTTTGTAATGAACAAATTATTAAATTATGTCTTATTTATAGTTCTAACATTTTTATGCGTCGATAATCTAAATTTAATGAATTTTTGCATATTTAATAGTAAGGAGTCTATTAGCAAGGAGTAGCTTAAACTTTATATCTGCACATAAACAGAGCAATTCGTAGAAAACTATGGGTGTAAAAGGGTGTTTTGCACCTAAACTATTTTTATTTCTTCGGTGTCGAGGTCATTTGAGGCTGAAGAGGACCGGGGTTATGAATGGGAAAGAATTCGACCAGTTTGTTTTGAAGGAAGCATCTCGGCATTTGCCTGGAGTGATTTTGAGAAACTGTGGTAAACCGAAATCTGAATGGCTGGACGGGGGATTTGAAATTTGAACCTGCATTCCTCATGAATTGCAAGACCGACTTAAGGTAAGCACATCTATTCCTCGACACATTAAGAATTTTTTCTTTCCTTTTTGGTATCGGCTGACCATACCATTTAATAACAATGGATTCACTACATCCTGCACTTTTTTATTCCATTTTACATAACTATTACAGGTAAATTCCAGGTGCAAACATATATAATTAAAAAAAAAAAACATTAGCCTCTGCACATTCTTCTAAAGTCTAAGCTTTGAAATAACTGTGCACCTAAATTTGACACATTTTGTACGACAGAACTCTCCACAACCCAAAAATAGTATTAGGATCAGAAAGAACAAGAACTGGATAAAGAAGATCCATAGGAAAGTTGACAGATTCCAGCCAGGTGCAAGTGGGAGTAATTCCAGACTCAGATGAGACTCCGTGGTTGCCATTCCATTTGCCCGGTCCCACAGGTCGTAAACTCCTGGGGGATACTGTAAACTCTAGGAATTAATCTCTTCACAATTAAAAATAAAAAGGGCGTCATATTTTCCTTTATAGTATCTTCCCGCTTTCCAGAAGTACTTAGAAAGTAATCGATTTCACTGTTTGGCTACAACATTATATACCTGATTTTTTTTTTTTTTTTTTTTTTTTAGTTTATTTGGCCTTTAGCCGTATATACCTGATTACAGACTCCTAAATATGACGTCGAATGTACCGAATGCAAACACCAACTATCAAATTTTAGCTTTCTAGCACCGCACAGGGGCCTATAATAAAACTTATTATTATAAAAGGCACCAATGTACAACACGTTCAGTTTAAGATTAAAGCTCAATGTTCAGAAAGGAATATAAATTCGACCTTATAAATATAAATTCGATTTAAGGCATTTTTTTTTTATCTGCTTAACGTCTCTCTAACAGCGAGGTCTTTTAGAGACGGGAAAGGATGGGGGGCAAGGAATGGGAAGGAATTCGGCCATGGCCTTTTAAAGGAAGCATCCCGGCATTTGCCTGGAGTGATTTGGGAAAACCATGGAAAACCCAAATCTGGATGCCCGGACGGATATTCGAACCACCGTCCTCCCGAATGCGAGGCCAGAACGCTAGCCGTTCGATTTAAGGCACCTATATTCGACACAGAGGTTATCCTTAGTAGAAATATTCTTCCTGTTTAAACTATGAATACATACTCTAATTTATTTCATCATGATCAAATTCACGTTCACTAGAGAGTAAATCAAACATAAATTAACTTGTATGGAAACTACTTCCTAACGTTACGATTTTGCTAACAAGATACGCGCTTCCGGCTGTGGTGAGCACGCACTTAAAACTGTTCATCGTCGACAGACGAGACCATCACCGAACATGTGGACAGTTCATACTGTTCAATAAACCTGGCAGTGTTGCTAGTTTTATGCACGGCTATTTAGACCATCGTATTCCTTAAATTCTAACTTTATACAATTTCATGTCGTCTAGATGTGCACTGTTGAAATAGGCGCACTTACCTCATTCCCTGGTATCACTTAAACTGTCGTTGAGACGCAAGTACGTTAGTGCAAGAAGTATTTCATTGTGTATTAAGGTGAAGAAAAAGAAATTTAAATGTGGAAACAATAAAGTTTGGAGTGATTCTTCGGCTTCTAAAGACACCTATTCCTGGCGGAGGCTGCAAACTACAAAGGCAAGGTACTTCTTGAAGCAGAGGAACTTGCAATACCTATAAATGTATAGAAAAGCCCATTGCTCATTTCCAGGGCTGTACGTTTTTTGATCCTTTGGATGGATATTTTTTTGAACATGAAACTTAACGACTGATATCTTTCGCCTCGCATACATGTTCCAGATACTAAATCTTAATTAATTTTTTTTAGTAGAATGGTACCTGCACTTGTTTTTCTTTATGCGAGTAGCAACCCTCTTTTTTGGATTCTTTGTGTCCGTGCTATAGAAAACATTCGACGATGTAAATACATTTTCAAGGAATAAGTACTTTCTCTGATACCAAGAATTATGATTAGCTTAAATTAATTATTTTAGAAAGGATAAATATTCACAGAGATACGCTCTTGAATAGTAATTTGACTGAACAGCCTCTATTTACAAGAGATACATTAAAATGTCAATAAAACAAATATTATTTTCCACATATAATAAAATCTATTTGTATTTCCCGCAGCCTTTTTTCCAAAATTATACTAAACTCATCAGATTTGCAGTAAAAGTATTAACGATCCAGTAACACACACTAGAATTAAATTTTCGTTAAATGTTTATTACAATCGTTGAGTTGACACACTTTCCACTTTCTCTAGCACTATTATAGAAAGCAATTAAATTTTACGTAAAAAGCAAATGACCCACAATAAGGGCGAAAATTCGTGATATACCTCCAAATATCTTGGGGCTTCCCCTTTTGCCGGGCGAAGAGCAACAACCTGACGTGGCATTGACTCAACAAGTCAAATATTTAGCCATGCGTACAGACATCCATGATTAGAATGTGTTGCTGGTGTTGTCCATGAAGTGTCTTTCTATCATGTCGCATATATATTCGACTGGATTCATATCTGGAGATCTAGGTGGCTAAATCATTCGTTGGGATTGTTCAAAATTGTTCTCAAACCAATCGTGAATGATTTTGGTCCACTGACATGGCGCATTGACGCCCTGGAAAAATCCATCATTGTTTTGGAACGTGAAGCGTATGTATTGCTGCAAAGTAGTTGAACATAACCATTTCCATTCAATGGTCGGCTCAGTTTGACTAGAAGCCCCGGTACATGGCATATAAGCACAGCCCATACCAGGATGGTGTCGCCACCAGGTTCATGACAACCTGGATCAATAACATCGAGGAGTCTGCGCCACTCTCGAACCATACCATCATCTCTTACCAACTGGAATCATGACTCGTCAGAACAGGCAACCTTTTTCCAGTCATCTGGGGTCCAACTGACATGTTCACGCACCCAGGAGAGGCGCTGCAATCGAGGACGTTTTGTTAGGTAAGGCACTCGTGTCGGTCTTCTGCTGGCATATCCTATCAACGCCAAATTTCGCTTCACTGTCCGCTCGGACACATCTGTCGCACTCTCACGCTGAGTGTTGCTGTTCTTTGACGCAGACTTCTCTGGTTTCGGTCATTAAGTAGATGTGGGCGGCCATTGCGAGAGTTAATATTGGAAATCACATATTCATGGGACACTCTTGACACTGTGGATCAAGGATATTGATTTCACGAACAGTTTCCGAAATGGAAAGCCCAAGCGTCTACCACCAATTACCATTCCACGTTCGAATTCTGTTAATTAATGTCGTACGACCATAATCACATCAGGAAACCTTTCACACGACTCTCTAGACTACAAATTAAAGTCTTGATACTGTACGACATATTTATAAGTATCTACCACGATAATACCGCCATATAGCTATTTGTACCTTCATACTTTTGACACTTCAGTGTAAAAGATACATTATTTTTTTCAAAAGGGCAAAAATTTCATTGCCTCCTTAAAGCTTCAGTCTAATTTCATTGGCAACATCTGGCAAACAGAAGGTATTTAATTTTTCACGGAAACCAGTTTTAACTTAATTAAGAAAACTACTAAACCAAACAAGCACGTTCCACTCTGAAGCAATCGAGTTACTGTTTTAATAGCAGCCGCCTAATTTCCTCTCTGTTTTCGTGGAACAGGTATCTGATTATTCCAACACTTGCGTTTTTCCGCTGCTTCGCACATGCAGACCTTGGTGTGCTCAGTAATGTGTTTGCCTTTTGTTTTTCTTCTAGTGGCAAAAGGTAAACGTTTAAATTAAATTCCTCAATTTCGTTACGCAGACAGTAGTATTAAGCTTTGATGTAGTGGTTTCATCAAACTTTTCCATGTATTCTAAGGTAGTATATTTCCGAAAACTGAAGAAATAAATAACCAAAGTTACATAGTCAAAAAACATCACAAACACAACTCAAAGTATGGAGTGTTTATATGTGTTCTAGCATGATCTTTGGTAGGTATCTCGTATGGGAGTATTCACGTTCTTTGATAACGATGCAGTGTAATCTATGGCTTCTTTCTGTTCTCGAAACCAACCAATTATAATTTATTACTCCGTTCCCCAGTATGTAGAGTCGTATGATATACTGACGTTTTTAAACTACTCCATAATTTTTCAACCTGTGAAATCCCATTCAAATTGTTGCGGTAGTTTTTGTATGACCTCCAATCAGACACAACTCGCTTAAAGATTTTTAATAGTCTAAATTTGTGACGTATATAATGCAATCTATATGTCTAATTAGAATACGTAATGATGAATGGAGACGAGTTCAAATGTTTCCCTTTATGATATTGTCTGTGCATCAACAGTGAAAAATTTTGGTATTTATTCCTTAAAATAACAACAAATCCAGGTTAGTGACCTACCAATCATAATGTTCCGTCGGTAACAGATGAAACAGTAAGATCAGTGGGGTATTCTATTTTGTAAACTATGATATCACGGCACCAAATATGGATGACTAATTTACAATGGCAATATGACAGATATGGAGACCATTTATTCTTGCACTGTGTTGATGTCATCAAGACATTGTACGTACGGTACATGTTTCAACAATGCAGTATAATTGTCTGCAGTGATCGCCTTGTTCGATTATACGCAGAATGAAAAGATTTACAGTGTAACCATAATTTTTTTGTTTGTTTCTGGTTTCACGGCTAATCGGCGTCGAGGTAGTTAGAGCCGGATGCAGATTCGGGCAAAGACGAGAAGGAAATTACCCATAGCCTTAAAGAAGAAAACATGCTGGAATGATTTTAAAAAAATGTTAAATCTAAATTTGCACTGCTTATCCGGGGTTAGAGTCCGTGTGATTCCGTATGCCAGACTCGATCATTACCCTAGACTTGATTATTATTTTTTTTTATTAACGGCATAGTTGCTACCCTAAAGCAGAATTTCGAAAGTTGCTGCAACTTTATTGATGTCACGATCCTTAGCAACAAAGTTGTATCGAGAGTATCTGATGCATAGTATTAACACCCACACGAGACAGTTTAATGACCGGCCACCGTTGTTGAATGATAGTGATCTGTTATTGATGAGCAAACAATTTACAATGCGTGAACTGGCTGCCACAGTCAACGAGGAACACACCAGGGACTTATCTCGTACAGCGATATATAGCTTCGATAAGACATGGCAGCAGAAGACCGAGTCGGGTGCCTTAACTCGTTTCACAGCATCGGCACCAATGGTTAACTTGATTTCGCGAGATACCAATATGTCTGGAATATAGTAACGTGGTCTAATAATTCACTTTTCCAGTTGTTACGCTCAGATTTTCGGATCTGAATGAGGTGCAAACCCCTCGAGGCCATGGATGGAAGATGGGGGCAGTTCTATAATGTTGTAGACGTGTTTACCTGACGTGTATTGGTTCCCATCTTCGAAGTGAACCGGTTCATGACATACATTGGTATGATCAGCTGCTTGCTGACCATTTACAGCCCTTTGTGGACTTTACACGTTCTTTGATAACGATTGTAAGTCATCATCATCATCATCATCATCATGATTCTCCAGCTCCAGTCTCCCGGGTGCTGGTCACGAGCACTCTCCACTTCTTCCTGTCCATCAATAGTTGATGTTCATGAAGAGTCTTCTATATACTTCTTGATTTGTTGTATCCATTTCTTTTTGGGCCTTCTCACTCGTCTTTTACCTTGGATGTTCATATTAAAGTAGGCCTTTGCTCTTCTTTCTTCCCCATCTTTTGGACATGTCCATACAACCTCAGGCAAGAACGCTGCAAGGATTTTGCCACACTGATGTCTATACCGGTCTCTGCACGATTGATTTCATTCCTCACTTTGTCCTTTCGTGTTCTCTGAAACATTGTAAGTACCAGGATGATAATGCATGGTGTCGCTAGTTCCAATTGTACGTCATAGGTTTATGTGCGTTCCGGACAGTTGCACTGTTGATGATTGGAAACATGTTGCCTGCTCTGACGAGTCTCGATTCCAATTGTATCGATTGGATGGATGTGTTCGGGTATGGAGACAACCTCATGAATTCATGGACACTGGATGTCAGCAGGGGACTGTTTAAGATGATGGACGCTCTGTAATGGTGTGGGGCGTCTGCAGTTGGAGTGACATGGGATCCCTGATACGACCCTGACAGGTGACACGTACGTACGCATCCTGGCTGATCATCTCCATCCATTCATGTCCATTGTGCATTCCGACGGACTTGGGCAATTCTAGCAGGAGAATGTGACATCCCACACGTCCAGAATTGCTACAGAGTGGCTACAGGTACACTCTTCTGAGTTCAAAGACATCCACTGGCCACCAAACTCCCCAGACATGAACATTATTGAGCATATCTGGGATGCCTTGGAACGTGCCCTTCAGAAGAGATCTCCACCCTCTCGTACCCTTAAGGATTTATGGACAGCCCTGCAGGATGCATGGTGTCAGTTCCCTCCAGCACTAATTCAGACATTAGTTGACTCCATACCACGTCGTCTTGCGGCACTTCTGCGTGTTCGCGGGGGCCCTACATGATATTAGGCAGGTGTACCAGTTTCTTTGGCTCTTCAGTGTATGTAGGCTAAGAGTTACGGAACTATAGAAAGAACGTAGGTCTCTATTCGGAAAAGACAGTTGAGTTCATGCGACGTCCAAGTTGCTGCACACCGAGTAAGAAAACTCTCAGAAGTGTCTCATATTTGAAGTGTCATTATACGATACGCTGCAGTTAATTCTTCTTCATTATTTGAACTTTGCCTTTTAAATAATGCAATTATTATTGAGAACCCTAAAAATATATCATAACTTTCTTGAGGATATTTTTTGAATGCTTTCTACATAGATGTTACCGCAATCGACTTGGCTTCATTTTTATTAATGATCCCTGGAACAGCAAACAGTTGTAATCTGTTTATATGTAACTGAGGCCATGAATCCCATATTCGTTTTCTCCAGTAAATATCTAATTGCGTATTTCCATTTTTGAGACTTTTCCCAGTTCAATGGACAGTTATCATCTCTTTGAAAATCTGGGGGCAGCCTGAGTGGGTAAGTTCCACCCTCGCTGTACGCACTAATTTTGTGCCTTTTTCTGTGGAGTTCATTGCTTGTTCACTCGTCCATGAGTTCACTTGACAAGTTTCTAGTGATGTCTTATATTCAAATTTTATAGACATAACTGAAGTTTAAATTGGGAAAGCTGATTTTCAAAATCTTAGTCCCGTTAAGTTGCTATGTTGGCAAACAGAGGAAGAACGAAATGTTCAACGGACAAAATGCACCACCGCCCACCATGAAGGCCAGTGGACGATAGAGCCCAAGATAACTATCACTGGTCTGGAATAATATGTATTTTCAGTATTAAGAACCTATATTCAAGTGAAATAAACTGTTATATGTTAACGACTCGTTCGAATAATTCAATAAATCTAGTTAACTACAGCCCGCATAACACAGAAAAGATCAAATGATAAGAGCGCACAGAAATAGACAGATGGCGCATTAGAACGTGTTTGCAGCAAGAACATATATCACGCACCATATGAAAGAATGCAATTAAACCCAGTCTGCCTTGAGATAACTGCGTTTTCTCAATTTACATCTATTAGCGAATCACAACACATGATAAAACATTACTGGCTGAACTTGTTTGAAGGATTTCCTCTTTTCAGATTCCTGTGAAATAACAGTTCCGAATCAAGGTTGGCTTACATAAGGAAGATTTTGCAGAAAATTTGTAGCACGTTACATGTGAATTACCAATCAGCATGACTAAATATTTCATGAAATACAAATAGTTTATAGGTTGAGGGCGGTGGTTGTAATGACTATTTTGATATGAAGAGATCAGCTCAAGATAGGAAGAGGTTAAGAATACATTAAACCAGTTAGAAACTGATCACACAGAAACTATTATTTCAAGTGAAAGTCTGCGACACGAGTTAAACAAAGTTTTCATTTGCGAGTGTCTCTATCCATTGGGCAGCTTCATATGGAAATAACCACATCACCAGAACACAAAGATAATGTAACTGTAGTCGTTTACTAATCTCTTACCTGAGTTTTGTGATCAGATATCTGCCAGTTTAACCAGTAACAGCCAATATTAAATGATAAGTCAAGGCAGTGTTCGCTATCTCTATTATGTAATGTACAATTTGCAAAAAAAAAAAAAAAAAACAACTCTAACCTTGGATGAGTACTTGTTCCTGGGCGGTCGAAGCCTATTATTAAAAGAGAAACCCAGAAGGTTGGTCGTAACGGAAAACGCTTTTTTCTGAAAGTATTTAACGTCTTCTCTCGCAACTTGTTTCCTTGGCAGAAACTAGTTAAGCATTCTGCTGTACGCACCTTCTTTCGTAGACTCTTAACAGTCAACGTTTCTTGTGAATAATTGTGGCTTTGTCAAGGTAACTCTTTCCCGACACGTCAACACTTATATATTGGATTTAGGTGTCATTCAATTGCTGGTGGAAAAAGTTTAAGATGTGCAAGAAAGAAAACGTTCACATATTTCCTATGCTAAAACGAAAATCAGAAATTAAACGATAATATTGTGTCAACAAAGTACTACTTACCCCATATTGTTTAAAGTTAAGAGTGATATAGAAAGTATGCAGAAATGGTGCCTGGTATTACGAAGGGACAATGGTTCTATTGCCTTGAATTCTTGAATTCTGTTTACAATGGTTTCCTGGAATTACTTTTAGCACCTGACGGCATGGTTCCATCAAAAAGGCGATGGCCGATTTCTTTCCCATTCTTTGCCCCCCAATGCCTCTTCCAGCTATAATTACCTCAACCTCGACGAAACTGCAAAGCCCTAACGAAAAAGTAATAGAAACACTTTTATGTAGCGTCTCATCAAATCAGTAAAACAAAAGCCACTGAAAATTAAATAATTATCTGAAGCAATTTATTTCAGGAATATTACAAATATGAGTTAAATATAAATCGAAACAAAATCCATTATATTAATACTGTGCAGCGTTATAAGAAACGAAGAAGATAAAAACCAATATTGAAAAATACCTAAGCACTTACGAAATAACATAACAAAGAACCTAAAATACGACCAAGACATTTATTGAAAGTAGGAATTCACAAGTAGAGATACCGGATCAAAAACTGAATAATTTATGGCGATAAAATGATACATTAAATTCTGTTCTACAAATCCATTGTAGTGTCCACTAAAACAAATAATTCGTAATGGAGGAAGATAACAGACCGTAACAGAAAAAAACTTAAAGCAGTGCAATTTGATTTATGAAAAGAGCATGTGGTGTATCAAAATTAAATAATTTCAGAAATGAAAGAGGCAGAGACATTATATATAAGCAACAATTAAAGAAAAAATACATAAAAAATAACTTTAGTCGTATGGACACCTACCAAGGATGAATTCTCAAAGGTGGCTAAGAAGATTCATGACTTCTATTCAGACAACAGAAAATGAAAGGAAGACCCAGATATTCCCGAAGAAAATGTATCGAGGCTGTTATGGAAGAACGTAATCTGAAAGAAGATGAATGTAAAACCGAGATACACTCCAGATGTGGCTATACCATCATGATAACCAGCGACAGTGACTGTCAAGCGTAAAACTAGTACACGGTCTTCCCTTCCCTTGTGTTGTTGCAACTTGCTTCCGTAGATCAGGTAAAAACAAACAAATTACAATCCTTATGGTGTCCACGGGTACGCAGAAAATTACTATCGCCACAGCTTCGTCAAAAACAAAAAGTCGTCTGTCGTAGATTATAGTGTCGAGTCCAGAACGGCGAGAGTGTAATTTGCTCGTAATTACAGTCAATTTGCTTTGCACGAAAAAAACACGCAAAAAATTTGCTAAATGTATATTCCTGTTTCGTGCTAGTACTTCTCATGGTGATCTTGATTCTTCTTCTTCCACAATTAAGAGTCCATTCAGTCTTCATCGCCAGTGCACGCTAATCATTCTCTTTAGAAGCAATCCTTGGTTTTCGTTTTTTCCCGTTTATTTTGTATATAGTTTTCAATTATTCATCCATCTAATATTTTGCTTCGTTGTATATGAATGTGTCACTTCACTGGAGGATGTTATGATTTGAAAAAATATAACAGCTTAATTTTTGGACTTTCATTCTAGATTGCTTGGGTTCAAATCCATAAACGGTCATCCAGATTGTTCTGCAACCAATCCAGTTAAACACATTAACTATTTCCCAATACAGACCTTCGTTTACCTATTCCGAAGTGTATTAATTCAATAAAGGCTATGCTTTAAAGATACAGTAAGGCTCAAAGAAGACAGTGGTAATCACTAGGTTTGGTGTGTTAAAAATTGTGTTGCAAATTTTTTTAAAAAAAATATATTTTTTCACTTATTTAAAAAAAAAACACACACACACACATGAAGAAAAATGTGGTACCATCCTTTTTTTTAAAAAAAATTTTTCAGAGAAACAATACATTTGATAAATTATAGTTTTATTTACGGAACTTACATTTTACTTGTGTGTTTTAAATCTTACTGAATCATATGTCTTATATAATAATTGATAAATGTACCTGTATAGGTAAAAAAAAATTATTTATTCTCTATGTCAGTACCAGATTCACTAGTATCAGCACTACCAACACTAGGTCGGTCGGTGTCGGAATTTTCAGTTTCTACTTCTATCTCCTCTAGATCCATAACTTCAGAAACAGCTAAATTTTCTTTTCCTGGTTGTTCTCGTATTGATTGTTTGTATTTTTCTTTTAGAGAATTGGGACATTTTATAGTTTTATGTGTGCTTTGACACTCTAGATCCGTTTTTTGCTATTCGTTTTGAGCAGAATGTACATTCTACTTTTGCAGTTTTAGAAATGGAAACAATATCATTAAAAAGCTTTGCCACGACCAAAGTCTTTAGACCAGATCCAACTCGTTTCAGCATACCTATATTTTGTAATCACACTCGAATTCAATGAAATAATCCGTAAGAAATAAACTTTCGCTCTCACATGCAAATCTGAATTACGTTCAACACTGATGATCAAACCAAACAATGGGGAAAAGGATTCTCTCTCGCGCAACCTAACCTCTTCGGGAAGTCGCCGTTTATAAATGAAAACTTCAGTCAATATTGACTATATTTTCATAATTTTTTGTTCAACTGAACCAGAAAAATATAGTAGTTTTAAAAATTGAGATAAGTATTTATTACAAACTCTAAAACAGTCATATTAAACGATAACTACCTTACAAATTTGAGATTTAGTGCTTATGAAAAAATACATGTTCCAGAAAAAAAAAGTTTTTTGCAACACTAGTTAACTGTACAAAGCTCTTTTGTTTAAAATGTTAATCTTGCCAAGTAACCATGGGCGTATCCAGCGAGGGGCAGAAGAAACATTAAGTTGCCTTCATTACGCTTTGACGAGTGAAGAATTGGCTCAGCAGCACTTTGTGAAAAGAAAGATTGACTGGATTATGCCTGATGAGTGTGCATCGAAATTTCGTGAAAGAACACCGTGAAATATTTAAAAACAAAGATACTGAAAATTTTTCTAAGAATCCGATACGATTAATGTATAAACTATAACTGAGTTACGATCTTAATTTACTACATAGTAGGTGCTTAGATCAAGTGGTTGGATTACTATATTAATCAATAATAAAAATAGTTTCCTTAATAGGTTTTAGTTTCATTTTCTAAGAAATCGTCATGTTTCAGTACCCTACCCCACTTTCTTGAAACCAATATGAGTTGCCCCCGCCTAGCTAAAATCTTGCCCCCCTCTAGCTCTGATCCTGGATTCGCCCTTGCAAGTGACCAACCATGAGTTGGATTCTTCAATAGTGAGCCTGCATCTGCACTTACGGGTAGAGTGAATATGACTTAGGTAACTTTTGGTGCAATTCATAAGACAATTGAACAATTCAAATCTAATTTCAAATGATCATGATTTTTTAAATATTATGATTAATACAATTTTGGGCGCAGAAATCGCTAAAATGGTTTCGCAACAATCTTTTCTACTTACTCATCATGTATAAAATTTTAAAACTGCTTCTTATTCGTTATCTTATATCCAAATAATCTAAGACAATTAAACAATAACACAATTGTTCATTATAATAACGAACAGCAAAGGTCTGAATACACTACTACGCTGTGGTACTATTTTTCTAGTTTCCAACTGTCCTGACACCGAATTTCCAAGATCCTAAGAATTCCTCTACTCAGCAACACACACCCTACTCACGTGACTGGTTTTAACCGTATTCATTACAATTCTGTGGTTCACTTGTCACATTCCCTGGCGATATCCATGGCAACGTGGCCTCCGTTACCTGTTTCATCCGAAATATGTTGCACATAACTAAATAAAAACATCTGCAATATTCTTACCTTCCATGTTTTTTTCCTATTTTTTTCTGTATTAACACTTCCACCTCAGTTTTTATTAGCACACCGAACTGTTCCTGCTTCCTCTTCACTGTACTGATACCTTCCTTCCATACACTGAACTTTCACCTGGAATATCTCCTCAACTGAAGAACTCGTGCCTTTTTATTATTGAGCCTTTTTGTTGATTACTTGTGTGCTGAACCCGGTTATATCCAGCACAACTGCATCGTCTCTGACAAACAAGACCCACGTAGATGCCGTTACGCTTGTTTTCTGTCTCCCCTCCAATACTAAGTAAGATGCTCTGCTCCCTTCTTTTACTATTTCTATTTCCTTCACAGTCCACAAGTAGCTTATTTACGTCCCCACCTACGATGAACATACTATTCTCTCCTCCTCATTCATGTTTTCACCATAGTAAGCAGCGAAAAACCATTCTCTAGTAATTCCGTTTATCATCTACAAATACCAGCAAACTGCAGTACCAATCTATTTCCACCAACTTATATTCTATTTTTTGCGGCACAGCTATAAACACTCGCAGAAAACTCATTGTCTGTTCCTTGCTTAACCAAGAACCGATAGCTTTTTCTCGTGTTTTGTGCTGCCCTACTAGAATCTATAATTTTGTTCATTGCTGTACACTTCTAGAAGTCTGAGACCCAACTTTTATAAATTGTAAACCTTACTGTTGTCCTTCCTTATACGCGCTACTCCTTCAGTTGTTTCATTTACTTAACAACACCGCTGGTATCACCACTTTTCCTGAATAGTCAAACAGATTCAGTGGTCTTGATTTAAGACACTTGGATTAGATATTTTTTTAACTGCTTTACGTCTCTCAACAGCGAGGTCTTTAGAGACGGGAAAGGATGGGGGCAGGGAATGGGAAGTAATTCGGCCATGGCCTTTTTAAGGAAGCGTCCCGGCATTTGCCTGGAGTGATTTGGGAAACCATGGAAAACCCAAATCTGGATGCCCGGACGGGGATTCGAACCACCGTCCTCCCGAATACGAGGCCAGGACGCTATCCGTTACACCACCACGCTCGGTGCTTGGATTAGAATTCTGTGTATCACAACTTATTCATACAGTAATGTTTCATGTCAAGTACAGGAAAGCTTTTAATTTCTTCGTAAGTCGCCAGATTGTAATGTTCTCGACATTTTGTTGGGTATCAGATTTATTAGACTTTTAGAATAATAGGTTAACCACCAAGAAAATGTTACTCCGCACAAGTGTGATACAGAGTAGGTTTAAATGAAGAAATCATACGATACATTTAATTTCTCTTTTGTTGCCTAAACACATTTAAAATTAACATCACTTTTCAAGGCACATTACATAGCAAAAGTTAGCATAATTCCAAGAGACTCTGCTGGCCGCTGTTAGAGCAACATTTTTTAAGGCACATAGAAAATTCTAGAAGTGAACTTAAGAATACAGGATTATTCAAAAAGAAGGAACAAATTTTGAATTTCTATTTATCACAAACTATAAAAGATACAAATACGTACTAGACATCACTGGATAGAGTTATTGATCAAAAATAAATTGTATTACAGTGTAAATACTAAAATATTCTAACTGGGTACCTAGTTACACTATTCGTCAGAGTGTGATAATCCGTGTTCGCATTGCAGTCACAAATCTATCACATACACAATGATAAGTAGGCTTCAGGTCGCTGTTACTAGTAGGAGCTTCACATAACAGTAAATACCTATTGAAATACCTAAATCGTAGCGTCTAACAACGATCTCCGTATACCTTCCCCTCTTAGTGTTGTAGGCAGGCTGGCTGTGTGGTAGCGGCCCTGCCCGTTCCCAACACTTTGCACGCATGCCGGCATGTCCCGGGGGTAACGCCCATCCTGGGCTCACCGCCCGACCGAAGGTCGCTGCCAAATGCAGCAACTGTACGCCGCAATGGATGGGCTCCATGCAAACCGTCTGTTCGGTCATTGTAAATTAACTAATGAATTAATTTAACTGCTATGGAGAAGATGCCCCGATTAAAACATCCCTACACACTTACTTTCCACTCCATGTTTTTTTTATTATTTAATCATAAATTATTTCAGCGCAGTATTACCTCCCAACAGCTTTCGCTTTCTATTAATTTGGTAAATTGTTAATAACAACCTTCACAATTTATATCCGTCAATAACCAAGACCCCTACCTAAAAACGGAAAATTTTTCCACTAAATTGCCACTGAAATAAAATGTCTAGCTTGTGGTTAAGGTCATCTCTTCCCTTCCACGTAGCATCATCGTCAATATACGCCTTGTACACTCCAAGCACTCTCTAGGCCCATCTCCTGTCTTCGAAAGACTCCCAACCCATCTCCTTTATCACATCAGTTACTGATGGTGTTCTGCGGCAGATCATTGCTCGAATATGGTAGTGAAGTATGGGACCCACATTTTGAGTACCAAATACAGGAGTTGGAGAGGATGCAGAAAAGGGCTGCTATATTTGTTTCTGGAAATTATCACAGAATGCAATCAGTAACTGATATTATAAGAGAGCTGGAACGTGATTCATTGCAAATACAGGAGGAGGTATACTGGTATACTGGTGATGAGGCTTAGAAAGATATTGGTGTAGGTATGAAAAGTAGTGCATGGAAGGGAAAAGATGACCATGACCACAAGCTGGCACTCGATTTCAGGCACAAGGGTGCGAGAAGATTCTCTTTTTTAGGTCAGTGTCAGGAATTGGAATAAGTTACCAAGGGAAATGATTAATAATTTACCAAAAATGTTGAAATAATTTAAAGTTCAACATTTTTAAAGGGCAAATGTAGGTGGGTGCAGGAAAGGGGGAAGATAGGCGTGTAGGGAAATAGCCGCCGGAGCGTTTGTTCCATTGTAATTAAATTAAATTAAATCCACAAAGACATGTATTTTTGTTTGAGCTTTACGCTTCTTTTGAGGTCACTAGAATCGGGAGAGCAATGGGGACAATGAACGGGAATGAACTCGGTCATGAAGTTTGGAAGAACCATTTCAAGTGATTTCTAGAAGTCGTGGCAAACCGAAATCTGAATTGTTGGATGCGGATTTGAAACTGCGTCCTGCCGAATCCCAGGTGCGAGCGTTAGCGATCACTCATAGGAATCGGTAAACAAATTTAGCTGTTCTCCTTTGCATGCCCTCAAATTCCTTAATCTTACGGTTAAAGTGTGGGAGCAACCATATTACATATTCAAGAAATGATCTGACCAAGAATTTGAAATGCAATTTTCTCACTTCCCTGGTACATAACCTCATCACCCTCTACAATAAATGCCCAATTTTGTTTGCTGTGTTTTTATACGCTGACTGCTTATAACCCACTTTTCACATTATAACTACAAGGTTTTTGCTTATATTTTTAATGTGCGTAAGAAACTGAATAAATTGGAAAATATTTTGCTTGCGTTCAAGTTTTTTGCGAATTTTTCAGAACGCGTTACTTTACCAGAAATCAAATCCCATATTTCTCGGAAATCTATCTTTAAAAAGAAACTTGTCGCCTTTTATTGCATTAGTTTGTCTTCCTCCTTTTTTAATTTAAGATTAATTTTCGCTATGAAGCTCAATAGCAAACAAATGTGAAATTATGGACAGTTTTTTTACAAAGACTTGAGATGGATAAAACGTTTACACGTCGCCAAGCAGAGACAGAATTGTTTTGTATACATACGTATCAAAAAACCCACAGTAGAAAGAAAGGTGTCTTTGTCCCATGCCGAAAACTGCACATGACGGTTCTAGCGTTCCGTTCGTGACTGGTGTACACAACGAAGCGGTATATTCAGTATTCTACACACATCAAACCACTTTCTGGTTCCACTGTATATGTCGTAATGATCCAAGCGCAGTGTCCCCACACATATTTCTAACCCTACGAACAATTCCAGATTCAATAAATTTCCACGACTTTATCACTAGTAACTTTTCATATACTATTATATTCTTCATAACTTTGTAGCCTGACGTGAACACTACATAAAAGGAAACATTCTGGTGTATTTTCAAAATAGTTCACTTCCTCCAATGCGTAATGCATAAAATTATTTGACTTGAAATGAGAGTATAACAGAATCTTCTGAAGGTTTGAAAATATGTGGAAGTTGGATAAAGTCAGATTTGATGAACAAGAAGGTTGCAATACCATCTGAAATCCATACCTTTAATTTCAGCCACAGCAATGACAAACATGTGAGTAGAATGATTTTGTTGTTTTCGCAGCCATCATACTAAGCAAATTATATTATACCAGTGTAGGCCCCTAAGCCCATGACTTTTTTTGCGTATCGTCAGTGGTCTAGAACAGTTTCAGTTTTTACGATGAAAGATTATGACAGGTTGATCTGATCTGGCCAAATATAAGCTTGACCTGTGTTTTACCCTTACGATGAATAAAATCTCTTGAGCTTGAAGAACTCAGAAGCATTAATAGAGGTAGGTTTTAAACACGGACAGGAACGATCGCACAATCGTGTAACTGTTTCAAAGGTCATACACTCGAACTTGCTTAAATACGAACTTGACTCTGCATCACGTTGTTTATTATTGAGACTGGGCAAACACTTATAATGTAAACATTGGTCATAGTATCTGTGACGGCCAGAGAACTTAATACATATTCCATATTATGCAACAGTTGAGCAACTCCGCAGAAATAAGTTGCCAGAATAGTCGATTCGGTGACACATTTGATCTGATGTCCACTTAAAACAACCTAATAACACACATACAGCGAACGTGGATAAAGACCAATAACGAAAGTTATCAGTAAAATTCCTAAAAATCAAATAAACGGTAATGCAAAAATTTTCGTCAAGTAACAACATTAGTGAAAGTTGTAATTAAACTGAAATTTAAACTAAGCCTAAATGACAATTGGCATTCGTGGTTACAGCAGAGACTATGAGCAATTTTATTTTTTTAAGTTGCTTTAATTAGTAACATGTTACAGAAAAGCAGATCCACGTTTTTTCAGCCGCAACTATGAAACGCTATGAAAAGCAAACTTGATGAATGTATTATGCTAATTAATTTGGTAGCAGTTGCTTGGTCATTAAATTGTTGACATAACCACTAATTCCTTCTAAAGGTATCTCTGGTCGCTGTTTTGTGAGGGAAGGCTGACACGTGACACCGTCCACCAGCTAATAGCTATCGAGGTGAGTGGGTGACCTTACGAAATTATATATTAGAGAAGATTAGTATGTGAGTGGAATCATTGTGCTGATGAAACAGCACGTTTTTGACAAATTGCGTGTTTCATTAGGTTGGCATAATTGGCCACACCCAAAATAAAAATTTATATCTTGTGGGTTTTTTATCACTAAGGTCATCACAGATGACTACAATGATAGTTTTAAGAAACTGTAACAACCAGATCCAAAGAGGTAAAACTACCACGTGTAGTGGGACTTCACTTGCAGTCGTTGAAGAACTGCAACAACACGAAAATTCTGTTTCTCAGGAAATCTAGAAACAGTTCACCCTCACAACACCAGAAAACGGACACCAACACTTTCTCTGAAAAAGGAACAGCTTTGGATATCTCTTTAGGAGAAGAGCAGGTGTGCTTCCGCTACATTCACTGTTGTTTTCACTTTATCGGGCCAGTCTCATCCATAAACACAAATCATTCAGCAAAATCCACTAGCTTGGTTTGAAAGAGAGTAAGATTTTTGGCAGACGCGTGGCTGCACACTGCCTTTTGATGTGCCGTAAAATAGGTTTGCCACCAAATAGGCCGAAACTTCCCACGTGTCCAAGTATTCCGTCATAATACCATCTACTGTTGTTCCTGAAATGTCTGACATCTCCTGAATCTACCGAGTTGCTAATTTCCTGCCATCACCATCCACTTCATATGAACTGTCCACAGTTTGATGATCATTGATATTATTTAAATGAAGGGCAATAGCCAGTAATGCTATGGCATTTTAACTTTGTACAGCATCCTATAAAAAACTAAAGGCTTCAAGTAGTCTTCACAAGGTCGGGTGAATTTGTTTTCCTGATACCCAACCTAATTTGGAACGAATTTCTTAGTTTTTTATTAGACGGCTTAGAATTTTTATACTCTTAGATACGGTTCTTAGTATTTTAAAACTAGGAGGTGGTGGAGAAGGAAGATGTCATGTTGAGGGTTATATATACCGTCCACTGAAATCTATAACTATTCTTCCGTTGTCAAACCTGGCGATTTTTGCAATACAGTGTCCACAGTGGTCTTCAGTAAGTACCCGTTACAATATTTTCCCTGTATAATTCACTGAATGGGTCACCAGATTCAATGATCCAAAACTCTGCTGCTACCATGAATGGAGTTTATACACTTAAGCAACTGTTGGAGGAACATAACTGGAAAAGCTTCGCCTTACCTTCTGTATTTCGAAGGGTGTTTGCTTGCGCAAATTTCTGTAATGGTATATGCGTTGTATTCTTTCATTGTAGACGACAGATGATAGAAACCTTGTGCCAGCCTTTCGCATCTATTCTTTCGCAGGACATCACTGGGTCATGGTTCCCAAATTTAGCGTCACCCTCTAATGAAGGAATTATCATCTAGAATTTTTCATGGTCCCCTCCGTAGGCATTATGGAAAGATGAAGAATTTGAATCAGCTATTTTGCCCATAACCATACCCCTTACCCTGCTGATTGAGTATAGGACGATGATAGTAACAATTTCATGTTGTCGTTCTAGAACCTGAGGACAGAGTTTCTTACCAGCTGCGCAATCCGCCTATATAGTCCCGGTAGTCCTACAGGGTATAGGCGAACTAAATCTTAACGTGGAATCCGAAACACAGAAGCTTCATACTACACAGCAAACTGTGCCAGAGGTGAAGGCCGGGTTGAGGGCCTTCGAAGATCCCCGCCGAGACATTGATTCAAACAGGGGACCTTTCGATCTCTAGTGAGACGCCTTAATCCCTTAGACCGCTGAGATAGTAATGAAAATTCATTCGTATACGGAGCTCGAACCAACCAAACACTCGTTGAACGCCATACATTGGGAACCGAGTGGGTTGGTTTCGTTGAACAGACACACCAGATGTCAATAAGAGAATAGAAAGCGAGTGTAAACGAATACACTGAGCTGCGCTCAGAACAGGTGGCTCTGAGGTCAGAAACAAGTGAGCTCATGCGCCTACAGGTATCTGTTTATTACATTCAGCAAGGCGTTTAAACCATCGCCTCCGCGCTTGGACACCTGTTCTATAGGAGTATCCCTCCTCCCCATGCCATTAATATATCCTAGATCCTCCGTTTCAATTGACAACCTTGCTTTATCGACAAACTGAAGCTGTGATTAAAAAACTTGCATATAAATCCAAACATACCACTATACCTCGTGGAAAAAGGGACTCTTGGATGAAAACTCAGTTGGTACCCGTTCTTGACTGCCTGATTTACTCAAGACCTAATCCGAAAAACGCTCCTTATCGAAGAAAAACCAATGTATTCATTATGTTATGCTACCTTAACAGTTGAATCTGACTGACGCAGGATAGCGACAAATTCTTTAATAATTCTGAACATTCTGATTCTCGTAATGTTGACGCCGTCAAAAACAAACCAAGCTACTTGGAAAAATAGAAGTTGTAGTTTTTGCCATAGTCGTAATGATCTTGTTTCATTTTGTTTTACTAGGTGACTGAACAAATTCTGCATCGAGAACGGTTCTAACCAACAAGGGTACAAATTCCGTCACCGCGGCTGGTCAGTGAGTGATAATAATAATTCCGTGTGGTCGGAATGACCTGGTGACAGGGTTTCTACTGGCTGCGCATTCCGCCCCTGTCGTAGCCGCCTTAACCTAACCCGGCAATCCTGCGGGTACAGGGGACGTACAGTTTAACGTCGAATCCGAACCACGGAAGCGTTTTGGTGTACTTCACATTGCACAGTAGGCTATGCCAGAGGTGAAAGTCGGCCAATGAAAATCCCCGCCGAGACAGGGATAGTGAGTGAGTGATAAAGGCTCGGGCCTAGAACCTCGCATTCGGGAGAACACGGTTCAATCCCCAAACAGTCGATCAAGATTTCAGTTTTCTACAGCGCACCGGAATCACTCAAAACGAGTTCTGGGATGGATCCTTAAAAGTACCATGTCAGAATTCCTCTCGATTCCTTATCCTGAATTTTCTCCAAGCTTTAATAATTTTTACGTCGACGAGACATAAAACCCTAAAAAACAATACTCTTCCGATGTAACCGTTTAATGTTCTTGTAAGAAAATTTCCCAAAATTTAATATCACGAACGGTAGAATTGTTCTATAAATTTATTTGAACCGAATTCCGCGTGTATTTCATAATTTCAATCAGAACCGTTCGGTTACTATTCCGACGCCTGCCTCGGGCTTAGCTTCTACAAATCCGGGTTGTAGAGTTGTTTTTAGGGCTTTACGCCTCGTTAACATCAAGGTTACAGGCGGAAGATGATGGACGACAAGGAGCGGCGGAAAAAAATTCGGCCATCGTCTTTTAATTAAACCATCCCGGCATTTGTCAGCAGTTATTTTGGGAATCCAACGGAAAAACCGAAATCTGGATTGCCGGACGGGATTTGAATCCGCTTCCTCCTGAATAGCAGACCAGAGCTTTACCGCTCACTCACCAAGCTTTGCTTGAGGGTGTGACCGTTTCCTTTTTTTTTTTCACATACTACGTGACTAGTACCTCTAAAATAAATTACATTTGCTGGGAGCCTAGCATCGCAATAGCATGCCGACCCAGCGGGAAGCGCTGTCGTGCTGAAGATGATCGCTGAAGATAATCTTCACATAACTGCGCGCTTCCTGTTAACAACTCGGTTTCCTGCCGCTGGGTCGCTGATCTTTCATCCTTGACGGTGCCTTACTGGTAAGACAGCTGACTGTAGTTTGCAAGGTCCCTGATTACAGCCAGAATTATTACCTCAACTGGCAGACACACGACGTACGTACGTTTGAATTTACTGGAAAACATTTGAATATCTACTTACATTAATGAATGCAATTTAATTCTTCTTCAAGCTACATATTTGGGTCACAATGACAGGCGAGATAAGATTGGAGCACTAAGGAGCCGTGTTGTTGCTTACACGAATTTTTTCTTCTCTCGTACAATTCAGAATTGGAATTCACATAGCAGAGATTAGTTTTGCTGCGAAGCACCCTCTGGCATGCATGATTTATGAACTGCAGATTATAGATGTTGATCTCTGGGAAACCATGCTTTTTATAAGTGAAGTACAAAGCGAACATTAGTGGTTAGAATACCACGCAAATCTGTAGGTCCAAGAGCAAACAAATTGGTATGCTAGCTGGGTAATTGCTTGCTTAAAACACGTTCTACTTTCGTCATTGACTAGATATTAATTAGCGTTTACCTGTGTTCTATTCTTTGGGCTCTAAGGCTTTTTGGCTCGTCGACGTCGAGGTTATTAGAGCCGGGAGAGGATGAAAGCAAGGACAGAAATGAAATCGGCCATGGCGTTTGACCTTTTGGAGGAACCATCCCGGCAGTTCCCTAAAGAGATTTTGGGAAATTGTGGAAATCCGAAAACAGGATGACCGGACGGGGATTCAAACTAGACTTCCAGAATTACTGGCCCGATCGTTACCGCGTCACTCATCACGCTCGGATCTTCTGTTCTCTTCATTCATTGTCCGTCCACTTGTCGCAACTGAATAGGTTCCAAAAGAATCCTTCTTATATTTATTCCTGAAGGTATACCGAGAACATAGGCATCTTTCAATGGACGTTTGGACACGTTTCTTGCCTAATGAGAAATCGATAGCCAGGACCTAAGAATCACAAAGATATAGCGCTGCAAATACACCCACGAAGGATACACGTCAGTTCCAACTTGTAATGCGTATGAAAGTGAAACATTTGTACGTGCATGATATATCACTGTAAATTTACTAAAAAGTTCTCGGATTATTTATATATGCTCTCTGTGTTTTTTAATTGTGCAAGTTGGTACGCGGAGTGGTTTTCAATGTTGCTGATCTGTGGTTCTGTAATTATCCTGTATAGTGCAGCAAGATGCAGAATGTACCTGAACTACCAGCATAGCAGAATGACGCGGAACTTACGGACTTAGCAGCAAGTGCGGAGCAAATTCTAAGTTCACCGGAATACCACAGGTATTTTGTATAGAACTGTAGATTAAATGAACCGACCCAGCCTGCTGACCGTTGTAGGAAGATTTTTTTTTTTTAAAGTGTAACTCATAAATCATCAAGTCTTTCTATAATTTTTTCTACTCGATGGAATCAAGTAACAAGTATTTTTGGCGGCGTAGTGTTCTTTTTCAGCTTGATTTATTTTCTACGATTGGTAGCCAACGTGATTCTGAGTATTATCAAAATCCAAGATGAACTGTGATAGGCATAAAATGAGAAAATTTATCTGTTCATTATCAAATATAAATTATATGAGACAGTAGATTGGCCAGTTTATAGTTTCAGATAGGAAGCATTATCGATTAACCTACCCCCCAATATCTAAGAAAGTTTGGTTTGGTGAACACTGTTTGTCTAAAAGACACGATACGAATGACATATAGGCATGCGTGCAACTCAAGCAACGTATAAAAAAAATCCAACTAATGTACTCACCTTTCAGTTCCGTAGATCTTGAAGAGGTGTCAGATCTGAAACATAATTTTTGCGTGTAGCAGTTACTAGGACCTCCACAGAAAACTCTATACAAATCTTGTCTAATTAAACATCGGTGACTGTAGTATTATGAACAAAATGTCTGGATGTATAACTAGCCATAGCGAAATATTTAAATGAGTCTCATATTAATATTAATAAAATTCCATAGAAAAAGAAATATTTTTTAATATGAGACATCTTTTACTAGCTCGCAAGCTTAGTTTTGAATGAGAAAACATTAATTGCACGTAATTTTTTATGGTTTCTAAATTTAAATTTATTACGGCATTAATTTACATATTCTTAACTTATGCTGCATTTTTTCAAGTTTCACAAAATTTTAAAATTATGTTACCGCTCTCAGTTTTCTATGTAACACGTGTTTATATATAGCTGAAAATTTAAGACTTAAATAGGGAAAAAATGAAATACCTAATAAATTAAAACAACAAATATTTTTTTGCAGCTTCTACATTTAACCTGGCCTTATACGTGAGGTCAATATAGGGGTGAAAACTTTTTGCTTCTTGCTTTTCCCCTCGTTAATATCTAGGTCATTAGAAGTGGGAAAGGACTGGAGGCAAGGAGTAGAAAGGAATTTGACCAGAAATCCCAAATTTGGATGGAAATTCGAACCCGCGCCCTTGCGAATGCGTAAGCAAGACCAGATTTGCAGTGGGAATGATCCATGAATAGTTTTTTTTTTTTTTTTTACTTACGACTTTACGCCTCGTCGACGTCGAGGTCATTAGAGGCGGGAAGGGACAGGGGACAAGGAACGGAAGGAATTCGGCCATGGCATTTTTGAAGGGAGCATCCCGGCATTCGCCTGGAGTGATTTGGGGAAACCATGGAAAACCCAAATCTGGATGCCCGGACGGGGATTCGAACCCACGTCCTCCCGAATGCGAGGCCAGAACGGTGAATCGTACTGCACGTTAAACTGCACAAGAGAAAAACAAAATTTGCATGGTATTATTAACAGAAATACCCGGTCTTGTTCTGCTGACAATACTTACTAATATTTCTCTATCCAACTGTCCTCCACAATGTGAAGAATGTTTATAATCACCGATATTGTGTATAATTCTTTATTAATTATGTGCAAAACGTAATAATAAACATTAAAAATTACGTGTTTCATTGAAATGTGTGAATTATCTTTCATTGAAAGGCAGTAACATTATGATCATTTTCTATTAATATCAACTGATTTTGGGAATCACTTCACTGTGACTGCTTTCCTTCAAGTTGGCAGTCTTTTAGCTAATCCGTAGCAAAATTTCTCAGAGAAGTTTTGCTATGGAGTGACTGAAGATATTGTGCGCCATTTCCCCAATTGTAAGATAAAGAACACTGTAGAGGAGCTATAACGAGAGAACAGGGTGAGTTCCACATTTCATCTACTTATTCCTGCCACAAACATAGAAGAAGAAAAAGTACTGAAATACTAGCATGTACCAATAGTTCCCGGGTGGCCCTCGTACGGCACCAAAGAGGTTTAGATTTTCAAGCAGTAATACTAGCGGAAACTGGAGATGTTAAAATGCTGTCTTCATTACAATTTCTAATAAATATCTATTCAAACATTTTATCACACAGACTAAATAAAAAACAAAATTTCGTCGTTTCAGCCATTTATTTGCGAACTGTGTAAATTTTTCGCTTAAGTTTTTCTTCTCTCTATCTCACTCTCTCTTCGTCAAATGTTTAATTTTGATGCGAACATTTCCGACCATCATAATCCAACTTATATGTTAAACTGTCACTTCTGTATGAATTTCAATGCTGTCAATGTCCGCATACACAATACAAAGTGGACGAAGTCAACAACAATAGTTAAACATTCCAGAGATTAGAATCTAAAGTTATTAATCACAAAAAACCGATGTTTAATTTGATGAATTTATCATATAACTAATTTCGTAATAAATGAACGCAGTTTTTCTCGACGTTGTTTATTTATGAACGTTTCTCGGGAAACAAACCGAACACGTTGTTTAAACAACGTGCTCAAGGCAAACTTGAAGCCTTTACGACTACACGGACACATGGTGACGGAGGTTTGTGTCGTCCAAATATTGTGTACCAATTATAATATTACTCGGTTTGTTTCCCGAGAAACGTTTTTAAGCTTTTAAGCTTATTAGCGTGTTAATCTTGGATGTAGTTGTATTAACATTTATGTTTTCTTTCAAGTAGTGTGCGATCTCTTAATTTCTTTCGCGCATTTCTTGTGAAGTTGATAAAATATTAACATTTCTGGCTCCGATGGTCTATTATGTAAAGTCTCAAGACATACCCAGATTTTAAATTATATCTCGTGCTTTCAAATAGTAAAAACCCCATTAAGATTTATTCTGTGATTTTTGTGTGGCACCTAAACAAAGATATATATGTATTCTTATTTTTGTCTTAAGGATTTGTAACAAATCAAGGAGTTCTCCTAAATCTTACGTGGCTGTAACATTGGAACAGGATGTAGGGAACCACAAAACCAGCGCCAGGGGAAACTGCGGGCCTCAGATCAATTAGCCCGCAGGACCAAAATAGCGATCCTTATATAAAGCGTGGTTACTGGCTAGATACGGTGAAGGCGAGACAGTTGCTTGAAAGACGCGTCAGCTTTGAATTTATTATCAGTGCTAACAGTGGCTGATGTTTCCATCCTGTCTTTCGCTTATACCACATTATCTGTGCACAGTTTCAATGTCTTAACAACTTGCGCTTGAAGACCAGTAATCATTGTTGCTTACGAGAAAAATCGTAAATAAACCCTTTATATTTGGAGGCTCTTCCCTTCACATGCCTTTAGTGCGATGTTGAGGAAAAGAAGTGACCATGGCTGATCCCTTACTTTCGGAGAAAAGCAGTAACAAACCTTATTGCTCGGAACAGTTATCTTGCAAACAAAACCTTGATGTGAACACATATTCGTAGAGACACGACAACGTTATATCGCCATCTGCTGCAGCAATGACGTACATTGATGAAATTAAGCTCACGCTATCTTGACATATTTTATGTACAGATTCACAACATATTTCTGCCATCCCTGGCCCAGGAAACAGAAACTTCTGTACAAAAAGAAATAACCACTTCACCAGCTGGGAATAATCATCCACTCCCCTGATTGTCGCTTGCTTTGATTTTCAGCAGACAAATCACTGATCCAATTAAAGGCTTATTTCTATCACAATGTTGCGTACTCTGCTACAGTCTTTTGCTACGCAGAGTTTATTTTAAAGATTTAAACTACAGTTAAAGTTCAGGATAACTTTTCCAGATTGCTTGTATCAATTTTGATACTTATTCCATCTTAACCAGATATTATAAAACTAGCGAGATATTGATGAATGAATGGAGGCTTTCCCGGTGAATTAATTGTAACAAATGTTCTCGGGCCTCCCACCGGGAAAACGCGTCTTCCTGGCGAAGATGATCGGAGAGCGATTTCGAAACGACGCATCATATTGACGCGTTCTCCCGGTGGGAGGCCCGAGAACATTTTACATAGCGAGATATTACTGCAGTGCTGTTTACGTTCTATAGCTGCAGAGTATGATATATCTCTAAAATTCACTCAGAGTTGTAACATAACAAGAAACAAATAATGAAAATTATGTCTGTCGAAACAATCTCGCACTCATAATACCAAAGTAGTAAAATGTTGAGTATGTTTGTTAAAATGTTTATTACGGAATCACTCAATTGGCAGAACGATATGCATTGGGAAAATTATGAGAACAGAAAAACGAAAGGATATTATTAACATACTGAGGCAGGAAGGAACAAAAAGTATATTTGAATATGTACGAAATTTAATGACTTGGAATGAAAGCTATATAGTGGAAGGTAGAAAAAGATTTTCTGTGTTCTAATATCCTCGAAGACTATAAGCGCAAAAGATTTCCGACTTAATTTCGATGTATTTCGTTAGAAAAATAGATTTTCATGTGAACAACTGAAATGAATAGTTAGAATTAAGAATAAGTTGGATGTTAATAGTCCGCTCAGTTGGCTCAATTGGTTGCGGCACCGTGATAGTGTACGGGGCTGACACGGCGATTAGATGGTTCGAGTCCTGCTGGTAGAAGAATGTTTCATTCAACAGGACTCAAGGTGAGGGAGGTGGTGGTGCACAATTCATAACAATCCAATTGTGCACCAAAGTCCCGAGTTAAATCCGGAAATTTTCCGCAGTGCATATGGAGTGAGGGCATACGACACTGTGGCTGGCGGTTAGTCCGTCGGATGGGGACGTTAAGCTTGGCGGCTTACAAGGTGTCTTTCGGAAGAGTACGCCTGATGGGTCGGCACCGGGTATTACTCTTCTCCTTCATCATCTCACGTTTCACACAGCACTCTACACTCAAAACACACTATCACAGTCACCCACACCAACAGAAAGGTCCATCCCTCGGCGCGTGGTAGTGGACGCCTGTCATCTTTGCCGCATATGCTAGCAGGGACGGCGCGCCTCGACCCACCGCCAGGCAGTAGAAGATGAAAGGCGCATACTGCCCACCACGCACCGCGGGAACGCGCCTTAACACATACGACATTCACTGGGGAAGGCAATGGGAAACCAGTTTATCCTCCCAAGAGAGTTCCCATACAGGGGTACATCCTCCATTGTAACCACCTACAACCAGAAGGAAGAGGCAACAGCAACCTGGCGAGAATGATAGCAAAAGTTGGAAATATTTTGTTTCTGCCAGTTATTTTGCCGAAATCGTCAAGCAAAAAACAAACAAAGGAAGAAGAAGCCAAGATGGAAAAGACATTTACCTGACCCTTACCATTCAATGAATTCCGAATGCTTATAAATGTATGTGGTATAGCAAAAAACTTCTTTGCTTTACGTCGGCCATATTGTCAAACTGTAGGCCTAAATGTATATGTTACGGTAAACATGTGTACATTTCTACACAAACCCTGCGAAATAACCATACACCCTGAACGCTATTTTCTTCCACATCACTACACTGAAGTTTTAATCAGTGTTTGAATATTCGAGAAACAATGTAGGAAGGAATGAGATCATAGTGGAAGCAGAAACAAACATTGTATTACAGTACGAGATTCATTTTCTGAACACTTGGTCTTGTGTGTCATGCATTACTTGATTAGAATACGTATCGTATATTTAACATGTGATCTTGGTACTGACCAACCAGAATAACTAGTTTATTACTTAACTTCTAGCCTTGATTTACATCTCCTGTGCGGACGAGGTAAAATTCCTATGACAGTTTACGCCAAGGTTATAAAAAATGTTCTCAATAATGGATTCCTGTTTTGCAGTACTGCCAAGTCGTAAAATTATTAAACTTTCTTTTTTGCAGTCAACTCAGGAATCAGATAAATTTGTGTTAATTTACTAACAACAAAACCAACAAATTCCTTGTTGCTGTGAAAGGCTAAACTTGTAAAGGTGCAAATACTGTCATATGCCCGAAGATAGTTTCACTCTTCATAACTGAAACCATAGATGCTAGTATGGAAGTATAAAAACAACTAATTTTTTAATTATTTTCCGCGAATTATTATTATCACTTCAGAGACGCATTCATTCAGCTAATTACACAAATTTTGGGAAAATTGTATTACCTAGAAGGAATGATCTGATTCACTCCAAAAGCGGAGGATGTATAAACAGTGGAACGATAATATCTGAGCAAAATTGCTGAGAGAAAGCGTGTTTGTAGGTCCAGCAGCGTTATTTTTTGTGCCAATTTTACGCCACGTTCAGTCGCCGCGTATCGTATATTTAAACATAATCAAGTGTCGGTATACCGCGTTGACGTCAACGGACTAAATAAGAGCATGTGAATGAGTTCCAACGTGTCAGAATGATTGGTCACCTGGAAACTAGTTTGTCGTATCATGACATCGCGGCTCCTAAAGGACACGCTGCTACGACATTGAAGCATGTGAGGAACCTAGATATAAAACGGTCGTACACAGCAACGACCGGACCACACAATGTGACACAGAGCGGACGACCGCCATCTTGTCCGCATGGCCGTAATCGACAGAACAGCTTCGTCCGCAGTGTTGGCTCGACGATGGAGCCATTGCGTCTGCCTCCACTGACGACAAACCACCAATGCCTCACACTGTAATGGCATGTGAACGTCGCCACTGGCGTGTTGAGTGTTTCCGGGCGAGTCCCACTTCAACTACTCCTATAGTGACGGCCCGTATGTGTGAAACCTACCAGGGTGAACGCAATCGGCCATACTGCGTTGTGAGCAGCTTAGCGTATAACCTCCTACTGTAATGGTTTGAGCCCTGTTGGCGACTATGAAGAGCAATTAGTACAGCAACCGCTACATCAGGGAAGTTTAACTGCCAGGAGTACAGCTACCTCTGCACGCAACTCCACATGGCAATATATCAGCCCGGCCACATGTGGCGAGCAATGTGCAAACCTTCTTCGAAGAACGGAGGGTACTACGCGCTTCCGTGGTCGGTACGTTCACTTGACATGTCACCCATTGAACATCACTGGGATATGACACTCAGATATTTGTTCGTTCTACGCCTCCTGCAATCACCGTCATGCTTTGTTGTTGTTATTGGATTTCAGGGCGCGTCAACAGCGAGGTCATTAGCATCCTACAACAACCGACATGGTTCGATGCTTTGTGGGCGCGCCTATAAACCGCGTGGTAATGTATTCCCCACCATCATATCCAGGCTCTCTTAGATTAAACGTCACTACGTTTAGAGGCTGTGATTACAGAATGTGGCAGCTTCACGCTGGTTTCATTTGGAAATAATCCCAATGACGAACGAAGCTTTGGATTATATGAAGGAAAATGCGAAAAAAACTTAGAAATTAATTAAAATATCTGTCGGATATTCCCGGTTAATTAATTATCTATGTACAATTCCTACACCTTTTCAAAAGATATTAGTATGAAGTAAAGGTATTGGGAACAGGTCAACTGACTCAAAGCTACAAGACAATTAAAATAAATTAATTAAGCACAGACAAATTAACTTACAACTCAACATCTTAAACGGTATACCGAAAATTAAATTTAATACTTAGAGGAATAGATCAATGCAGGTTATATTGATCAACAAGGGATCTCGCATTAATTTCAACTTCTCCATCATGACATAGTTGAAAAGGATTCCCTAATGCACTAAGTGATTAAATTTAAACGGAATAGGCATATCCAATTCACCTGGGAGCTTTCATCTTTCTACGGCTCGATAACAAATGCGAAACTCAACCCTCTTTTCTATCGCTCTGCCCTCTATCCGTCTTCTGAACCCTCCGTTCGTGTGTCTGTTAGTCACATTCCTCTAGTTCATAAGAGGAATAGGTTTAACATTTTCGCGTATTATGTGTTTCATTAATCCAAAACTGAAAATTATATTCTGGGAAGGTTCGATAGAAGTAAAGGAGATCGAAAATTACTTGGCGCATAAATCTGTAGAATCGTCAGTTAGAGGACTAAGGGGTTTTTCCATATTGTCACTGCAAAATAAAGGTGTGAGTTGTCGTTAGAATCTATTATTTCAGATCATTTCTATTACCACGTCCGTCTAAAAAACGCTGTTACCAAGGTACTTCGCTTTATCTAAATAAATCATACTAAAAATATTGACAGCTAATTTAGTTTGTAAGTTGCTAGCAAAACAAAATTATTTTAAGTAATTCATTGTGAATTGCATCCTATTGAAGGGTTTGTTATCACATGCAGTAAATTTGAGTTGAACAAAATTATTATAAATTATTATTATAATATATATAAAAAAACCAAGAACTTTTTGCAGACAACTTTTTTAAAAAACTCATTATTCTTACAATGACTTCTCAATATATATATTCTCTCATGTACTTTGTCATAGATCATTTTAATCTGTTTACTCTAATTCATAGGTACACAATTTCAATACAAGAAACAGAAATAACTTGCACAAATTACAAACATCTCTGTCATTAGTACAAAGAGGAGTTAATTATTTTGGTATACATCTGTTTAATAAACTTCCCAAGAGTATAAAACAGTTTGCAGATAATAAAAATATATTTAAAGAAAAACTTATTTTCTTATTGGCAAATCCTTCTACTCCATTCAAGAATTTGAACAAATTAATTAATTGTATTCAATATGACTTTTGCAAAATTCAGTTGTAAAAATTAATGTTTATTGTTATTCTCTTTATTTTTCTTTGGAACGTACAATTGTTTTTACTATGGTTATGACTCATATTGTATGTATGTGTATTAACCATGACATGTTTCACATCCCAGAGGTCCTTCCTCAGCAGGGATCCATGAAACAATATTGATAAATAAATAATACACGAGCAGCTACATATCAAGGCGCTTTAGAGTGTAATGACATAATGTACATTGGGGATGAATGCAGATTAGTCATTAGTTCTGACCGTTACTAATAAAGTTCATACTGTTGAAATCAGACATTGAAGATGCATATTTTCTTAAAAATCGACCGCCAAGCTATTAATTTAACCTGTAACAGCTAACAGAGAAGTAGTTGCACATCCAAATAAAAAAGTCATTGTAAATGAAAACAGTATATTCTGAATCGTTTCTTGTAGATGAATTGATATCAGTAGTAGATCTCAGAAAAGGCAACAGGCAAACATATCCTTTGAAGAAGATAGCAGGAACCTCCGACTAAATCACTCGAAATCGCACTTCCAACGAAGCTTTCACAACTTTTCCCCACAAGTTAGTGAAAACATTAGTAAAGTCTTTCAGTTCAAGGTTCTTTTGACTAAGCTCACTACTGACTGATAAATGTTTGGTGGTTATAATTTATAAAAATTTAGGAAGTCCCAAAACCTCCTGCCAAATTCTATTACCCGATGGTGATAATGTCTGATTTCTTATGGAAACGAGACATACGACCGTCCGCTCCGAAATACTGATGTAAACTGGCTGGAGACCTCAAGATGGCTGACCTTTTGGTAACAAAAATCGCTCGGGAAAATTTTGATATGACAAAAACCCCGATTTTTCTAACTTTTTACATTAGACAACTTTTATCTAAAACCACATAGTTTTTTCCGTTATTCCAGGGAGAATTTATCTTTCGCATCCTAACTAATAACTTCTATGATACTTATTCTTCCACCGAGATTTTTTGGATTATATTATTTGCAGAAATTTTTCCTATTTTTGGTGTATGTGACATTACTACGTCGATCTTGTTCTGAGAATAATCTATGATTAACAGAAATTGCGCCACAAAACTCATGCCTGCGTGACGTCAAACTAAAGTTTATAAAATTAATATCATACTCCCCCCTTTTTACTTTAAGCTACAATTTACACAGATTGCTTAGGGAAATTTGTTCTAATTTTTTAGAACATATTTATTCCTCAACAATGCTTCTATTAAATTTTAGTTTCTATCCCTGACGTAAGCATCAAAGTGAGGAAAATCGAAACAATACAATAAGAATTCGAAAATCCTACTTTTCTCAGCTAAATTTTAAACTTTTCACGAAATTGTTATCATATTCTTAATCCTTTGCATTTTCTCGATTTCCTGTATTTTATCAGGGATTTTTATTTTCTTTATATTGCTAAAAACCATACTTATAATTCACGAGAAAACTCCCATTTTTCTTCAGAAGGCGTATACATATGCTGGCAACAACCTATGTTATTAAAATTTGGAATAGTTCTTTTAGTTAATTGATAGTTTTCGATTTTGTGTTTTTTCCTTTCTACGTTTCATCCAACCGCATGGCAAGTTACACTTTGAAACTGAAATTTCTCCTTTTTTTTTTAAAAAAAAAAAAAAAGGCCCCCTTCTAAACGGATTAAGCGAGATTATAAATATAAGACAAGAGACGTAGAACGGCAAGAGATAGACGTCTGACTTACCAGGTGGGAGATATGTTTTAAAGTAATCAGAAAATAGACCCAGAATTCTGACTTTTTAGGAGAGCTATATTATATATATTTCCTATCCACTTATCATTATTTCGCGTATATAATATTCCATACGCTAAGAAGACAATGCCTATGAACAGGGAAGTGCACTTGCTTCAACAATTCCAATGAAACAACAGTAAACACAGTTATGAACAAATTTGTAGTCCGCTGGTGGGCAATGAAGGCTTAAGAATGCTGGGGATCGTAGATGGTCCACAATTACAATAAATGTTTTAGTAAAAATATTTACGCTAAACATTATTTTAAATATTATTTTAGTAAAAATGAGTGTGATAATTACAATTATTATAAATACACACTCAAATATGTTCGAACAATTTCGAGACAATAACTTCATAATATATACAAAAGACATGCATATATGTGGAAATGCGAGGTAGTTGTCTACAGTGAGAATAAGAAGTTCTCTTCGAAGTTGTGTTTTGTTACTGAATAGATAGCAAAGGGGGCAAGGTGGCGAGACTTTGTGGAGCCGGCTGGAATAGTTTCGCTATTAGCAGTGCCCAACAGCTCAAAGATCGCCTAGGCCCTCAGGGTATTGCTTGATCAGAGCATTTACTTCGAAAATGCAACAAGAAAATGAGGAAAGCAAATTGAAATTATCCAGGAGGTGAACAGGCTCTGAATTTTATTTAATTCTCAGTATATACGACCTGGAGAGACGTAAAGAAAATGAATAAGTCCTATTAAAAGTGGATAAACTCTGAGTAATGGCATGATTGGTGAAATATTCCGTGTCAGAAGGTGGGAGATGAGCTATGGATGTGTGAACGAGAGAGAACTCGATGCATAGTCAGCGAAGTGAAAGAATGTCTAACTGTGGGAGTTAGGATACTTTTTTGTCCAGCCGCTGGAGAAATTACCATGTATGCCGTATAGATCGAAATTCTATTCCATGGAGGATAGAGAATGGAAAGTTATCGCATTTGTCGTGACGGTTACGCAGTTGTAAACGAGGACCGGTTCACAGAAGAGGAGCGAGATCAGTAACTTTCGCTCTCAATGGAAGCCAGTCAGTCGAGTTTCGAGGTGATGTACTTGCAGACAGCACGCAGAAAGTGGTCATATGATCAAATAATTGTAATACGTGAATTGTCTACCGTCCTGAATTTTTAAGTGCTGATAAGACTCAATAAAATATCATTGCTCATTGTGAAGCCAAGTAGTGATTAATTTTACTTATTGTAACCGGATTTCAAAGAATAAAACTATATGCATATGATAATTTATGATTTTAGATGCTTCAATGTGATTGGTAATCTGACATATCATTATTATTATTATTTTTTTTTCTATGATACAAAGGAACGTTAATTTTGATAGACGTTGCTAAAAATCATTTCTTTTTGCTACGAGGGTGTAGTGGATGTATAAGATCTTTCATTTCTGAGTAACCTCCTTTGTCATTGGTGGAATTAATATTGTACGCAATTGATTTTATGGTTATTAAAAATTTTAATTATAATAACCAAGGCAAGAGATAACGTAGTTTATCCATAATGTCTGAGGAGGGTCAAAATTTATATATGTACATATACCGATTAACTTCTTTTATTTACCACTTTTTATAGTACGCAATCATACTAGTGTTACATTGGAATCTGAGATTGTGGTGTTCTTCTACACGAATCTCTGCAAGCTGCCAATAGATCACCTGATATCTTGATGCCTTCTTTACTCACATTTTAGAGCTTGTCAAAGAATACAATCACATCTCCGACAGGATCAACTCAAGCATTATGTTTTGTTTTATTTCATTCTGCAGAGCAGAGACAATGTTCTTACAAACTACTTGTGGTTCTCTGTCCAAATGGGAATATTGCATTCACTTTTAGTTCTAGTTGAATAATTGGTTTTTGAAACTTCCTCAGATTCACACGCTTATCTCTGTTCCTGTTCATACAATTTTTAATAGTACGCAGTCATATTAGTATTACATTGGAAACTGGGATAATGGTGTTCTTCTACACGAATCTCTTCAAGCTGCAAATATATCACCTAATGTCTTGCTACCTTACTACAGCTTGGCGAAAAACAGCCTTTTCTTCTCATGGAGAAAAATGACAAAAAATTGCTATGTACCTGTTACGTGGTCGAGGTAGTTCGCGAGCATGGTAGTGGAGCACAGGTGTAAGAATTAAGAATTACGAGATTATCTACCCCCGATATGGGCTAGAAGTGAAAATCCTCCGTAACGTCTCTGGAGTAAAACAAGTAACTCTGTAAATGATGTTTCGAAGGGAAACCTTAAACATGGCCTACCCTCAATCTGAAGCCTTTCACAGAAACATAGATTAAATACGTTCGGTTGTTTGCTTTTTCCTTTCACATATTTTATGTTCACGCTTAGCACGTAACATTCACGCCACCACAGCCACAATCAACTACACCAATGCAGTATTTCCGGATCCATATACATGAACTGGCCACGTTACTTGCTCCCCGTTTGGGCTAAATTACCCCCTACAGCTGGGCACCAAACTTAGCCTTTGGTGAAATTGTCAAGTGTTAGAGGCATAATTTAACGGTATCGATGTCAGGGAAATCAAAACACTGAGTCATTCGCCGTCGCGAAACTATGATGAAATTGAAATGATTCCTCTGCAGTTGGCGTGGGAGTCGAGGCCATGAGGCATTGCCAAGCCGAGGTTGCACAAGCCCGTTGTCGCAGACTACCGTACAAGGTTAAGGACCTGCGCAACCTCAAGTTGTCACCAGCACCGCACACAACGTTACTTGGCGTTCCGACGTGAATATATCTTCAGGTGATGATACCGCATTTTCTCTAGCTACACCGTCAAGAAAACTATACTAATTCGTATCACCAAAATTTCTCTGACGTCATCCGTGGAAGACGATTGCTTTAGTGTCATTAGATACGACAAACAAGAAAATTTATTGCAGTACGTATCTGATTATGCCAGTACCTTCCGACGGCCCACCGTATGTACCACTATTTGAAGGTATAAATCGAAAAGACAGTCGACCTCGAACATATATTCATGTGTCCTGGTAGCGCTGTTTGGTTTACCAATAGATACGGGTATTATTCAGTTTAATGCTATCAAGTACAGAATCTTTCATATTTCAGCAAACTGGAAAAATATAATTTCAAAACATTTCGCTAGATGTGCAAAACATACAGGCAAAACTCTGAGAAACCAGAAATTGCGATTCAACCACACTGAAACATCTCAGGCGTACAGGGAGCCTTATAACGCGCAATCTTGATTACACTCGTCTGTAACATTTCTCTGGCATTCCACTGGGAGGAATGTAGTGGCCAAGGAAACTTAATCAGTCTCTCTCATATCACTGTTAATTTTGGTTTAGACATTTTTTATTTGAAAATGTTGAGCAGAAGTCTCCGTCAGGACTTAAAGGCGGAACGGATCGCGTTACAGTTTCAATCACTTACATATGGCTGATGTAGTAATGTTAACAATTCGCGCCCATGAAAGCAACGTAAAATTAAAAATAAAGACTGAAATCCTCGTACCGTAAACGCGCACGTCAGTCATATATAATTTTGTCCCGGCTGCTTAGGTGCGATACTTGTAGAACTATTCTCATCTGCCTGAAGTAATGATGTTTGAAACATACCTTTAAATTATAACACAAATTGATACTAAGCGATATCAATTGTCTTTCTGGTCTCAGGTGCAATACAATTTAATCACAACTTTCCCTAATATCGCTGTCTGGAAATCAAAGCCTAACGGGACGGCAAAAATATATTAACTATATCGCGCTCTATAATTGAACTGAAAAAATTATCCAAATGATTAGGATGAAATGCAGCCTGGACCTTACGAATAAGTTATTTCAGAACTATTAATTTCTACGCACTTTAAGATAAAAGATCAATACGTTATCTTAAATAGCATTCCTTTCGGTGAGGAGGTTATTATCAAATCAGCGATTTAGGTTCATACGTCATTAATGTGTAGACTACCATTTGCTGAAAGCAACGGCAAGTATGCAGCAACAAGTTTTAACCGAAAAATTACTTGTGTACTATACTTTCATCAGTGATGAAGATATCGTTAGCATAACGTTGTAAATCAATGTTAACAAGTCATAACGGGTTTTTAAAAGGAGACATTTCTTGCACATCTCAGAAAGAACACGATCCCATATGCAAACGAATAAACTCTCTCCAACTAACTTATATGTGTTCTAACCCGTACGACTCAGCACCATTCGCATCACAATTACTTTATTTGCTTTATGGCTCATCGACGTCGTGGTGATTAGAGTCAGGAGAGGACTGGGGGTGGGAACAACGAAAGAGGGAGAAATTCGGCCATTCTCTTTTGGAGAAACCATCCCGGCATTCGCCAGGATTGATTTCGGGAAATTATGGAGAAGCGAAATCTGGATGTCTGAACGGGGATATGAACCCGCATACTCACGAATGCCAGGCCCGAGAGCACAATTACTTCACAATAATCAGTAGACAACTAATAGACATCAAAAAATTAAAACACGAAACATTCACCCACACTACAATAAAGTTGATCATTAGTGAAGATTATTACGAGGCGCGTCCAGAAAGTAAGTTCCGTTTGGTAATAAAATGAAATTGTACACAGATACAGAAGAAATTTTTATTGCACAAAATTCTACAACTCTTAAACTACGTTTCCACATAATTGCCGAAATTTTGCAGGCATTTGTAATAGCGTGGCACCGGGTTTTGTATACCTTCTTCATAGAAATCTGCCGCCTGTGTCTTCAACCAGTTGGAAACAGTTTCTTTCAGCTCGTCGACATTGGTGAAGTGATGACCGCCAAGGAAAGACTTGAGATATAAGAACAGATGAAAGTCTTCTGTAACCAAAGGTGGACGCCCACTTCGTTCTTCATCGTGCACATCACTACGCCCGCCATTGAACTGTCGGACCCATCTTCTCACCATCGAATCACTCATCGCATTTGGTACGTAAACATCGCAAATTTGCCTATAAATTTCACTTGGTTTCACTTTCCTCGCATTCAGAAACCGAATCACAGACCTGATTTCACAGGCGGCGGGATTTTCAATCAACGCCGACATTTCAAACAAGCACAACAAAGCGTACGTAACTGACAGCGATCTCCAAATGGCACACGTTCTTCCCCTTGATACACATCGTCTACAGCGCATGTGCGCGGAACTGCAATCGCTAAAACTACTAGGAATGAAACTCAAACTTAACTTTATTTGAGTGAGAAATTTACCTTATTCGTTAAAATAGTTATTGTTAGTCAACAGATGAACCATATTAACATACCAATCAATCTGAAAAGTAACGTGTCTAGCGGACACCAACTAGTTTTATCAAGTCCCTTATCTTCAACAAAAGCCATGAATATAAGACCCCTTCATAATTCCAGAACATTATTTTCTGATATGGAAATAATTACTATTATTTCCGCCTTCATTCCACCTCTAATAAGCTAAACACTTTGCTGTGAAGTCTACTGTGACAGCACTTAGATCTGTTGGTGTTAAATTTCCTATTATGTTGTTGGACAACTAGGTGACCAGGTTGTATTCCATACGGTAAAGATTGGCAAAACTTGTTTGGCAACGAACTTGTTTAACATGTCGCAAACCTGTTCGACTGGGTTTTTATCCTACTGTTCAGTCATGTTGGCGAGTAAGCTGATTAAGGATCACCTGTTCTAAGGGAGAAAAATAAGAGAAGCAGACATGTGCCTGTAAACAGTGGCGCCTCCAGACATAGTGACACTGAGACATGTCACCACCTACGAATCAAGAATAAATAAATTAAAAAATAAATGTAGTGAAAGGAAAATAAATATTTATAAATGCGATATTCTCTAATATGTTATTACTTATGAAAGCTAAGGAAACTATTGAACACCATCTGTTGGCCAGACCAGTGAACTATTCCGCTGTCGTGGAGACAACTTTGAGTTGTCATAAATCGCGCATGCGCTCTGGCGTTTTCTCGATAATATTCAAGGGTGGGGGGCCGCTATGCTCGTGGCCGTTGGTGACAAGTTTGTTTTGTCTCAAGCTGCCCCGGGCAGTGGGCATACACGCGGTCGCTGAAACATTATAGAGCTCGAAAAAGTTAGTAACACTGTTGGTTCCAGCTTCCATTTTTTGTCAAATTCAGCTACATTCCCTTTAAGACAGTGTTTCTCAACCTGTGGTCCGCGAAGACGATTCAGGTGATCCGAAGGCATAATATTATAAATTTTGATACTTTATTCCTACTTCATGAGGTAAATCCCATTTTAAAAAAAGCCTTGAATATTTCAATGCCCAGGCAAAAATCTGGCATTTCCAGGATGAGGATAGAACAGCATTATTTCTACAATAATCTTTTCATTTCCAGATAGCATCGAAAGGAGTGCAGTTCATCTGGGGAGTAAGTAAAAGACCGTTTTCTTAGTGTCTTGTAATTAGGGATTGCAATCCAGCAAAGGGGGATCCCGCAATCCCGCGGGATCCCGCATCATTAGACAGTCTGGCGGATCCCGCACAATATTAAGCGGATCCGCAATCCGCAAAATCCGGCGGAAACGCGTGTCAGTCTGCGTGACTCGCTGCCCCACTCGGTCTCTGTTGGATATTTTTCACTGTTTGCTTGTACCCTTCCAGTTGGCATTTGACCCATGTGAACACGCGTTTGTTTTTGTCAACCTTCGTCATTCGTAAGTAAATACACTTTTACGTATTCATCAAAACTTACGTTTGTTTCGAGTACACATTTCTGTAATTTGAGTTATGGTGCGTATTTAGTACGATTTTCTAACTATAATTATTTTTTAAGTGTCGCACACGTTATCTGAACAACACGGTTACAGCTTTTTATTCACGGTTTCATTATTCCCATTTTCTTTATTTGCAGATAAAGTAATTGTGACAATTTCCTAATATGCGGCTGAAAATTTGATTATTCGTTGATATGAAACTAATGTTATCGTAATTTTAACGATCGCGTACCTATTTATTTAACAGCTATCAAACGGAAATTGTATATCCTTTGACTTATTGTTGTTTTGGCCGCTGCCTCAATGCGTTTCTTTGACGAAAGCCACCTGCTTACATGTGCCGCTCAGGCTTTCGATTAATCCCTCTTATCCTTGTTATTATTTCGACTAAAGGTATAAAAAGTTATAATGAAATTTTCACCGGTGTATCGACGAATTGTGTTGTAGGAACACCATACTTCGACGGCTGCCTCCGCCGTCTTCCTCACGTGTGTAATTTCGTGTGTTTGCAATGAAATCCGGAGATACAACCTATTCGCCGAGAAAGTCTCCTTTCTTACTAAAAAAATAATAATTTCCACTCTAAAAATGTCGTTACGCCACAAAGTAAATCTGAAATACTTGACAGTTTACGTGTCGGTGAGTAGTTTCTTTTAATAACATTGAGTCAACTGTAATATCAATCAAGGAATCAGGAGATATAATAATTAATCACGCAAAAGAAAAGGCCATGTCTCGTGCTTGTGCAGTGACAAAAAGTTATGAGATCTTGTTCTGAGCCAAGTCTACACTTTACAGAGTATATTCACTTCACTTTGTGAAATGGAATGCTTTTCTCGATGTTATGGAACGTTTATTTAGAATTTAAAAAAAAAAAAAATCTCTGGTAACTTGGCCACTAAGCAAACTATATTTTTAAAGTTATGTGATGTATTGTAAGGCACATAATATGACCTAAGACTCAATATTTTCCATTTTTATTATTTATTTAAAAATTGGTTTAGATTAAAAAACAAAAATGTAAAATCTCGAAATACACTTAAGACACGCTAAAAAGTTTTGATGTCATTTTGCCAATCAAAATATTGTTAAATGTTGATTTTTATAATTTAACATTAAAAATTATTTATTAATTTAATTATTATTTAATTTATTAACGTTTTAAGTAACTATGTATTAAATGTATGCGTTAAAAAAACTGTTTGTACCAATCCCGCACGGATCCCGCGGGATCCCGCAGTGTTTTCAATCCCGCGCGGATCCCGCGGGATTGAAAACACTGCGGGATTGCAATCCTTACTTGTAATAGGTTTGAGGGACTGTGGTACTTTGTAGAGTCCGCAACAAAGGAGTGGTGATGTTTGCTCTAGCGTCTTTTACTTTATTTCATTTATTTATTTTGGTTCATGTAGGCGGGTGGTATAACAAGTTTGTAGTAACATTATTATTTACATGGTTTGCTAAGTATTAAGAATTTGGTCAACAAATAATTAACTTTTAATAGTTCACTTCCAGTTCCATAACTGTGTTTTCGCAGGAATTCAAAACATGGTTTTAGATTTATTATTTTGTATTGGTACTATAAAACATGTCTACATACATAATATACACATAGATAAATAATTATGACGATATCAGTTAGTGGCTCGCCGCATTATTTTTTACAATTTACTGGTAATCTGATTGAAAACGTTTGAGAAACGCTAGCCTAGAAACTTTATTAAAGCGACGAGGTAATATTGTTTCTATGTCTTAGTTCCTTTGAAGGAGAATTACTCAAGTTTATTAATGCGCGTAACAGAAAACGACTCTTAAGCGAAATGTGTTCCACTGTCGGAAATGATGTGCCACTGTCGTCGTGGTCATCGAAAGCTGTGCCGAATTAAGAAAGTATGGACTATGGAGCCACAGCCGCTCCAATTTTTTTGGGTCCTACTGTTTTTGAAAAAGTTATCTGAATATTATAAGTACAAAGAAAAGGTTTCGTAGGTGACTAACTGAATTTATTATATTTTTCATCCAACTAAACGAACGAATTTTACAATTAATGATATTTTGAAAAATATTTTTATTAATATCGTACACTACAATCAAACCAAAAAAGTTTAAGTTTCTTGCTTTTCATATTAATTTGATTGTTTATTTTGGATGTTTTGTTTGTTTTTTAATATTTTTATTTAATGGAAAAAAAACTCACAGGGGGCCTTTGAAAATCGGATGCTCGAGGTTACTGCTTAGTCGTGCCTATTGTGTAATCCAGTATTGCCTGTTGACCAACTCGTCGGGTTTTCACTAATCAGTCATTGTTTACTTTCTGATCAATCTTAAAGCATTTATAATTGATTAATTTCAAAATCATTTATTTAATCCGGCAGGACATGCAGGTAATAACACTTTCACACGTTGCAAATTTTTAAATTGATTCTTAGTCAACTCCGAGCTGTTCTTCCAGGCACCTTTCACGTCAACAATGAAAATCAGTAAACCATCAGAAAGTTCAGTGTTGTCACTACCTGAGCAAATTACTTCGGCCGCCACTGCCTGCAAACGTATATATGTCTCCGTGAAGAAAGTCCATTCCATCTTTCGCCTATACTACTGTTGAAAAGCCGCTCGAAATCGCAGTCAATATGGAAGCAGCATTTAAAATGGCACCTCAGGCACCTCGTCAATTTCGGCAAATCAACCATACTGATGCGTGGGGTAGCGGGTAAGGTATGTCAGTACTAATTACGGTGCTGCTTAGGTACAATTTATTAACTCGCTCTCGAATCAGAAGTTGTGTCTAATGTAATTATTGTACACTGTGTCCCATACACACGAGTCAGATATAAATAATAAAATGGAATATTAGTCTCATATCGTTCAGAGGTCATAGCTCAGAAGAAGGCAATCACTTCCGCTGCCATCATTTTCTGAGACTGTTTTGATCATTTTGTTTACGAGCTAACATGGACAAAGATTGATCGAGCAGATTGCAGGCAGGAGAGATGAAGGTTCTGAAAGTAATAGGAAATGTTACAAGATAGTGTGGAATCAGAAAAGAAAACATCAGAGAGAGTTTAGAGATCGAAGTGATAGAAGAGACGTTAAAGAGGAAAATATTGCAATGGCTGTAACACGTCATAGGAGGGAGGAGGGGAGAATGCCGAAGTTAGGATTCTTGAACAATCGGAAGGAAATATAATGGGCACGGAGAAGTAGGATGGACCAAGTGAAGAAAAACGTAGAGGCCAAAGGAGTTGACTAGAGAGAAGTGGTGGAAGAAGAATCTTGGACTGACCGTCAGATATGGAGTAGTATATGCCGGATGACCCACAAAAGTGATTACTGTGGTCAGGTATATACAAGCCTAAAACATCTTCCGTCTCGCTGTTTAATACTAATATTGCAGTTGAGCAGCGAATGTTTTGGAACCAACAATGATGTCCGCTATCATCTCGCAGCTTTGTTCCAACTGTTCGAGGATCTGTACTAGGTATATGGGGCCATCCACAAATTACGCCACACGAATTTCATGATTTTTAGACCCCTCCCTCCCCCCTTGTCACAGGTTGTCACATTTGTGGGACCCCCCCCTCCCTCCCCTGGTGTGACGTCACATATTTTGCAATTTTAAGTTTATAAATTAAAACAGCACTTGCAAAATGATTTATGTATTTCTAGTTAAAAAATCATATCAACAATAAATCAAACATTTAAGAAAATATTTAAAAAAAACATAAAAATCGAATTAATGATACAAAATTGAGACATTATGTGTCCATGGATTTTGAATCCATTCCTTGATACTGTTTATTACTGTCATATTAGTCACTTCATTCTTGAATTTGATAGTGTTGGGAACATTCGATGTGTCAACATCAACTTCATCTTCCGCCACGAGATGAAGTGATACAAATTATGCATGTGGTGTCACAAAGTTTATGACACGTCCCCACCCCCTTGTCACCTCCTCAAGGTGTGACGTAATTTATGGATGGTCCCTTTTCACTAAACATCGAAGCCTTGTATCCATTCAATGTTTACTATACGATACATCGGATTGATTCGATGTTTTGACAAAGAATTTTTCTATTCGATGCATCGATTTTTTTTTATAAAAACATCGAATTAATAAAAAAAAATTAACTCTGGCTAATAATGACAAAAATCATAGAAATAAATATAAACCAAGTTGGGGCAACGTCTGGTCGACTTTTGTCGGGACTTCTGTTGCATCCGAACGTTTATTTTCGAAGCCTGCTCAAATAATCAGTCAGCAAAGGAACAGAATGGGAAAAAAAAACGGTTGAGTAAACTTTTGTTTCTGCAAAGTTTTCCTATACACCATTGGTGTTAAGTGGTTAAATACTTAAAATCAATATTTTTAGGCAGATTTAGACTTTAGTATTTAATGTCTGATTTTTTATTGTAATTGTCTGGTATCGTAATAAAATATTTCTGCTGATTTGTTGTCTCTGTTTCATTCACAAAGCTATACCTCACTCATACAACACTACTTAACCAACACACAAGATGATGAAATTAATTTTTTAATGTTGGGTGAAAGGTAACAATATGGCCTCGTATTCGGGAGGACGCAGGTTCGAATTCTCGTCCAGCCATTCGAATTTCGATTTTCCATGGCGAACGCCGGGATGGTTTGTTCAAAACGTCATGACCAATTCCTTCCCGTTATACTTTCCTTCCTAAAATAACCGTTAACGATGCGTAGAGCCATAAGGAAGAAAAGAAAGATAATAATGATGGTTTATTGAGGATGGAATGTCATCGTTACGTTGAGGTGGAAATCTAAAGTAAATGCGTGAATTTTATTTGATGATTCCAAAACACTTCACAGGAGATTGAAAAAGATTGTTATATGATACTCCCGAGCGTATGTGTTATGTAACTTAGTTCCAATGAGATAGCAGACGGGTGTGAGATACAACTGAAAACGCAAACAAACAAAAAAACCACTTGTACAAGACACATAATCTGGTTCAAATATCTTAAATGAATACCGTACCACCAAATACTGATGGTATTTATAACTTTGCATCAACATTTAATTCGCTTGCTTGCACGTAATATTTGCAACCAATTGTCTCATTCTGTAACATGTTTTAAGGAACTCACTATTACGTCAGCATCAGGTTACAAATATCGCCGTTAGGAAGTTGATTTTGCATTTACCTGGTTGGGTATAAACTTCTTTATTTTTCAACATTTATGAGACTTAATTGTATAACTAAGCTTCGACCCTGAAACGGACCTTGAGTCTGAACCGGAATTTGGCGCTGATGACCGAAAAACTCACTCCCGCCAGACAACATTCCATCTGTCAAGATTCGCCATTCCAGACATCCAGTTCTGCATTGCCATGGTTAAATACCTTCAATCGTAAGTTCGAAATAAATTTAGTAATACCAGACAAATATAATTTTGACTTTATTTCCGTTAACAACGAACATCTCAGAATAGCAACAAAGACTGGAATCCTAATTGTTACTCACTTGTTGGTGTATCAGTGAGACATCCTACTAGTTATAGGTTCGGTAGTTCAGAAAATGAACAGTGCTTCAGCCGTTCTTCTGAGGTAATCATTTTTCAACTAACCTGAACTAAAAATTATTTAAACAAATGAAACTGTTTATCAGCGAATAAATTTGTCCTAGAAAAAGTCTTATTCTGCTTTTGCTTTTTAAGCATGTTCCATTTGCTCGCCTTATGTTGTCACCATTAAGGATTTCAATCCTGCATTGTTTTCAAAACCGCGGGATGTTTGCGGGATTTACAACAATGCCGTGGGATACGGCGGGAATGGCGCTAACAATTTTTTTAAGCCTATTTTTAAAACATAATTATTTAAAGTGTTAACAAATTAAATAAACGCCTGTTAATTAAATTGATAGATCAATTTTAAAGATAAAAATTAAGAGTTAACAAAAAAATTTAACCTGTCTTAAGCTTTACATTTTTTTAAAGTCTAAACCATTTTTTAAATAAATAATAAAAAATGCAAAATATTCAGTCTTAGATCATATTTCGTACCTTACAATAAATTATATCAGTTTCAAAACATGGTATGCATAATGGCCAAGTCGCCAGTTTCTTTTTAATTATTACTATTCTAAATAAACGATCTATAACACCGAGAGAAAGCATTCTATTTCACAAAGTGAATTGTCTATTTCAACAAGAATTGTTTTTGTGGGATTCATTATTATTTTTCCGGATTTCTTGATTGATCTTATAATTGATTCATTGTTATTAAAAGAAACTACTCACCAAAACCTAAACTGTCAAGTATTTCAGTTTTACTTTAAGTGGCATAACTACTTTTTAGAGTGGAAATTAATTTTTTATGTAAAAAAGGAGATTTTCTCGGCGAATTGCAATGAAGTATTCACGAGTATTGCGTTGTAAAAACACGAAATTTCACACGTGAGGAAGACGGCGGAGGCAGCCGTCGAAGTATGGTGTTTTTACAGCACAATTCGGAGATACACCCGTGACGACTTCATTATAACTTTTTTTGTCTTTAGTCAAAATAATAACAAGGAGTTGAAAGCAGGGGCGTACCAACCGGATATGGCGCCTAGGGCAAGCATCGAAGTTGCGCCCTTTCGTAAATTATCTAAATATGAAACAAACAGATACACTAAATAAAATAATCATAAATCTTACAGAATACTCTTATCTTCTGTTTTAGAACAAAATTAAGGAAATTATTTAATTATCTTAAAACTTGCACCTTCCTTGCCTTGCACGATGCAGATAGATTAACGTTTTCGAAATCTGTTTCTTCGGTTTGTTCTCGATCTATACCGAGCAAAGCTAGGTCTCAACCTTTCTTGGCTCATTGTATCCTTCAAATATGAAAGTATTAGTTTTAGCTTACTGAAACATAGTTCGCAACTTGCGATGCATATTGCAATCGTAAGTATAATCTGAACTGAAATGCGCAAATCCGGAAACAAAACGCTCTCAACTTCGTACTGAACTTTGAGTTCAAGAAGCTCTTCAGATCTCTTTATGGTCACATTTTTTTTGTGGATAATACCATTCGAACATCCGATATTTCTTCGTGTAACTATTTAACAATAGAAATCTAAAAAAAAACTTTTTAAATGGTCACAACCGTCAGTGTTGTAACACAGTTTTTTAATATCTAGGAGAAATCCAAATCTGGCGTCGTTTTCATGCAGACGATTGAACTATTCCTTCATTTCACACGCAATACAATCCAGCTATCCCTTCAGAACTCGTTCTGTTCCTTCCTTAGCAGTAAATCCAGCATCTTTCAGCCTCTGTTTCGTAAGTAAAGCGGGCTAGGAGGCTTTTATATCTAAGACAGCATCATGAAAATTCATGCTAGGATCCTGGATTCGCTTTTGAACACGGTGAATATGAGTGAGTACATCATTCCAAAATCCTAACAAAGTCGGAAAATTGTATGGCAACAAACGATTATATATAGATGTCTTGACTCACTTCTTGTTCCACTAATTTAATTGTCATCGTCTGTCATGTCTTAGAGAACTTTCAGCATATCTTCAATGTATTTGTTAACTGGCTTAACTGCTTCCATCCCTGCACTCCAACTTTCAGACTCAGATTTTACAATCACAGGCAAGGAGTTCTTGTGTTATTTCCCACCGCAGAGTGGAACAAGGAAAGAATACACAAATAGTTTCAAAAAACGTGACCATTATAGTATCCTGCTTCGCTGCAAGTACACCAACCAATTTGAGCATACGAATACCGTAATTCACAAATATCGCCAGATTATTATTTTTGCTTATTCTTTTGAGAACTCCAGTTCAGTGACCAGCCATCACAGCAGCGCTGTCATAACATTGTAAAAGACAATCCTTTATAGCCACACCGTCTGTCTCAAACTGTTTAAGGATTTCATCAACTAAGCTTCCAGCGTCCTTTTGACTCATCTGGATGATCCGAGAAAGGACGCTCTAAAGCGTAATCATTTCCTATCAACTTCTATGTATCTCACTACGTCTGAAATCTTCTCACGATGTGAAAGGTCAGAAGTAAAGTCAAACACGAGACTATAATATTTTTATTTTCGAATGTTTCACAATAAACTTTGGCGAACAGTGGTTGACATCAGATGAATGAACTCATTTTGAACATGAGACGAAAAGTAATATGGGGTTTATAGGATGATTTTTAACTTACGTAAGATGGTTATTCATGATGGGGCCAGATATGTCCAGAAGCTTTGTTAATCCAGAAAAATTACCAACGTTATGGGATCTGGATCTATCGCATGCACTCAATGACTCTCTGTGACCTCGTAATGCAAGATTTTGAATGATAAGCAATTTGATGCAGTGAAGGATTCTCTTTATTACGTTACTCCATTTTTGTTTTTATGTATCGATCTAGGTCCAAACTTCGGCGTCAATATTCCCTCTATTTGCTGCAAAATTTCTTTCAGTTTCTTCTCTTCGCATATTAATGGACAGTGAGCCATTCACGTATAACAGATACAAAAAGCAAATTTTTTTAGTCAGGGAATAGACTAGCCATGAGCGAGTCACTTCTCCACAGTTATTTCGTAGTGTCTTCTTAAACAACTTTTGTCATACAAAGGTTGTTTGTAGGTAGGAAATGATCCTCAGTATTTTCAAAATATTTTGAACCCATTTTAATTATTTCTGTTTTCAAACCATCTGTCAGAAATCATATCCCGGTAATCTTATCAAAGTTCAGAAGTCCAATATAATGCTGTACATATTTTTACTTCTGGTATGGCTTTTTTTTAAACATCTTCCTCCGTATCAGCCCCTCCTCCCCCCACCATGTATTTCTCCTCCTAAATTACTAATGTTTTCTTCAAATTCTCCAGTAACCTTAGAACTGGTAGCCTCACTGTTCTTAATCTCGTCACACTCAAATTACCTAAAGTTACATCCTCTTCGTCTTTTGTTAAATTAGTGTTGGATACCTAGGATTTTTATTGTACATGTTGAGGTAGGCAATAGCGGACTTCTTGAAATAGGTACTTACTGGATTTTTGTGTTACTTCCTCCTACAATTTTCGTTTTTTTTCGTCCCTCATCCCCATTCTCTTGTTTCTTTGAAAACAGTTCATATTGTGTTGATGTTATTGCGAAATGAGTGAGGGTTTTGAAATAACCTGGAATAAATAAATAATAGGTTGTTTTTCAAATAAAAGATAGGGGGTTGTCTTGTCTCCCACACTTCACGAGAATAAACTGCATAAATCTTGGCTTAGGGCTGTATGTATTGCATTTTTTCCTTTTTTTTAGCAATTGCCTAGGATTCTGAAGATTTTTTTTTTTTTTTTTTTTTTTTTTTTTTTTTTTTTTTTGGGGGGGGGGGGGAGCGAATATTTTATATTTTCAACAGTTTACCCGAACCACTAGGATTCCACATCAGGTTTCCGAATCGAAGTTCATAACACTAAATTGTCACCAGACTCTAGAAGATTCCAAATTTTCAGCCTAATAAAATATTTAGAAGTGGGTGAAAACTGAGTTGCCAGATTTGCCTCAAAGTTACTTTCAAAGTTACCTAGATTAACTTGTAAATAACTATGTATTTACTAAGTTAGTAAAAAGTGTATTAAAAATGCTAAACAACCACACTCAAAGTCTCTGAAAGCGCCCCTTGAGCAGGTACCTGCATCGGTCGGTAAACCAAATAGAATGTGTTTTACGGTACCTACTAACTATATTTAGGTTTTAGCGTGTTGTGTACTTATGTTATTAATTATTACGGTATTCAAATGAATTTCACTGTAAATAAAAACAGTTGGATTCGAGATCATGTCACTTATGAATGTTTATATCGCGCGTATTGTCTACTGTAGGAAATAGAATTTCAGTAGATTAATGTATGTAGGACACTTATTTTTGTTCAGGTCACTGTCATTGACTGTAATTTAACTTATTATATCGAGTAACTTGACGATCGCTAGCGACAAATGCAATACAAATATAATGCACAATTGCGCCACGCCAAATAATATCAGCAATTAGCCAATGGAGAAAGTATGGCTTGTATTATATCCCTACAGTAGATCAATTCTTGCCAGATTAGGCGCGGGGCGGGAGCCGCTGTTTACTTGCTCCCTGTCGCTGGTTCACGAAAGCTCACCAGCAATGCGCTGGAATTTTTGATTATGAATTAAATTGTTGGTTTATTTTGATTTTTAAGTTTAATAATTTGCCAATTTTTGCGCCCCCCTTTCAGCGGCGCCCAGGGCACTTGCCCTACCTGCCCCACCCTAGGTACGCCACTGGTTGAAAGGACGCATGCTATTCACTCAAAAACAATGTATTGTGGCGATTGACCAAATAATCCCAAGATATTTAGGTTTTAGCGTGTTGTGTACTTATGTTATTAATTATTACGGTATTCAAATGAATTTCACTGTAAATAAAAACAGTTGGATTCGAGATCATGTCACTTATGAATGTTTATATCGCGCGTATTGTCTACTGTAGGAAATAGAATTTCAGTAGATTAATGTATGTAGGACACTTATTTTTGTTCAGGTCACTGTCATTGACTGTAATTTAACTTATTATATCGAGTAACTTGACGATCGCTAGCGACAAATGCAATACAAATATAATGCACAATTGCGCCACGCCAAATAATATCAGCAATTAGCCAATGGAGAAAGTATGGCTTGTATTATATCCCTACAGTAGATCAATTCTTGCCAGATTAGGCGCGGGGCGGGAGCCGCTGTTTACTTGCTCCCTGTCGCTGGTTCACGAAAGCTCACCAGCAATGCGCTGGAATTTTTGATTATGAATTAAATTGTTGGTTTATTTTGATTTTTAAGTTTAATAATTTGCCAATTTTTGCGCCCCCCTTTCAGCGGCGCCCAGGGCACTTGCCCTACCTGCCCCACCCTAGGTACGCCACTGGTTGAAAGGACGCATGCTATTCACTCAAAAACAATGTATTGTGGCGATTGACCAAATCGGTGCAAATCCCAAGAGGGATTAATACAAAGCTAGAGCGGCACATGTAAGAAGGCGGCTTTCGTCAAAGAATATGTTTTTCAAACGCATTGAGGTGGCGGTCGAGACAACAATAAGTCAAAGGATATACAATTTCCTTTTGACAACTGTTAAATAAATTGGTATATAATCGTTTAAATTACAGTAACAATAGTTTCCTTTCAACGAATAATCAAATTTTCAGCCGCAAATACAGGAAGTTGTCACAATTATTTTATCTAAAAAACAAATAACGTGAGCGACACATAACAAATACTTATTATATAATAAGAAAATCGTACTAAATACGCAACATAACTCAAATTATTAAAATGTATACTCAAAACAAACTAAATTTTAATGAATACATGAAAGTGGATGTATTTACTTATGAATGACGAAGGTTAACAAAAACACGTTTGTTCACAAGAGTCAAATGCCAACTGTATAAGGGTACAGGCAAACAGTGCAGTACATCCGATAGAGACCGAGTGGGGCAGCGAGTTGTTGCATTTTGCGGATTGAGGATCCGCTTAATTTTGTGTGGGATCCGTTAGACTGTCTAATGATGCGGGATCCCGCTTTGCTTGATTGCAATCCCTGTCACCATCCTCGATAAATTGTAAAATTAACAACCATTATGCGCTAATTCAAAAATATGTCTAACAGAGCCTTGAACTTGATTCGCACGCCATTTAGTCCACTCATTATAGTAAGTTCACCTCGGAATTCGAGATACCCAGCTGTAAGTCTGTAAATACTTGTATATTGACACCCTAAAAGTTGTCTCAAAACCTACATATGGTAGGGTGTACGCAACTATTAAATTTCAAGGTCAAAGGTCACAAAATTCGTTTTTTTGTGCTTTTTTGTAAATATCTCATTTTCTATGGGTTTTTTTTTGCTATTTTATTTATTATCAATATTGTAGAATACAAAATTCTCTACAAATTTTGTTTAAAATTTTTTTTTATACGGTCAACCGTTTTCGAGATAGAGGGCGGAGAGCGCGCGGTCACAGCATCACTTCAGGTCAACCGGTGCCTCCGGTCGAAAACGCGCCATATACAGTTGATGAACTATCGATAAATCAATGTTTATAAATATTTGTCAATTTTTATTAACTATTATATTATATTTTATCATTTTTTCCCTAACTTATCCACTTTTTATTCAGTATTAATTTATTTAACAACACTTAGCCCATGTAATTGCAGAATTGTTAATGAAAATATTATATTTGAATTTTAACCTAATTAAATGATCAATTTGTCGTTTTTGACGATGACTTCTTCTAAGAAATGTAATAAAGTTTTTGAAATTATCCAACATTTTACTAGGAGGTGTATAAGATTTAGTTTCAACTATAGATGTTCGGATATCTTCTCTAATAATTGCTGCTGCAACTTCTACAATTCTTAGCCTTTCTGCTTCAGGATCTATTTTTTTACTTTCGTACCAAGCTTTTGATAGAATATTAGCTTGTGCATCACGGAAAGAAATGATTGTGAAAGCTCCAACTTTCTTCGTAATTACGATATCGGTTAAGTACTTCTGTTGTAGTCTTGTAATGATAGTTTTATCATCTGGCACATACCCTGTCAAGACATCTTTAAGCTCTTTTAGCGTGAATTGAGAATCATTATTATTTAATTTAATTTAATTTAATTGCAATGGAGCACACGCTCCGGTGGCAATTTCCCTACACACCCAACTTCCCCCTATTCTACACTCAACTACATTTGCCCTCTACAAATTTTAACTTTAAATTCTTTTAACGTTTTCGGTAGGTTATTCATCATTCCCCTTGGTAACTCATTCCAATCCCTGACACCCTTACCTAAAAAAGAAAATCTTCCCACACCCTTGTGCCTGAAATCGAGTGCCAGCTTGTGGTCATGGTCATCTTTTCCCTTCCATGAACTACTTTTCATACCTACTGCAATATCTTTCCATACCTCATCGCCAGTATACGCCCTGTACACTCCCATGACCCTCCTCATCCTCCTCCTGTCTTGCAATGAATCCCATTCCAGCTCCTTTATCATATCTGTCACTGATTGCATTCTGCGATAATTTCCAGAAACAAATCTAGCAGCCCTTCTTTGCACCTTCTCCAACTCCTGTATTTGATACTCAAAATGTGGGTCCCATACTACACTACCATATTCGAGCAATGGTCTTACCAAAGTTTTGTAACCCAATTCCTTTACTTCTCTCGTGCATCCTCTCATCACTCTCTCCAACAAGTGCAGAGTTTTGAAACCTTTTCCTACCACCTGTCCAATGTGTCCTGCCCAGTTAAGCTTGTTATCAAATGTAATGCCAAGAAATTTACATTTCAAGTCTTCAGTAAGCAATTATTTCCCCACCTTATATTCATAATTTACCTTTTGTTTTTTATTTGTGTATCTAATTAGCTGACTCTTCTTTGCATTTATCTTCATCCCATGTTTACCAACCCAACTAGATATCCTGTCCAGATCACCCTGCAACTGTTTACAGTCCTCTATCGTTTGATCCTTATTTTCGATGTAATTGAAAATCTCTAACATAGCTTCTGTAACTTGATTATCTTGACGAGGTTTCTCAAGAGGCGATGATGATGATGATTTATTTGAAAAGTTTGTAAAGCAAGCAGCATGGTACTTCGCTTCAGCAGCGATCAAATCATACTGTAAAATTATACGACTTTTCACCAATTCTCCAAAATCATCCCCACCTTCTTCTGCTTTTTTTATAACAGTGTCTTTGAACTCAAGAGTACTCACATTTTTTATCTTCCGCCTGTATTTTTCTCTTTTCTTTTTCTTTGCAGCCTCATCAGCAACTTCGCCACAAAATAAACATTGATTCTTAAAATCAAACACTTCACCTCGTTTTTTACGGAGTACTAATGGAGAAGTTATAGTTTCTCCTTCTTCTTGTTTCCGTTTTGCTGCTTGGATACAGTTTTTACTAATGTAAACACTTCGGCACTTTTCATACACTTTAACAGAGGTTACTGATTTTAAATAATCAATTTTTCCGTCGTTCCGTTCGACACTTGCAGTTTGTAGAGATTTCATACCGCGCACTACTTCAATAAGCGATTCACCTCCCGAATCTGACTTATTACATAGAAAACACAAATCAGCCATAGTTTTTGAAATTGTACGTCCGTAGTTACCAAGATACGATTCAAACTGAAAGAAAGAGAAGATGGTCGTAACTATACAATACAATTGAACATTTGTCCCCACTGGCTATAAATAGAAAAGCCCGTAGTGTATAATAGGGGCCCGTATAATTCCCAGGTATAATTTTTGACGTAGTGGAAGGATTTTAAAATTTACAGATTTTAAAGAAGATGCACTTAATTATTTTCTATTTAAAATGTCATTAGTGTAAATGGGAATATAATTATATTATGATTTAAGTTTTTCCCTTAATTATTTTTTAATTTTAGGAAACGGTTATCAGTATTATTGAATAGATATAGATTTAATGCATGAAGAAAATGATAAAATATAATATAATAGTTAATAAAAATTGACAAATATTTATAATCATTGATTTATCGATAGTTCATCAACTGTATACGGCGCGTTTTCGACCGGAGGCACCGGTTGACCTGAAGTGATGATGTGACCGCGCGCTCTCCGACCTCTATCTCGAAAACGGTTCACCATATAAAAAAAATTTTAAACAAAATTTGTAGAGAATTTTGTATTCTACAATATTGATAATAAATACAAATAGCAAAAAAAAAACCATAGGAAATGAGATATTTACAAAAAAAAAAGCGCAAAAAAACGATTTTTGTGACCTTTGACCTTGAAATTTAATAGTTGCGTACACCCTACCATATGTAGGTTTTGAGACAACTTTTAGGGTGTCAATATACAAGTATTTACAGACTTACAGCTGGGTATCTCGAATTCCGAGATTCTTACCTAATTTAATCTTAAATGACTGGACTAATTAATATTCGAACTTGTAAGTATAAAAACAGAAAAAGGAGAGTCTGAATTCTTCAAATTACCGGTATCATTTGTAAACACCATTTTCCAATCAACATGGTTATTCTTCGGTTAGAAGAATTCGCTGAGAAAGATAGCTTATCAAACAATATATAAATTAATTAGACATCGATGTAATCGGTACATATGCGAGAGAGACAAGTTTTAGGAAGATTTACTTTTTCAGATCAAGAAAATGCTTCTTTCATGTTCCAAATATTAAGCATGGTCCTCAAACCGACGATTGGCTTGACCTTTCATAAGGGGGCATGCGACGCCCAGCGTCTTTACTTAATCCTGTATTCATACCCGGTTAAGCGAACGTGCAGTTTAACGTGGAATCCGAACCACGGAAGCCTTCTGTCGTATTTCACATTAAACAGCAAGCTGTGCAAGCAGTAAAGGTCGGGTTAAGGGGCTATGAAAATCCTCGCCAAGACAGGAATTCGAACCATGACCTTTCTATCTCCAATCAAACCTATATCAAGTTCCTTTTTTGAATAAAGATCAGCAAGATTACATTCTTCTTTCCGTATCCAGAAATACTGTCTCGAGTCTGGTGGGTAAGGGGTTGACTCTTGGGTCTGGTTTTCGGGAGGACGGGGGTTCGGATAACCGTCCAGCTATCCAGATTTTCTGAGATCACTCCAGAATGCCGGGATGGTCCCCATACATGGCCAAGGCCAAATTGCTTTTCATTCCCTGTTTATACCGAGTGCGGTGGGTGAGCGATAACGCTCTGTCCTCGCATTCGGGAGAACGCGGCTTCGAATTCTCTTCCGGCCATCCAGATTTGGGTTTTCCCTGGTTTCTCCAAAAAACTCCAGGCGAATGCCGGAATGGTTCCTACAAAATACCATGACCGAAATCCTTCCCGTTCCTTGTCCCCAGACCTTAATGACCTCGACGTCGACGAGGCGTAAATCCAGAAGTAAAAAAAGGCAAAAAAAAACAAAAACAACAACAACAAAAAGCGAGTTTCGTGAAATCTGAAGTTTGCGATATTCTTCTGTAATTTTTGGACATAATCAAATTAGGGATATCTAATTTTTTACTTCCAGAATTTTCAAAGTTTGAGAACTCTGCTTCAATGTGTTTCCAATGCCGTGTTCTCAAAATCAGTGAAGATGGTTTTGGAAATGGCGGGTGAGGAAAGAAGCCTGTGGAAGAGCCTTCCAGAAAAAACAGACAGGAGGGTGGATCATATTGTCAGATATTCGGGATCGGTTAATTTGTTAGTGGAGGGAACAGTCAAAGATAAGAACTGTAGAGGAAGACATGGACTAGAATATATGAAGCAGACAATTGAGGACGCAGCTTGTAAGGGATAAGTTGAGATTAGCGCAAGACAGGAAGGGATGAAGGATTGCTTCAAAGCAGACGAGGGACAGCAAATAATAAATAAATCAAAAAGGGTATAGTAAAAATGTAGAAAAGTTGTGTCTATACGTGAAATTTATTTTAAAAATAATACCTACAACTTGTACTGCTGATGATAGAGATACAAAAACCTCAAAATTTGATAATTTTGTCTGTCTCCTGCCTGTCTGTGTGTAATAGCTTATGTCATAGTTTACCATACAAGATTGTTGCTATCTGATTACTTAGTTGCCGAAAAACCGTCAAAAAATACCCGTACTCCAAAACAGTGTATTGTTTGTAATAAGACGTATCACTTACAACTTCCTACAGAAATCATCGTAAGACCTATAAGCAAAAGAAAAAGGTAATGTTTGTTTATACCTTTGTATAGTTGCTTACAGTTCTTTTACTCTCATATATACGATAATATTTCAGATAGGCCTACTTGCCAATAGTTAGCAACATTAGCCTTTTGTACGCAGTCACGGTGTTTTTAAATCATAACAAGGGATTTTATATGATTTGTAGACAAAAAATAAAGTAATCTTTCGTACACGCGCCATTCCCAACAACTTCAAATGTAGCTTGTATAGTAACTTTCGGCTATTTACAACCATACAAATTCTCGAAGTAGTGGCAGTTTCAAGGGATGGTAGGAACATATAACGTTCACAAACGCGTATAAAACATTTACATATAACCTAAATATAGGGAGAAAGCAGGAGTTCCAAAAAAGAGGGAAAAGATAGGCCTTCTTCTCTCGTTATTCTTACCCAGCCACCATTTATTTGACGATTATCAGCGACTTCACAAATTTCAATTTCACCGAAACGGCAGTATTTATATTAACAGGATAATTTAGATCCGAATTGCTGATGACATTGTGTTGTTAACAGAAAGGGCTCAGAACATTGAGAAATTACTGAATGGCATGAACAAAATACTGAAGGAAGATTTTGACCTGAATATAAATCAAAGCAAGACTAAATTCATTAAATGTAGCAGAAATGATACAAATACTAGCAGATTAAATATAAAAGTAGGATCGAATGCAATTGGAAAAGTAAGTGAATTCTGTTATTTGGGAAACAAAATTACAACCGATGGCCGAAGCAGGAATGATGTTAAAAGCAGAATATCACTAGCAAAAAGAGCCTTCATGAAATAGAGAAATCTTTTAGTTTCAAATATTGATTTAGGAATTAGAAAAAACTTTTTAAAACTCTATGTGTGGAGAACAGCATTTTACGGTAGCGAAACATGGACTTTGGGAATACCGGAAACAAGGAAAATTGAAGCATTTGAAATGTGGTGCTACAGAAGAATCCTGAAAGTAAGAAATGAACGAGTTTTGGAAATGATGGGTGAGGAAAGAAGTTTGTGGAAGAAGCTTACAGAAAGAAGAGACAGGATGGTAGGTCATATTTTGAGACATGCTGGATTGGTTAATTTGCTAGTGGAGGAAACGGTCGAAGGTAATAACTGTATAGGAAGACAGATATTAGAACATATGAAGCAAATAATTGAGGACGTGGGTTGTAAGGGATATGTAGAGATGAAGAGGTTGACACTAGATAGGAAGGGATGGAGGATTGCATCTAGCCAGTCGAAAGACTGATGACAGCTAAAAAAAACAAAAATTAGATAGTCATTAAATTATGACAGCAGCAGGGATGCCAGCTGTGATGTACTACACTTGTCACTGTTTAAGCAAGGCACTGACGAAAAAGGAACGACAGATTTACAGTTACGACAATTCTGCGAGTTTCATAACCAATTATCTGCCATACGTTAAGTATGCAGATATAATACCGTCGTCCCAACAGCAGGAGAGAAAAGTTGGTAGTAATAAACACAGTCGTTCAAGTGTAAAAACATGGTTTGCATTTTTATTTCACATAGTGAACAGGTTGCATGATTACTTCACTTGAATGTCACAACATTTTCCTTACAAAACAGTAAAGCCTGCCTTACGAAACGCTTCAGAACATTTTATTACTTCCATTTCTCTCTTTTGTGACTGTAGATATGTTCACTTTAAGAGTAACTTCCGAGCATAAAAGTTGTAATATCTGCCTTTCTTTCTTCCTTTTCTAAAGGGAAATATCTAGTTTTCTTCACTTATATTCTATTCCAAGTCAAGAAATAAACTTTCTTTTACAGAAGTTCGGGCTGATTAGTTTTTCTCGTTGAGAATATGATTTAATTAAACTAAGGAAAAAGGAAACTACTTTAGGCAATATAAATTGCAAGTAAAGGGAAAATGACTCATCACTCACCAAAGCTGAAGGCAGCGACGGGAGAAGAACATATATCACGAACACACAAATATACACAATATTTCGCTTATTAAACCTTATTCATGATGGAGAAAATGAGTCATGAGGCTCGGGAGGTGTGCACACACCGAGGGTTGCTACATGACTGGGTGGATTATCAATATGGCGGTGGGACTGAGATTTTGTATATAAATATGTACATCACTCCAGGGGAATTACTGGATGGTTCCTTTCAAAGACCATAACTGAATTCCTTCCAGTTCCTAGTCTTTTCCCCCCTCTAATCACCTCGACGTTGACGAAGAGCTAATCCAGAGACAATAAGAAGGAGTAAGTGCGTATTTCTTTGTACGTGGAATAATATTGCAAGTATCACGTGTAGGTGTTGCCTGTGACTCTTGTTGTTCATCTTTGACCAAGTTTGGTTATAGCTGTTGCAGACATACGTGGTAGCAAAACAGCGTTCTGGTGCAACCTCGCCTGTCTCGCAACTTGACATTCATAGCACCGCAGTGGGGCAATTTTAACACGACGAGACCAATTCTCTAACTCACTTGCATCGGACATCCTACCCCCAAGATCAGATGTAACGAGCAAGTGGAAAGCTAAGCCACATTCCAGGTGGCTCAACGGACCGTTCGGAATGTCGAGGATTTGAGTATGGCCCAGGGTAAGAATTAATTAATTTAGTGTTATTCTCTAGGGTGACTGCTACTCTTAACTGAATGAATACATAGTTTAATAAAAATTTAAAGTAGGATATATCCCATTTTTCCACTTAGGGCTTTACGCCTCGTCGACTTCGAGGTCAGTAAAGGCGAGCCGGGATTGGAGGCAAGGAACCGAGAAGAATTCTGAAGGAACCAAACTGTCCTGAGTAATTTAGGGAAACCATAGACATGTACTTTGCAGACCCATGATTTGGGAGTACCTGATGAACGGAGGAGATGTAAAATGAACTATGAACAGGATGAAGGAAACGTATGAGGGAAGTACGAATAATATTAACCTTTTGAGGAAGAGAAAAGTTTGGCTAGAGCAAAGAAATAGTCAAGGAAGTGCACTGTTATGGATGATAAAATGTAGAAGGTAGTAGGAAGAATTGGAAAAGAAAATATGAAATTAATAGCTTTAGAGTATCACCCAAGGGAATGTGGAATAAGAAGTCCAGCGGTATTTCGACTGTGGGAAGATGTAATGAGACTACATGGGACGAAATTTAATTTGAATAAAAGTGAGAAAGCGATCACATAGATAAAGAAGGAAACTACAATCTGTGGATTTATGATAGCTTGAGAACAGTGAAGGTGAGTTAAATACCAGAAAGTATGGAAAGTGGTGATCGAAATATAATTGAAAGACGTAGATTGGTAGAAATTTTGAGAAGAGTCTAAAACATTATTTGATACAAAGATGTTCCCCAGGTAAACAATGAAGTAATATATCAGGTGTATTTTGCTGCTATCCTTACTTATGGCTCTGAAACATGGACAGTGGATGAAAAGGAACGTTAGGGTAAGCGAACTGATAGTCGCTATAACAGAATAGGAGAAAAGAGGACGTGCAGGATGAAAAATTAGTAAGTTGGGAATTTAGTGAAACAGTAACCCTTGAGAGAGAAGATAGAGGAGGTGAGGTTCAAAAGGTACGGACGCATCAAGAGACTTTGGGAAGACAGAATACCTACTTAGGCAAATTATCCAGGGTAATGATTAGTGCCATATTGCTGGTAAAAGTGGTGGAGAGTTGATTGTACAGAAACGTGGAGAGGTTCAGATCAAGGAGACTAGAATTCAGACACTTCTATTCAAATCAGAACCGGCAACCAACAATAAATTGAAGTACGATGATTTGCACTGTTTGGGCATGGGATTTTTTGATTCTTTGTTTGCCATATATTTTCCGTAATTTGATCATGACTATTAACACCAACACAAAATCAACTGAAACTGCTTTATGGTGTAAACAACATAACGCATTTTCTAAATTGGATCGTTACAGATGGAAGAGGTTTGTACAAAAACAAATGGGAAATAAATGGGTATGGCATGCTCAAAAGAATCATCTCACCACTGACGTGGATTATTTTTGAAAAATCTGGAAAAACCGAATCTTAATCGTTGGGTTATGAAACCCCCGTCCTCCCGACTACCAGGCCCAAACCTACTGATATTAGAAAATCAAATTAATCCAACTGTAGGCTATACAGTTTGCAATTTTTGTGGCATAAATGGTTTAAAACAGACGTATACTTTTCAGCTTACCTTTTCGTCGAACTAAATTTTAAAGTGTGCAGAAAAAAAATTAGCAAAAAAAAAAAATGTCTTCACAGACATTAGATTAGGAATTATGTAATAGTTGTCAAGACAGCGGCAAGTTCATCTCAGTATGCCTCGTACTGAATAAGGAAAAGAGATTGAGGAGTAAGAGAAAAAAGAGAGGAAAATTGTAACGAAAATCCTGGGACCAGTAAATGAAAATGACAGTATCTGATGGAAAATGAAAAATGAAGATCTACAAAAGCATGCAAAGAAAATTACAGACACAATGCACAATATAACGCTGAAATTTTATCGACACCGTTTGAGAATGAGTACGGGTAGGTTGACAAAAAGTATTTTCAATTACATCAATAAACAAAATGGGTTGTGGAGACGAGAAAAGATATGGAAACCTTGGGATCCATCCAGATGAGATAGAGAATCAAAGAGTGTTTCAAACTGAAACTGATAAAGTCAAGGGGTTCCAGGAACAACGCAAAAAATGCCAAGACCACCTGGTCTGCAGAAAAAGTAGAAACTTCACCGAAAGAATGGAAAATTCTGGGAGAAGAAGAAAAGGAATCCATTAAACCAGTTGCTTCCGGTGGTCCGAAGAAGTCAAAAACCGAAAGAAGAAGAAACAGTTTTCAGCCTCTTTTGTTTTCGGAAATTCAGCTGCGATATTCTTTGTAGCTTCCATTGCTCCATTAATGCAAAGAAATTTTTATTTATTTTGGGCCATAACATAATGTCCAGCAGTGTTCCAGGTCAAAGGGAGTACCGGAGTTGACACTCATTCACCTCCCTCAATAATCTAATGTCCAGCATATAAACACTTTCGCTCCGAATCACTTGAACAAATTCTTATTTCTATAATGTACAGTACGTTTATCGGTCAATTGAATTGCTGCAGTTTCTAACTTCATGTGGTAATGACAGAAAACGCAAAAGTTAGACCCTACACAAGTACTAAATAATTACGTCATTGTCTTCTGCGGTCTTCAACGTCAACGCAGAACTTCCTCATGTGGTTCCCACGCAATTACTACGTCACAGGGAATACCGCAGTCTTGCAAACTTACACTAGCTAACATATACTTCTACTTGCAGCCATAAACTGAAGCATTAAAATACAAGCATATAAAACTACGGGCTGATCGCAACACGTCGTAAAATGTAGGTATTATGCACAGCTCAACAATGGCACTGGAAATGTATCAGTCTCTAATCACCCACAGGAATGTGTAATTTTGAGAAATAACAAATTCATAATGTATTTATCGCTTTTCCTTGGGAAGGCTAGTATATTCTAGAAAACCATGGATAACCTAAATCTAGATGGCTTGACTGCGAATCGGTCTAGCGTCCTAGGAAAAGAATGGTCTTAGAGTTAACGTCTCACCAAACAAGCTCAGGTCCTTAGTAATCTCTGTCTACATATTCTGACATGTACCTTCAGCAACGGATCGTGTTAACAAGTCATAAATGTAAATGACTTGAAACTTTACTAAAATTGTTGTTATTACTCTGTTGTAGATATAAAACAACCAAAAAGAACTGCTGTAAGATTAAATGCGAATGCGAGTCAACTTGCAGAAAGAAAAAACATGCTTCAATTATTTCGAGGATTCTACCGTTTATAATGGAAGGATTCGAAGTTCTATCCGCACAATGGTTAAAAACTGTAACGCCTAGGCATTATTATTATTGTTGATAATAGCGATGAAGGTTATGCAATGTTGGCTACTTCTCTATACACATCCTTTGGCACTACATAAGTTTTTGCTTTAAATTCTTCCACAGTTAAAAAAAAAAATTGTTCGGCACTTCAGTCGGTAACTTATTCCAATCAGTAACTTCGTTACCTACAAAATAAACCTTTCACACTCTCTCAAACCTGAAATCAAGTTCTAGTATATGGTAATAATTAGCTTTTCTCTTCACATGACACTAGTAATTCTTCTGGCAATACCGATTAAGGCCTTGTTATCAATGCAAGTCTTGTACACTTTCATCACTCCCGTCTTCGAATTCATGTAGGCATCATGACCTAGAGTGTTGAGTGAGCGACAATTCATTCGGGAAGACACGGTTTCTAATACCAGCCATCTCAGTTTCGATCTTCCATGGTTTCACGAAATCACTCTGCGAAAGGTATGATGGTTCCTTCAAAAGGCTATAGGTGAATTCCTTCCCATTTATTATCCCAAATCTTCTCCCGCCTTTAATTACCTCGATCTCAATAACATGGCGTAAAGCCCTAATCAAACAAAATAGGCGTCAAGATACTGCATGCGTGCCTTGTGTCTATTAATCAATTCTGAGACAACATCTATGCGACACTTGCAGCGGGTGTATTCTACTTCTGTTTCCACACTCACTTCTTTGGGACGGGGCGTGTATAAACCACGTAGCTACATTTTGTCCTCCTGTGAACCCTCTCTCCCCATCACGTAGCCCTACGTGGCTTTTGCCTCTAACCCTCCTCCCCCCCCCTCCTCCCACGTAGCACGTAGCTTTTTTCCCTTTTGATTCCAGAAGGCATTTTGTACTGTTTTCTCTTGTCAAACGATTGTAAATTACATACGAAGGTAATTAACTGAGGGAAATAAATATTCACATGCTGTTGTGAGTTCTGTTCCTCATTTTCACTGTGAAAAATAGTATGAAAGGATACTACGTGGCCTGGCTTGGAACCCTCCTCCTCCCATGTAGCCCAGCGTAGCCTTCCAGACAACCCCTCCACCCCCCCTGGACCGAGCCACGTAGTTTGTGCACGCTCCCTTTGCAGCTGTTCCAGTTTTTTCGTATTTGACTTAAGACTGGTACCACGCGAGCTCACTAAATGCAAGTAAATGTCTCTCCAGTCCTTCTGCTTAGTATTTTGAAACTTTTTACTTCCACCTCACCAGTGTGTCCTTCCAAGTTAGCTTATTATTAAATATTTCTTCAACCAGATATCCACGAAATATTCACACAAAAAATTTGTTTTCATATATCTGTATTATAATAAGATGACTGTTTTTACTATTTAGGGAGCGTCAATAAACTACGAACTCCATCCTGGCCTCCTGGGAAACCCCTCTCCCTACCCTCACCCCTCTCCCCACGTAGTCCAACGTTGCTTTTGCCTCTACTTCACCCTTCCCGCGTAGCACGTAGCTTTTTTCCCAATGGATTCCAGAAGACATTTTGTACTGTTTTCTCTTTTCAAACTATAGTAAACATAGGAACATAATTAAATGCCGGAAATAAATATTCATATGCTGTTGTGTGTTCTGTACCTCATTTTAATTGTGACAAATAATATGAATTGAAAGCTACGTGGCCTGGCTCGGAACCTCCCCTCCCTCAATGTATCCCAGCGTAGCTTTCCAACCCCTCTCCCCCCCCCCCACCCCTAGACCGAGCACATAGTTTATGGACGCCTCTTTATATTAATTCCTTGCTGCCCAAATCAACTAATTAAAACTATTGATGCAATTTTGTTGGATTTTCATAGATCCTTGAACTCAGTACAAAGCAACCACCTTTTAGCGAAGCTTCGTGCGATCAGTATTGTGAATAGGTACGAGATTTTCTAACTGGTTGGCAGCAGTGTGTCGCTGTGGAAGGTGAAACCTCTTCCTATGTAGAAGTTACATCGGTCGTCCCTCAAGGAAGTGTAATGGGTCCACTTCTTTTCTTAATTATAAAATATCTTGGTGATAACGTTTAAGATTGTTCGCTGGTGGTAAGGAAGTAAGGGATTAGACAGACAGGCTAAAAATTCAACCGATCTGAACGTTATATCGGTATGGTGCGTTCAGTGGCATCTTACTCTAAATCTAAAAAAGTGTAAAGCAATGTGTATAGCTGACAAGAAGAGTCCGATAGTTCGGAAGTAGAAAGTAAATAGTTCATTTAGTGACATGATGGATTCACTGATGTAATAGCAGAAAGCAAGTTAAAATGGGACCAAGCGTTGTGGGTGAGTGGTAATGATCTGGACTCGCATTCGGAACGACCCGGGTTCAAATCCCCGTTCGGGCATCCAGATTTGGTTATTAATGGTTTCCCTAAAGTCCAAAAAGTCCATGGCCGAAACCCTTGCAGTTTCTTATCCCTTTCCCGCCTCAAATGACCTCGACGTTGTCGATGCGTGAAGCCATAAAAAAAACTGAAATGGAACCTGCACATAACTTCGGTCGTACGTAGGGCTAATTCTAGGCTGCGATTCATAGGCAGAATTTTGAAGAAACTGCAGCACTTATACGAGGGATACTGCGAACAAAACCCTAGTGCGTCATCATTTAGACTAATGTCGTGCCGTTTGGGATCCGTATTAGAAGGGTTTGATTGATGGTCTGTAGGAGGTACAGAGAAGAGTCGCTCGATTCGTGACTGCTTACCACAGTCCTTTTTAAAGCATCACAGAATATAATGGGCTGGATGGCAGACAGACAAAGTAGGTTTCTATTGAATTTATTGTTTTTTTTTCTTGGGCTTTACGCCTCGTCGACGGCGAGGTCATTAGAGGCGGGATGGGTTTGGGGCAAGGAACGGAAAGGAATTCGACCATGGCCTTTTGAAGGAAGCATCCCGGCATTCGTCTGGAGTGATATGGGGAAACCATGTAAAACTCAAATCTGGATGCCCGGACGGGGATTCGAACCCGCGTCCTTCCGAATACGGGGCCAGAACGTTAACCGTTCACCCATCACGCTCGGAATTTATTGGTAAACATACAATCAACACCTCTTATTTACGAGTGCATCAAAAAACTTCTTCCACCAATGACAATAGAGATAAAATAGGTGTCGTATCGATGCTTATCTGAATTCTTTCTTCCCTCGTGCTATTCGAGAATGAAATTCACAGAGTTAGATCGGCGCAAAGCATCCTCTGACATCTACAATTTTGTTATATGCAGAGTTTATAAGTAGGTATAGATATCTATCAAAATCCATCTTTAGCTGCACATAGTCTATTGGCGTTGTTGCCCTGTTACACAGCATCACACCATTTGGAGGGGAAAAAAAAATGTTGACTGTAAACTGCCCTATTGCATATTCGTTTCCACTCCCACTTATCATGCTACTACATTTCCAATCCACTGTCTTCGCTTTTACGTCTTAAGGATTTCTACATGCAATAGCTGATTCTTCTCACTGATTTTTGCCTTATTACCACCATTCTGTGGCTTACTCTGTCGAATGACTTGGATAAAACCATTGCTGCTCGATCAACTCGGACTTATCTCTCTAGCTTGCGCATACCGCAGTAATTAGGATTCATGAGTAAGTTCTACTAAGCCCATATTGCTGAACCTGGAAACTACTTCCTTCCAGGATATTTTACGTTGCTCCTGTCCTTCAAGCTGACGCAAGTTGTCTTTGACAGTTGCGTTCGGTGCAGTACTGGCGCGCTGGGTGGTGTTTGTAACTGCCGCAGCACGTGGTGGGTCTACTTTCACCTACCTGTTGCGCTGAGTGAAGTGGGTCGTGGTGTATCAGGGGCCGGGTCCCCACACTGACTGACTGTCTGCCCAGACACTGTGCTCGGCGGGCTGCAGGGCTTGTGGGTGGGAGGAAGTCAGCGCCGGAGAAAGTGATGGCTCACCTGCACCACTCACTGCGCTCTTACAGCAGGGCCTCTGTTGATTCTCATACACTAATGATTTGTGTGAAATAATAAGGGAGATGAAAAGAACATTTGCCGATGATGCTATTATTTATCGTGAAATCAAAACCCAGGAAGACTGCGCTTTGTTACAAGACGATATTACGAAGATAATTGCGCGGTGTAAAGACTGGCAGTTGGAGTTAAAGGCTAAAAAGATCCAAGTCATGCGTGTAAGTAAAAAGGTGAAACCATTTAGTTCTGAATATACAACTAATGGTACTGTCCTTAGAACGGTAGATTCCGCTAAATACCTAGGGGTAACAATTTGTAATAATTTGTCGTGGAATGAGCATATCGGGAATGTAATTGGCAAAGCAAATCGTATGCTCCGATTTCTAGGTCGTAATTTAAAACAATGCACTCCGGAAGTTAAATCGTTTGCGTACAAGTCACTAGTGCGGCCTCACTTAGAATATTGTTGCTCTGTATGGGGTCCCCATCAAAAGGGGTTAATGGAGGCATTAGAGAAGGTTCAAAGAAGAGCCGCCCGATTCGTGACAGGTATATATAGTTGGAGGGAAAGCGTAAATGCCATGTTGAAGGAGTTAGGTTGGGAAGCCATGGAGCACCGAAGGCGTTGCTCTCGACGGAAGCTAATTGAAAAATTCTCGACTGACGTATTTCGGAATGACAGCAAACAAATATTGCCACCAGCAACACTCGTATCTCGGAATGACCGCGAAAATAAGATAAGAGAAATCAGGGCCAGAACCGATTCTTTTCTGTATTCATTTTTTCCACGAGCGATTAGGGAATGTAATAGAAATGATTTACCGGGCGAGTAAACTTAAAATCCGACAGGAGTAGCTATCGATAAAGCTCTCCGGCCATCCTGATCTGTGTTTTCCACGGTTTTTCCAGATCACTCCAAGCGAATGCTGGGATGGTTCCTCAGCCCATGTGAGCCTCCTGCCATATCCCGTATATCCCTTCCAAACTATTACCGTTTCGGATAGGTGCAATGCACCCTCAGCCACACATTTTAGTGAATAGCGGAGTAATAGTAATAGTAATCCGTAACTGCATCATCGAATAGCTAGATGATGGAAATGAGTGAAAATAGGTAGGTATTATGTTCGCAGACTTGTGCGTTTGGCCGTTAGAGTGGGTGTTTAAGATGTCTTATGGAGGTAGGCTTTATTTTCACTGTGGTATGTGAGGTGGGATAAGGTAGATCAAGATTTCCATCATAGTTTTAATAATTTTTGAAAGGTCATCTAATATGTTATTTCTTAACATCTTTAGAACATTTTTTAAAGATACTGTAAGAAAAGTACTAAAAGATCACATAAACCTAACAAACAAAACGCTATTCAAGCTAAAACACATACACTAATCCTACAGATACGAAAATACAATAAACACAAAAATCTGCTAAAGCTAGTGTTCTAACAGTTTTGTTAATTTTCAATTGCTTAACTAAATATATTTGCTATCAAATAAAGCTGATAACCTTTTAAAAGTTCTACGTCGACTGAATATAAATAAACAAAAATTAAATAATACTTAATATGTTAATGTAAACGAAATTCAATCTTTTATTTCAGTGTTCTGCAACACATTTCTCCTCGGTTGCTTAGCTAACTAGAATTGTTATTAAATAACGTTGATAACCTTTATTTGGTAATAGTATTGCTGACCATTGCTAGTCGGCAAAGAAGGCTGGTCAGGTTTATGGATACGAAAGTACCATTTTATTACATTAAACATAACAATAACTTTGGTTTTTAACTATGTAATTCCGTATGGTCATTATTACCTAGTGACAGGGATTCTATAGGCTGCGCATTTCGCCCCTGTCGTAGCCACGTTAACCTAACCCGGCAGTGGACCTACAGTGGAATGCGAACCACGGAAGCGTTCTGGCGTAATTCACATTACACAGCGGGCTATGGCAGAGGTGAAGGTCGGGTTAAGTGCCAATGAAAATCCCCACCGTGACAGGTATTCGAACCGCGGACCTTTGGAGCTACGGTCAGACGCCTTAACCACATTTTTTTTTTTTTTTTTTTTTTTAATTGGCTTTCGGCGGCTAAGACCATTCAGCCAGCTCAATGTGATCATATTTTAGCTTCCAGTGAACAATTAGTCATCCAGTGTACATCGTATCTTTCTATGTATGGACACCACAGGACGGACAGGACATTCACACAGACACACAACACTTAACATCCATGCCCGCGGCCGGATTCGAACCGGCGACCTTCGGCACGTGGAGCTAGCACTCTAGCACCTACGCTACCGAGGCCGGCAATCACTGAGCCATCGGGCGCTCTAACTTTTAACTGAGTTATTAACAGTCTCTCTCACGTTCGTCTAAGTGACATGAATATAAACTGCACTAAAACTGCAAAGAAAAAGCCATAACTTCAGCTTACCTGAGTATGTCCTATGATAGATAAAAAAAATCTTAAAATAAATAATTAAATTACTAATCACATTCACAACCACGAGATGCTACACGGAGAAAAGATTTTTTTAGCTCTCATTCAGTTTCCTAATTGGTGTGGGACATAAATTAGATAAGGGTTATTCCATGAAGTTGAAAATTAAAATGTTGGGTCATTGTCAGTACTGAGAAATAGGCATTTACCTTTACAATAATAAAATTGTGGTGGCGGAACTGCATAGGAAGTTTTCTTTTGACAGAAGGGTGACGTAAGAACTTTTCTTTAGACAGAAGGGGCGGGGAAAGCGGTAAAAATATCTTTGGGAACCCGTATCATAAAGCCTTTAAACTGTTATGCAGCCCACCTCGTGGCCTTGATAGCAGACCCGCTCAGTCAAATCGAACCCTGTTGTGAGAAGTTTTCAATATTCATTATCTGGCCAGCAGAGTAGGAGAGACTGGGCGTATCCATGAGTTAATTTCAAATCGTATAATAATAATTTTGATTTTTCTAAAAGACACAGTAATAGATTTTCTTATTTGCTGAACAATCCTTTACTTTTGCGGCCACTTCGGTCTAATCCAGTAATACTAAGGGATAAATGGGCCTACAGTTTAACGTTGAAACCGAAATGCGTAAAGTCCTAATTGTGAAATTCTATTTTAAGGACGGTAAAGTCAGGTCGAGACCTGGAATTCGAGCCGCAGATCTTTCGACTCCTAGTCACGTGTCTTGACCAACTGAGCAAGCAGACCAGAATGCTTACGTCACTGTTGATAAGAGTCCGTCGGCAGAGGACGTTAAGACAACCGGTCTTTTGGAAGAGCATTCCTTAATGATCTACACCAAATTTTGTTCTCCCTCTCCTCTATAACTCTGTAGCACAACCTACACATAGCACATCAGCACGTATACAAGAACTAGCTGTTGGTCGTGACTTCATTTACGTGGACTATTTCTGTACAGTTTAAACCTACTATCTCACAGTTCATTCATCGCCAGTGAGAACAAGAAAATGCAAATTAATTCCTCCAAACACTGTTCGCACACTGAAATTACTACAAGCATTTTGGCAACGGAAATTACTAGTACTAGTGAGAATTGCGATCAATAAAAAATCGTTATTAATTTCTGGACACTTTTGTCATAAATTTATCAGCTTTCCGATTACACATCAGAATGAAACGCACCCATCATACCCCCGGGACCACGGGCTGTACAATATTCAAAATCCCATCAAAATCCGAGCAGTGGTTTTTGCGTGAATTCCATTCAACCAAGCCGGCAGACCGACAGAGAGACAAACAGACAGAAACAAATTTTAAAACATTTGTTTCCTTTTCTATATATCATTAAAATTACCTCATTTTATTCAAAAAATATCCTAAATTTACATTCTACCGGTTACAGTCTTATTTTACGTATAGTCTGGAAGGAAACGCGAACAAGGAACCGGAACAAAATCAGTCATGGCCTTTATTAAATATCTAAATAGTCGTTTGTCTGCAGCGATTTCGAGAAATCATGGAAAATTTAAAACTGAACCCCTGGACCGAAGATGATCGAACAACGTCCTCCCAAATTCCAGGCACGACCGTTATCTTTTGGTTATCAGGCTCAGAGCTCGTTTTATAACAGAGCAACTTATATGGATAGATGGTGTAAGGTGACAAGGTCCCTTACAATTTTTGGTGAATATGTTTGTTAAAATTAAATATTATTCGTGCTTTCCTGATACAAATGTGTTAAAGTTGTGTGTAAAATAAAAGATACGTGAATATTGGAGTGCCGGAATATCTATGAACAGTCGCCGTCTAAGATAATGAATACCACTGGACAAAAGAAAAAAAAGAAGATTATTATGGCGAGAGAGCGTGCTAGAATGTAAGCTATAGAGAGCATGTGGTAGTATAAAAACGGAACGTAGAAGTCTGTTATTGTGTAGTGTAAAGAAGAGCATTCTAAATCAAGTGTTTAATAATAAAATTGCTTTCTAGTGTTTTCAAATGATCCTGTAGTGATATATGAATTACTTTGTTCTGGGCTGTGAAATAATATAATGTGCCGACTTCTATTCTATAGCTAGTATTTCAGCTTGACGACTGGCATATTATACATCAAGAAGAGATATAGTAAAGTGCTGATACCAGCAAAAATAAAGCAGGTAACTTACAATGGACACTGTACTCTTGCTACTCTCCCTTGCTACTAATAGGTATGGTAAGTATCTGGTTAGCAGGTGTTTGCGTACTCAACTTTTCTGCCTCTGCTTCCCACGTTAACGCTGTTGTTGCGAGTATTTCTAAAAAATTTCTCTGGAAATCGCTACAACTGCACATTGTCGTCTCTTGACTCAAATTCGTTTCATTCTGCTACATTTTCTGCTTGACGAAAACCAAGGAATCTTCCGTTGAGTAAGCGTCTAATACCAAACCTTCTGGTCCAGGTTGTAATACAGAGCCTGGCTATCAGGCATTCTGATTACAGTTTTCAAGGTTTCGTATTAGCGAATGCTTTTAGGTTCTCCAACTGCCACCTTAAAAGCTTCAATGTAAATTTTGGATATTTTTTTGAAAAAAAAATTAGGTAATTTTAATTCTGTATAGAAAAGGAAACAAATGTTTTTTAAAAATTTGTTTCTGTCTGTTTGTCTCTCTGCCGGTTTGGCTGAACGGAATTCAAGCTAAGAACAAAACTGCTATGACTGACAGACAAACGGCTATATTTTGCCTCTCTCCTCTTTTACAATAGTGGTAATCTTTTTCGGCAAGCCGACAGATAAACCTCAAATTTGCCAATCCAGCAATACGTTTGTGAAACAAACTCCGTGGTTAGGAGTCATATTCCTGCCTGAGCTCAAGATTATAAGAGACGACTATATTGAATTGGCTCATTATGCTATTTATTAGTGATTTATCAACGTGAAAACCTGTATGTATGAATATCAGTGTTAGATTTGTGCTCTCCGGGCCTCACTAAGACATATCCCACTGTCTATATTTCAATACCGGCCTTAGAAAACTCCACAGAGAGCGTTGTACCTCTGGCTAGAGACCACCATAAGATCACCATGCATGCCCACTAACAGCCAGCCTCCGGCCGCATACTGCGGTTAGAACCACTAGACTTATAAGAGTGTGTGAGTGACCATATAGCCTCCCGGCTGGTCTACAGGTATTCACACAAGGCCTGACCTTGAAGGGGTGATACCGTTAAGTAAGCTGTGGGTTGGAATGACAAGGGTGGGGGGGAGAGAGTGAGAGGCGCTGGACACGGAGGGAGATGTTTGGAGGCTTTGACCAAGTGTAGATGTGTATTCAGTTGTGCTCTTATTACTGAAATAAAATAATGTTAACTGTAATTACTCTGTGGTCATTTCACTGCCTTGAACCTGAAGTGGTGAATGCGAGAAGTAACATGCTTAGTTGAGACTGTGAGCTGGCATCTGAGTTGTACCAGCTGAGGCTTGTTTGTGCTGAGGAACCATAGGAAGGATTTTGCTTCCTTCCAAATCATCAGCGAGACCTTGGAGAGGATGCAATAATCATAAGCGTTACCGTTGCATCTGGCGACCCTGGCCAAAAAACTTCATCCTGGAAGACGGGTGATCCGCATTCTACAAGTCAGCTTAAACGTTCAGAGGTGAGCCTTGGCGTGCAATTGCGCGGACTGGCGTGGTGATGGTTGTGTTTTTTGTTCTCTTTTTTTTCTCCATCGTTGGGTCGAATGATTTGGTGTGGCGATAGTGAACTTGACTTGCAATGGTTTACTGTAATTTTAAAGCTAATCATTCTCTCATTTTTATAACTTTTATCCTTGTGTTCCAGCCCAGAGTAACTTATTTAATCGTTTCAGCATTTTTTATGGTCACTGTTCTGATTTTTTTTTTTCTTCCTTTAAATTGGGTGCAGTTGAGATGTTGGTGTCTGTTGCTTCTCGTTGCGTTGAATTTTGATGCATATTTTATTGTTGTTTATGAGAGATCTGCGTTTCTCCTATTGTTGATTTTTTTTTTTTCTCATTTGGTTGAAGCGTGGTTGCTTGATGCGTTGCTTTGTCTCCGAGCTTGAAACTGTGAACATGTTAAAGTTTTAAACATAACTGAATAAACAGCGGCGTCTTTTTGCTAACTTTTTCCATTAATTGCGGTTAGGATTTTTCAGTCGGATCTGTAAGAAAGAAAGAATGATCAGTTTTACGATACTCATGTGTTATTGGCTAGTTACTTAACCCTTTATATTTTCATTAAATTCGTGTTATATATGTTTAGCGCGAGGTTGGGAAGTATTTAATGTCATCATAGTGATTGAAATAACGTCGGTACCTGTTTCAGTAAGCGATTTTCTTTTCATTTCTGCGTTTCAGCGTCAGAACTCTCTCAGAACGGAGTAGCTTTTTAAAATTATTTGTTCTTGACTTCTGGTAATTAAAATGAGTGACAGGGAGCGAAGACTAATTGAACGGGAGGGAAGGAAAGTCTCGGAGGTTGGGGGTGATAGTTCTACTGGGGGCGATGACATTGGGAATTCAGCACTGAATAGTATTCTGGCACTCTTACAGGATATGAAGGGAAAAATTGAGGCGTTTGAACAGAGGCATGAGGCGTTTGAACATCGAAATCAGCAAGAAATGAAAGAGATCAAAGAAGGAACTAAGAGAGGTGAGGAAGCGGCCAAAAGGAGTGAGGAAGCTGTGCTAGAAATAAGGGAAGAAATTAAGAGAAACGAAGAAAATTTACGCAAAGATGTTGAAGAAATTAGGGATGCAATGGAGAAAAATAATCGGGAGAACGAAGAACGATTAAGAGCATGCGCGCTGGGAATGGAAAAAAATAACAAAAAATGGCAGAATGTGCTGCAAGAAACAAAAGATTTGTTACATAGTTCCAAAAACCGAGTGGGCGGTGGAGAGGGCAGAAGCAGATAAAAGACTGAAGGACGAATTAGAATCAGAGGGTGCGGAGAAAATGGAAAGAATGGGAGAGGTATTAAACAAAGAATTGCATGAAGTGGAGGGGAGGATGGAAAAAAAAATTAGTGACCGCTGCGACAGGCTTCCAGGTGACTGTGGAAGCGACAGGAAATCAATTAGCTAAGTTGCGGGAGGAAGTGGAGAAACAAAAGGATTCAACAAACAGGATAGATAATAAGGTTGACGGGCTTCACGTCCGGATACAAGGAAACAATGAGAAATGGCGGGCAATAGAAGGAAGAGTGAATGAGATGCCGAAGGAAATAAGTGCCGAAGTAAACCGTTTAAAACAGGAAGTTCTGGGGCAGCTGCAACGTGACGGAAACGCTGTGCAGTTGGTTTCTTCGACAGTATTGTCCGAACGAGCAGTAAATATAGAAAAATTTTCCGGCCCAAATAATGTTCATCCCAAAGAATTTATCAAAGCCTTCGATCTCCTTTTCGAAGCATCGCCATTTCCGGAGAAGCAGAAAATAGCTCTCGTGTGCCAACATTTGGAGAGCGAAGCACGACTGTTAGGAGATAGGTTGAAGGAGTCGTGTGACAGCTTTGTGGAGTTCAAAGCGAAATTTCTGGTACAATTTTGGTCAGGTAGGATTCAGCATCGTGTCAAAATGGGGATAATTAACTGCGAGAATTATAAAAAAACATTTCGGCACCCAGAAGGGTTATTTTCTGAAATTGATTGCGAGAGCCAGGCATTTGGACAACCCATTTCCGGAAAACGAATTAATCAAAATTATTCTTTCAAAATTGCCTGAAAGGACGCAGGAATTGCTCATTAGCAGAGAGATTATGGAGACTGACGAAATGTTAAATTTTCTCGAGGATGTGGATGAGCATGTTCATTTCTTCGCGGGTAGATGGAATGAATATGGCGGGAACGCAGGAGGTCACCGAAATAATGGTCGAGCCAGACAGCAGGGCGACAAAGTAGGAGAAACATTTTATCAAAAAAATGGAAATCATAGTGCAGGAAAGCAGGAGGAAAACTAGGTATCAGTCACGAATCGGCGGCAGTCGTGACTGGAAAAAAAAAGAAAAAAAAGAGGTGGGCCACGCAAGAAAATTAATAGCACTTTTCACAATAATCCTGTCGAGGATTTGATGCAGGAAAATGAGTTAAAGAGGGAGGTGAGGTGGAGTCATTAACATCATGTGTGGAACAAATACATTTCATTGTTTTCTTAAAAATTATGTTCTTTCAAATAGGTCCTTTTTGTATGTTTGATTACTCACTTATTGTGGCAGAGACAAAGCAATGCTAATGTACTGAGATGTTAGTGTATCGCTTATTGGGAATGGAGCCTACAGGCACCAACCGCTCCTTTGCGCGGTTTCAGAGTACCTTCCTGTAGGAATTCTTGGGTTATCCATCCACACATTCGGTTTTGTCAAGAGAACTGAAGTCCCAACACCAGCTCATTCTTTGCCATTAGGAAGAAGATGTTCTAACCTACACCATTGCTATTTGTTCGTTGCCTTGAATGCCAGGGCCACTTCCATTGTTGCTAGGAAAGTGAAAATGTGCTAGTGGTTAGTGCCAAAAAAGCTTGCAAAAGTGGCAAGCACAGACTATCCTTGCTAAGATTACATGGCTGAACATTCATATGGAAGTAAATTAACAATTGTTCTTGTGGACATTGTTTGCAGAAGCCGCTGACACATATATGATTTTGTGTGTTTTTTTAAATATTTTGTGTGGGTGTGTGTATCATTATCGTTATTGTTTTGTAACTTTGTGTTAGATTTTAGATCTTGTGAATATTTAATTTTATGGTTGGAACTGCACTAATCGTTTCCTTTTGCTGCAGCTGTTATTTGTATAACAATTTGCACCATGGATACTATACTGAACCAGTTTTTGGAAATGTAGCTTTTCAGGCGCATTATAAATTATTGGTAAATGTTTATTTTTGGTCATTGTTCTATCATGCAGTCTGTAGCCACATATTATCGATATAAAGTTCAAACGTGGAAGTAGTAAGTGATTAAAAGGCTTGCAGAAAGTCAAGCTCAGGTTTTCAGTGTTTGCTAAAGCGAATGATGACTCTATGGCTTGACTAAAGCTAATGAACTACAGTACTGATGGTCAATGTTTACAGCAGTCAGTAAAACGTATTTGAATTTTATGTCCTCTTGTCGTTATTTACAGTGTTTGTGATTCATTATCATTATTATTGCTTGATATTGTATTAGATTTAAGTTTATATTAATATTTAATTTTTATGATTTGACCTTAGGAAAGAAATTGAGATATTGTTTTCTCAAACATTGTTATCAGCACCCACTGAAAAATATTTGATTTCTATGATTTTAGTTTCTATTTCAAGTATAGCCTTTATATTGATTTTTTTTGTTCCTTTTTATGTATATGCTATATGTATATGCTTTTTGATGTATAAGTCTTATATTTAAGGTATTATCTGATATTGCAGTTAGTAGGTGCAGAATGGTGAGGTGTAGTTGGTAGTATTTTAATAAGAAAAAGAAGTAGTTTCCTGTCTTTTTCTTCTGAAAAAAAGGGGGTGTAGTGTGAGTGACCATATAGCCTCCCGGCTGGTCTACAGGTATGCACACAAGGCCTGACCTTGAAGGGGTGATACCGTTAAGTAAGCTGTGGGTTGGAATGACAAGGGTGGGGGAGAGAGTGAGAGGCGCTGGACACGGAGGGAGATGTTTGGAGGCTTTGACCAAGTGTAGAGTGTATTCAGTTGTGCTCTTATTACTGAAATAAAATAATGTTAACTGTAATTACTCTGTGGTCATTTCACTGCCTTGAACCTGAAGTGGTGAATGCGAGAAGTAACATGCTTAGTTGAGACTGTGAGCTGGCATCTGAGTTGTACCAGCTGAGGCTTGTTTGTGCTGAGGAACCATAGGAAGGATTTTGCTTCCTTCCAAATCATCGGCGAGACCTTGGAGAGGATGCAATAATCATAAGCGTTACCGTTGCAAGCTGTTACAGCATTTCAGTTTTCTCGTTATCTGTTAGCCAACAAATCATTGCAGCAGTTTTCGTACCTGAGAAAGACAGCGCAGTTTCACAACATAATCTGACGGCGTACACATGAAGACTTCATTGTAATTATTGCGGTCTCACACATACAGTTTCTTAATATTACTCAGTTCCTAAGCCTCAGAATATAAGACACTCAAGTTCTGAAAAGGAAGTTAGCAAGAAGTTCATATAAACTTGCCAAAAAAAAAGAAGATGCAATCAGAAGAGTTGGTCAGTTCTCAATGTAACTTTGTACACATAAAATAATTAGAGTTGTAATTCTCTGTGACATGCCACCACAGTGCATTAGTGTTGTTTGCGTTTAGATTTGTTGCCAAATGTTGTAATGTATATAAGGGGCGTGAACAGCGTCAGATGTTGAATGATCACTGTGAAGGACACGGAGATGCGGCGTACTCGTGTCAGATAGCATTATCAGCACCTGACAGAGTTTGAAAGCGGCCTAATTATGGGTCTTCGTTTAGTTGAATCATGGAATATCCAGATTTGCGGTGCATTCGGATGTAACAGTTGCCCGATGTTGTACTGCATGGGAACATGAGGGCAGGAACGCTCGTCGTCAACGTTCCGGTCGACCACTTCTGATAGCCGCAAGGGAGCACCTGCTCCTGCCATCCGAGAACAAGTAAAGGTTTCTCTGCAACATTATGTGTCATCCCACACCATTCGTCGGAGACGCAGCAGCATGCGTAGGCTAGCGTTAACACCACAACACAAACGATTGCATTTGGAGCGGTGTCGTGACCAGGAAATGTGGACTACTGATGAATGGCGTCGCATTGTTTTCAGCGATGAATCGCGATTTTGTACTACCTCAGATGTTCATTTTTTTTAATTATTTTTTTGCGTGTATAATGGCAGCCTGGGCAGAGGTCCCATTCTTCTAATGCTTTGGAGAAGCACAGCGGCGTTGTAGATCGTTCAGTTAACACAGGAAAGTCAAGATCAGTCTGCTCTATCCCCACTCCACTGCCCTCACCCCTACATTCGGATGGGAGAGTGTTCCTGATAACGTATTTGCCAACCACCTGTCTGGTCACAGTGGTCTGCCCGTAGAGGAAGGAGGAGGAGCTAGTGAGGTGAAGAGCGGGGCAAGGAGAACATGACCTTGAGCCGCCATTGAGGGTGAACAGAGTATAATTGTTGTGTGATGTTCGGGTGGGAAGTATCGGGTATTACTTCAGGCCAAGGCTGGTAGTGACTGAGGGAAATACGACGGCACAACGGTACGTCTTCTACATCCTGCGTACTTACGTGTTACCTCTCATGTGAATGTATAGTGATGCCACTTTTAGCAGCACAGTGCTCGTCCCCATACGGCACGTGTCTCTATGAACTGGCCGCGTGATGTTGAGGCAGTTCCGTGGCCAGTGAGATCCCCGCATCTGTACCCAGATCGGACGTCTACTACGTAACAGAGCTTGTATACAGACAACTTACAACCGAATCAGTGCATACATGAGGCCCGAGAGGAAGCAACGTCACATTAATAAGTGGCCTCATACTGACAAAATTTTTGTAAAGTTGACTCAGTTTTGTTATCACTGAAATAACAGATATACCCACTCCATTCGTGAAGCATTATTTCGTTTCCTCCTCCCATTCTGGGTACTTCAATTTTTTTTTGCCATGCAGTGTATTTACTGATCTATTTGTGATGATTTCATATTTGCGGTTTCATCTAATAAATCTTGTATTTTGGAACCACAGATTAGAACTAAAAACGTAACTGAAGGAACGAACTCAGCAGATCTTACAGTATGAACATAAAAAAATTAAATAATAACTGATTTTGGTGGGTATCAGATTTAAAATAGACGTAGAGTTGCCCACCAGTAGCACTGTGTGGAACAAATACAGCGAGGAAGGAAATAATTCTATAATTGGACTACTTCTTAATGACACTAAAATACACACTTGACTTAATCGCTGCAAATTATAATATAAGTAAATACAGATGAATACGTAAAATCAATAAATATGGTTTGAAAATTATAGAAAGTTACACTTAGGAGTTAGGTAGTACCTACCTCTTGTTAGTATGAGCTATGTGGGGGAATACTATTTTCAGTACCTTGAAACAACTGACAGTCTTGGTTAAACTGGAATTAGCCAAAAAGATGATACAAGGTAAAAAATGATTTACCATGTTGTAGTGATAAGAAACAGCCAGCAGGTTTTGATCAATATAGCCGCGCGTCTCAAAACACGATGTTAACCGGTGAGGTTGCCGATGCTCTTCGCAGGAGCACAGGCAACCAATTGTACTTGTCTTTCCAGCAGTGTGCCTACCTGCCAGTGTTATCTGCTTTGGTCTTTTTTGTTTGTCGGGATCAGTAGTTAAATCAATCTCCTTAACGTCTAACATTTACAATTTCTTTAAATTTATTTTCCCATGAAGAAAATAAATAGTTTGTACAATTGTCAACGAAACGTAAAACTCACTTAATACAACTGGCACAGCTTATTTTTTGTTGAAATCCTGTATGTTAAACAACAACCTTGCAAAATTTCCATCTCTAACTCTGTACCATGACAATAGCAGCAAAAATAATAATAAACCTGCGATTATTGTTAGCTCTTCGACTATAATGGGTAAGCATTAAATGTTTATGACTTGGTTTTACGGCTCTGAACTATGCAACGTCGGCATCATAAATGGTACTTTCGCATCGTAGGTGCAGTATCATTCTCGCTATATCTTTCGAATCTTCTTCATTAGTACCCCATAAAAATAAGAAATTGGTGATGTCATCTTTGTTTAACGATAAGCTTCATAAAGTTTGAAAGGGGAAGGGATGAGTATGTTACAAATTACTGATAATATTGTTAAAAATGTATACAAAAGTAAGTCAGAGCACATGAGGTGCAGCAGAGATTTTAATATACATTTTTCCTCGCTTCTGAGCTTGCTCCTTCGTCATTTTATCCATATTTTTCAGGAATTCCAAAGTCCCTGATTTCTCTCGGTTTACAATTAGACAGTTGTTTTAAAATCCTTATTCATTCCTCTTCTTTTCGGTCATGAATGGGCCACTTAAAAGAGTACAATGAATTCGTAGATCCGTTTCGTTTCTTGTTTTTCCAGTGTCTTTCGATCTTTTCGCTTTGCAGTTTCCTTTTCTCTTCTGTCGAGGCGTTATTTGTTTTCTTCTTTTCGTCTATACTTGAATTTTTGTACTAACATTCTGATAATGGCTCAACCTTGTGACATGGGTTCTTTTATTCACATCTCTGCAATATTATTTCGGTTCCACTGGTTCCTATTCTTACTCTTTTGAAAACTAGTTAAAAATCCATTTGTTAGATCTGTTGTCCAACCTCGCAACGAGACGAAGATCCTAAATCCTAATCTTCTTTTCTCACCGAACAATGTTGGTAAGAGATAAGGCTCGGGCCTTGGATTCAGGTGAACGCGGCTTCTACTCCCCATCCAGTTTGGTTTTCCATGGTTTCTTCAAATCAGTTCAGGTGAATGTCGGTATGGAATTCCCTCCAGTTCGTTTCCATTGTCCTTTCCCGCCTCTAATAAACTGGATGCCGATGAGGCGTAAACCAATAAATTTTAAAAAAATGTTTTCTTCCTTATCGTTTCGCACATCTTTTCGCTTTCTTTATTCTTTTCTAGGTCTTTATTTATATAAATCTTCCATTTTCTGTTTCCGGTGGCCCACATATTTTTCCTCGAAACTTTCCTTCCGTTTATCCACGTATATAAGGAGCTCTGCATGAACCGCAAAATGTGAATCTCCTCAAGAAACCAGTTATTGCATGGATTAGAGCGGTCTGATAGCTGAGTGGTTAAGGCGCCAGACTGGAAATCGAAAGGCCCCCGGTTTGAATCCCTGTCTAGTCGGAGATTTTCATGGGCACTTAACACGACCTTCACCTCTGGCACAGCTTGCTGTGTAAAGTACACCAGAACGGATCCGTGGTTCGGATTCCACGTTAAACTGTACGTCCCCTGTACCCGGCAGGATTGCCGGGTTAGGTTAAGGCGGCTATGACAGGAGCGGAATACGCAGCCAGTAGAAACGCTGTCACCAGGTCATTCCGACCACACGGAATTATTATTATAATGCATGGATTGATTGGATCACAAAGGGAGGGGAGAGGGGCAGTCACCACAAACTATTCGTACATCAGCATTGGCCCTTTGTTAATCTGTTACAAAATTTTCATGTCAAGTTTGGTATTCATCATCTCATTCCAAACAGGTGGATGGTAGCCCTCAATAACATCTGCAGACTGGTGACAGTCTGCCTACAGACTACCCCAGTTGACAATTTTTATAGGCTTTTAGGGATTGCCTTACCCAGTATTTGAAGAGGATTCAAACCCGCGTCCACCCGAATGAGATGCCAGTGCGTTACTGCTCACCCACCACGCTCGGAGTAAGTCCTTTAGTCAGATTCGTGTTAGAAAGTAATCGAAAGTAATGTCAACATGGAAAATCTCTAATCTGGGTAGATCTTACCAGTATTACGTAGTCTCCTGTTCACAGAGCCATGAAATTCGCAGAATGCGAGTTCTGTGCCTCTGGATGAAGTCAATTGCGAAAGGTGGAAGTCATTAGTTGGCGCTGAAGGTCAAGTAAAACGAGAGAGGCTGCGGTCTCATAAACAAACTTGACTCAGCCTCAATTAACTGCTGGGAATGAACGAAATTACCAGTTAACATCTCATATGAGAGGCTAAAAGTCATAAACGAACGTATTCCAGTTGAGGTGAGCGGTTTTTTCAATGATTTACTTCACGCAAAAAGAAACGAAGGCTTTACGTAATTAACTTGGCGTATGAGATTATCGAGATCGACGTGGTTGTATAACAAGATGTAAATTGTTCAATACAGAAGCGATCATAAATAAGGCGCGGCAGCTACAAACAGGATGTGACTGATATAATCAAAGCAATCAGTGACCGTGACGTAGAGTAAGAAACTGTCATACATTAATTATTTTTTATATATTTGTAATCTCGGTTGATCGTAATGAGCTGGTGACAGCGTTTATTACTGCCTGCGCAATCCATTCCTATCGGAAACACAGTAGTAGTTGGGACCTACAGTTTAACACGGAATCCGAACCACGTAAGCGTTCTGGCGTTCTTAATATTACACAGAAAGCTTAGCCAGACGTGAAGTCGGGTTAAGGGCCTCTGAATATACCAGCCGAGACAGGGATTCAAACTGGGGACCTTCCGATCTCCAGTCAGACGGCATAACCACTGAGTTACCAGACTGCTAATTTGTACCGGTAAATACATAGCTGGGTGGCCGAGTAGCTCGGTTGGCAGAGCGTTTGACTGTGTCCCAACAAAGCAGAAGATTTTTATCGAATCTGTGCATCCGGAACCGTTCTCCAGGCCCACTCAGCATGGTATCTAATGAGTACCGTGGAGAACTCTACAGGGAAAAAAGACTGGTCGGAGAATGGCGCCGACAGCCTCACCTCCATCTCGAGTGCCAAATGTTAATCGGGAGCACGGAGCTCTACCTCCGTGAATACTGCGGGGAAACAACTGGAGAGCTGCAAGAAACCCTTAAGGGGGGGGGGGGGGGGAAGGGGGTCATAGATCATTCTGCTTGGCGTTGGCTCGATAACTAACAATTTCTAGCGTTACGCCTATTTTGAAAATACCACACGTTATAAGCGCCTAAATGTGTAGCCACACTCCCATGTGTTAATAATTACATTTTAATTAAATATTAATTAGCATGGCATATCTTAGCAAAGGGATCGAGATAATGATACTAGGATTTATTGAATTGATAAAACAAAATAACCACGGTATAACTCAAGAATCAATGCATTTATTAAGCGTTCTGAAATTGATTCAGTGACGTCACGAATTTTATTGTAACTCGGTAGACATGAAAAAAAAATTACTGTGATTGAATAATATTGAAATCATGGGATGAAGGAAAACAAAACTCTAAATCTCTGGCTTTGTTGAAGGGTAAAACTGTTTCAACGGCCAAGTTATTTCTTTTTGGAAACTGAGTTTTTTAATATAATCACACGATGTCTTCTAGCAGTAGCTCCATCCGGAACACGTGCCACTCCAACCGTGATACCTCAGTAGGCTATCATTGTTTCACCATAAAACAGACTATGCTCAGCTACCTGTACTCTCTCCTAAGTGTCCCTTTGCTCCCGTAGCAGACTCATTTCGGCTCTCTCTGCCGAAAACCTGCGCCTCGTCTGTGGCCCAATCAACTCTGGCTTCCCCATTTCGGTTTTTATTTGCTCTGACATAACAAAAAAATGTTCAAAAATAAACATTATTTGCAATACAGCCGGGTGATAGGCTAGGCTCGTTTCCCGCAACTGTTTTCACTGATACGTGCTACGAATTGCCGCCCTCACAAGGATACGTGATCGCAAATCATTTTTGAAGGTTATTCACATTGGCTCACCTCGACCTGCAGTTTTGTCCTTTTGATACAGATACCACGATTCCTTTTACGCTGGAATCTAGCATCTTCGCCTCAGTGGTCAATATTCGGACCATTAAGCAGGGGCGTAGCTACTATGGGGCTAGGCGGTGCAGTGCACCGGGGCCCTCACGCTCAGGGGGCCCCCAAGCATACCTCAAGGGGCCCATAAGCGCACCTCTAGGGGCCCTCAAGCGCAGTTTAGAGGGCCCACGAGCCTTCACGGCAAACTGGCGACCTTTTTTAACCACTGCTCAGGGGCCCCTAAAGAACAATTCAAGGGCCCCCATCCTCAGTTCAGTGGGCCCCTACCAGCAAACGAAGCAAAAAAAAGGTCGCCCGTCTGGCCTGAGGGCCCAAAATAATTCTTTTGCACCGGGGCCCTTGTTGACCTAGCTACGCCACTGCCATTAAGTCCCTAATGTCTCCGAGCTAAGAGCTTTCGGTACTTGGCTGCGTAACGTTAGTGCGCTAAAATTCTATCTTATGTTACGGATACTTTTATTCTCTTTCCTACAATATTTATTTTTATCCATCGCTTCCACTAGTTCCTATTCTTATTCTTCTAAAACTGGTTGAAAATTTGTTTTGTGTGTCATTATGTGAAATATGACACTAAATCTTCTCTTCTTATCAGAGACAGGTGAGTGAGTAGTAACGCTCGGGTATGGCAATCGGGAACACTCCGATTCAAATCTCAGTCCTTCTACCGGATTTCGTTTTTCCATGGTTTCCCGAAATCACTTCAGGCGAATACCGAAATGGCTCCTTCAAAACTCCACTCCGAATTATTTTCTGTTCCTTGCATTTCCAGCTCTGATGATCTCGTTTTTGTTGAGCCGTAAAGCCCAAAGCAAAAAAAAAATAAAAAATAATGTGAAACTTATTTAAGCTTGTATATTAATTGAGACATGTATATATTATTGTCATAATCAGATACACTTCTAAACTTAAAGTAGAACAAAGTTCAAATTTTAAAAATAAAATAACTTTATTACCAAATTTTTTGGTTTCTTATTAAGTGCAAACAAATTAATCTAACACTTCTTATGTAATAGTTAAATACACTCCTGGAAATTGAAATAAGAACACATTGACGCCGGTGTGTAAGACCCACCATACTTGCTCCGGACACTACGAGAGGGCTGTACAAGCAATGATCAAACGCACGGCACAGCGGACACACCAGGAACAGCAGTGTTGGCCGTCGAAGGGCGCTAGCTGCGCAGCGGTTGGGCACCACCGCAGTCAGTGTCAGCCAGTTTGCCGTGGCATAAGGAGCTCCATCTCAGTCTTTAACACTGGTAGCATGCCACGACAGCGTGTACGTGAACCGTATCTGCAGTTGACGGACTTTGAGCGAGGGCGTATAGTGGGCATGCTGGAGGCCGGGTGGACGTACCGCCGAATTGCTCAAAATGTGGGGCGCGAGGTTTTCCACAGTACATCGATGTTGTCGCCAGTGGTCGGCGGAAGGTGCACGTGCCTGTCGACCTGGGTCCGGAACAGCAGCGACGCACGGACGCACGCCAAGACCGTCGCATCCTACGCAGTGCCGTAGGGAACCGCACTACCACTTCCCGGCAAATTAGGGACACTGTTGCTCCTGGGGTATCAGAGAGGACCATTCGCAACCGTCTCCATGAAGCTGGGCTACGGTCCCGCGCACCGTTAGGTCGTCTTCCGCTCACGCCCCAACATCGTGCAGCCCACCTCCAGTGGTGTCGCGACAGGCGTGTATGGAGGGACGAATGGAGACGTGTCGTCTTCAGTGATGAGAGTCGCTTCTGCCTTGGTGCCAATGATGGTCGTATGCGTGTTTGGCGCCGTGCAGGTGAGCGCCACAATCAGGACTGCATACGACCGAGGCACAGAGGGCCAACACCCGGCATCATGGTGTGGGGAGCGATATCCTACACTGGCCGTACACCTCTGGTGATCGTCGAGGGGACACTGAACAGTGCACGGTACATTCAAACCGTCATCGAACCCATCGTTCTACCATTCCTAGACCAGCAAGGGAACATGCTGTTCCAACAGGACAATGCACGTCCACATGTATCCCGTTGCACCCAACGTGCTCTAGAAGGTGTAAGTCAACTACCCTGGCCAGCGAGATCTCCGGATCTGTCCCCCATTGAGCATATTTGGGACTGGATGAAACGTCGTCTCTCGCGGTCTGCACGTCCAGCACGAACGCTGGTCCAGCTGAGGCGCCAGGTGGAAATGGCTTGGCATGCCGTTCCACAGGACTACATCCAGCACCTCTACGATCGTCTCCATGGGAGAGTTGCAGCCTGCATTGCTGCGAAAGGGGGATATACACGGTACTAGTGCCGACATTGTGCATGCTTTGTTGCCTGTGTCTATGTGCCTATGGTTCTGTCTGTGTGATCATGTGTTGTATCTGACCCCAGGAATGTGTATATAAAGTTTCCCATTCCTGGGGCAATGAATTCACGGTGTTCTTATTTCAATTTCCAGGAGTGTATATTCTTCTATCCAGGTGTGAATTAATTTCACAAATTACAGCAAATACAACGAAAAATGAAACTTACTATTTATGACAGTAATGCTTTTGCTCCAACCCCACCAATTTTATTTTATTTTTATTTATTTATTTATTTTTTACTTATGGCTTTTTGCCTCGTCGACGTCTACATCATTAGAGGCGTGATGGGACTGGGGACAAGGAGCAAGAAGGAATTCGGCCATGGCCTTTTGAAGGAAGTATCCCGGCATTCACCTTGAGTGATTTGGAGAAACCATGGAAAACCCAAATCTGGATGCCCGGACGGGCATTCCAACCTGGCGTCCTCCCGAATGCGAGGCTAGAGCGTTAACCACTCACCCACCACGCTCGGTCAACCCCGCCAACCTCGTATGAGTAACAGCAGACTCCCTCGCCAATTTTCATACGGTGATCTCAACACTGGCAAAATACCTTGTCGTGTCCCCCTGAAGCGTTATACAGTACGGCTGAAAAAGATTTTGAAGAGCATGAACATAGACCTGAACACCTGGGACTGTCTCGCAGAAGACCGTGCGCACTGGCGCAAAATAACCTTCGGGCTGTCGCGCTTTTTGAGGAGGAGCAGCCAAGTCGGGCAGTGGAAACTCGTAAAACGCGACAAACTCTAGCGCGTCCACCACCCACAATTAAGTGCAAAGTGTGCGTACGATTATTTCATGCCAAGATCGGTCTGATATGTCACCAATGTACACATAATTTCACTAATCAGCCACCTACCTAATAGCCGGTATGTCCACCTTTGGCACGGATAACAACGGCGACACGTCCTGGCATGGAAGCAATGAGATCTTGGTAGGTCGCTGTAGGGAGTTGGCTCCACATCTGCACACGTCACCTAATTCCCGTGAATTCCGGGGAGGGGGGCGACGAGCTCTGACGCAACGTCCCAGATGTGTACGATCCGGTTCAGATCTGGCAAGTTGGGGGGCCAGCACATCAATTGCAACTCGTCACTGTATTCCTCGAACCACTCCATCACACTCCTGGCCTTGTGACATGGCGCATTATCTTATTGTAAAATCCCACTGCCGTTGGGAAACATGGTAGTTATGAAGGGTAGTACTTGGTGAGCAACCAGTGTACGATACGTATTGGCCGTCATTGTGCCTTGCATGAGCTCCACTGGATCCTACGTGTATGTTCCCCAGAGCATAACTGAGCCGGCCGCCAGCTTGTCTCCGTCCCCTATTACAGGTGTCCAAGAAGCTGTTCCCCTGGAAAACGACGGATTCCCAACCTCTCATCGGCATGAAGAAGAAGGTATCGGGATTCATCAGACCAAGCAACGCTCTGCCACTGCGCCAACGTCCAGTTACGATGATCACGTGCCCATTTCAGTCGTAGTTACCGATGTCAGTGGTGTTAACATTGGCACTATGCATGGGTCGTTGGTTGCGGAGGCCCATCGTTCGGAGTGTTCGGTGCACTGCGTGTTCAGACACACTTGTACTCTGCCCTGCATTAAAGTCTGAAGTTAGTTCCACCACAGTTTGCCGCCTGTCCTGTTTTACCAGTCTGCCCAGCCTAAGACGTCCGACATCTGTAATGAATGGTGGTCGCCCAAGTCCCTCGACGTTTGGATGTTGTTTCAGCACTTGTTGAAGACACTCACCACAGCATTCCTCTAACACACGACAAGTCGTGCAATTTCCAAAATGCTCGTGCCGAGCCTCCGGGCCATCACAATCTGCCCTCGGTCAAACTCAGATACATCGCGCGCCTTCCCCATTCTAAAAACGGATAGCACGCTCACTGATACTACATGCACCGTGCGTGTGTCTGACTAGCAGTCATTCCTCGTCAGGTGGCACTGCTATCGCCTGGACGGATTTATATCAATAGTAAGTAGGTAGTCATAATGTTCTGGCTTATCAGTGTAACTGTATGCAAGTGAAAAACATAAATTGGACCGACGACGACGACTTTGCAACACTCATTTAACCGCGCTGGTTTCATTGCTTCAGCAATACAAGCGCACTTTTGCGACTGGTTGTTACGGACGATTTGACATATATGGAAATAAAGAACGAACTGCTGGAAGTGAGTTTATTATCTCAGACTTTTTTTCGAAATTCACCTGTATGTGCCGGTTGGATTGATCACCAATCCATTACTAAAGCTGTAGTAATGTTTAGGTTCCGTATTCATAATAGTCGTGTCTGGGTGATCAATCTGTGAGGTGAGATCACTGAGTAATTCAAGTAGTTGTTACTATCATGATTATAGCTGCCGCGTATTAAAAAGTCACCTCACTGGGTTAGTGAGGTATGTACAATTTCGAATCCTGCTCTCGCGTATCAGTCGTCTTGATTGCGGTTTTAGGCGATTTCCCATAATCAACTAGGCAAATGCTGGGACCGTTCCCAATTTCCCCCTAATAAACTATACATTTCACAAAAAAATCATTTATCACACGGAACATTAGTTAGGTTATTTCAGACAGATGGCAACAGTTAAGCTTCCGCTGTTAGAATAGGTTCCTTTCGGAGAACGACAGCATCGCCGATCCCTCACTCAAGCAGGCCTAGGGACTACGCTTCATATCCTCAGAGATTCATGATCTAAGAGGTCTCATCAATTCATGAATGAAAATGGCTGACAAATAATAATATTAATAATGAAGATTATTTGCAATGTATTATAGAAAAATCAGAAATATATGCATACAGATATCGTACGCTATGTAATTTAAAAAAATTAAAACAAGAAAAGAGGTTGCAAAAGCCTCTAAGTGACGTACAATAGTTGAAACATCAAACATCTGAAAATTGTGGAACAAAAAAATAACTTTACGCCTCTTCAAAGTCGAGGTCATTACAGGCGACAGAGGATGGGACGTAAGGAATTGGACCATGGCCTTTAGAAGGAACCATCCTCGCATTCGCATGGTGTGTTTTCTGTAAACCATGGAAAACCGAAATCTGATTAGCCGGAAGGGGATTTGAACCCACATCGCTGGACTGCCATGCTTGAAAGTTACCGCTCATTCATCAGTCTCTGTAAATAACACTCAAGCAGACAATTTAATTACGTGAGAGATGTGTTAGACCCTATGTGACTTATTTGATGACAAGCTACCTTGTATGTCTCCGCATTTCTCATTCATTGAGAAATAAAAGCAATTTACGGTACCTTCGGTAGAAATTTGACCGAATTAGAAACTAATCAGATGACTCAGTGAGAACGTCAGTTAGCACCCGTAAATGAGTTGACTACTTGTTCATTCTGATAGCAGTGTCGGGTCATGTCATTATCAACGACTAAACAACTCCTTGCAGCAAGAATAGGATACACGTGTTTTATTTCAGAGAGTAACTAAGCATTACAAACGAACCGCTGAAACGTCCTTCAACGTCTCTTCGGAGCAAGTTAAAAGTCGTTAGACTATTTGTCATGTGTTTACAGCGGGATACTTAAAGACATGGAGAACACAGTGGTGTACTGATATCCAATAATGTTCCATCTTATTAAAAACTTAAACATTACCAAAATTCTTGCTAAATCTGTATTTTAGAAGAATAATATCAGTCTATCGTTCCTTCCCGCAACTTGGTAAGAATTATATTGGCTGCTGAGGCTTTTTCATTTATTTAATCTTATACCAGTAGCAGGTGGATTTGTAATTGCAAAAGTGTCTATCACTGATAAATTAAAGTGACTTGTAACTCTACTTCTCTTTAATATTCTTTTACAACAATTTTTTACTACAAACTGCAACTGAAATTACCCTAGACTTCATTCAAAAATGTCGAAACATGAGTACAGGAGATGGAAAGTAATGATTCTGTAAAACTTACATCATCAACAGAGAATAACGGCAGTAATTATTTACTTTTTCGGGTATGAAATTAGAAACTGCAGCAGAGTCGCCCAACAAAAGCAACATTCGTAATAAATGTACGAATATGAACAGATACCTGCCTGAGCGTCAGCGTTGGCCTACCAACACCTCCTTTTTATTTTCTAGTGGTAACAACTGATACATCGCGTGATTTCTTTTACGTCTAATACATGCAGTTTCTTCACAATTAAACTAGCAAAAAAAAAAAAAAAACTAAACATGAGCAGTTAATGAAACAGCTTATTTTTTTTTATTTTTTTTTTTTTTAAACCAGTTTGCTACATTATTACCTTGGAAACTTTCCACATCTAACACTAGTTCCATATATTGCCGCTATGCGACTGATAGATGATCTTTAAAATCCGGTTACTGCTTACTCTTTCGATATTCCTCCATTGTAACGCTGTTTTTATTACTTGGCTTTAAGACTGTACTAAGGAAGACCAGGATCATAAAAGTTATTTTCCGTCGATGATGTATTAGTATTCTTCCAACAGCCTTGCCATTGTCCAATAAAAATTAGACATTGATGATGTCGATTTCTATAAGGACTGCCTTCATAATGATTCAGTGAAAAATGATTCTTGCTCTGCGAATTTCTGATGCTACTGTCAGAAATTGGAGCAAAATAAAACATAGTTGGATGCAGAAATTCTTATCTTACTATTCACTTCATTCTTGACATGTTCCTATTTCAATTAAGCCATCTATATCGTGATCTTTCACTACCGGATAATCAGAATCCTTTCTCACATTCTTCGTTGTTCCTTCTTCTAATATTGAGTTTTGCTATATAACTTAAAAAGTTCATTTATTTGCTATCCAATAGCTCCTCGTCTTTCAGCTTTGCTATTTCCTCCTCTATTCAGTCAACTCTTATTTCTATTTCATATTTTATGTTGTTGCGTTTTTGATTCTTGCTTTACAGCTTTCATTATATCCATTAATGCCATATCCTTCATTATCACTTGACCCACTATTGTAATCCTGAATCGAATTTCTGAGCTTACTTAGGCTGTCCATCTTAATAATGTGAGTAAGATAACAATATTGAGCGTCATTGAAAGACAGGAGGCGGATGAGGAGAATGCTGGGCGTACATATACACGTGATATGACCGGAATGAAGGTTAGAAGTAGTTCATGTAAAGGAAGGACGACCATGAGTAGGCACCAGCAAGTAACTTCAGGCACAAGGAAGAGGAAAAATTTTATTTTGTTGGTAGTTCTAATAAGTTCAGAGACTAGAATAAATTACCTAGGAATATACCGAACAACAATCTACCTCAGGCTCTGAAAGAATTTAAAGTAAAAATTTATGGGATTCAGTATTAAGAGTATAGGAAAGTTGTTATTGGAGCCTGTGCTTTACAACAATAATCCCTAATAATGATTATAAATTTTTGAATAAATAATTATTTACAATCTAATCAGCATACTGCAAAAGTATAGTGGTTCGCAGAAATTTTGTTAGATAATTGTCGGATAAAGTTAACATATACGTAGATTAACTGTGCTGATCAAATTAGGGATGTAACGGAGCTGCGCATCCGCAAGTGCGGAGCTTTCGCGTGAAATCCTACATCCGCTTTTGCATCTGCATCCGCAATATTTATTGACGATCTTGCAATAAAAATAGCAATGAACTGAACCGTTTTATTACATAAGCGACGAATTTATAAATTTGAACTTGCATGTAAAGTAAAGCGGCTTATTCACGGTCCACATCCGTCTAGAACTACCATAGGATGCGCTCACACACTCACGCTAATAAAAGGGGTCCAATAAATTTTCTAAGCAATCCTTTCTACTCGTACTTTCTTGCGGCACACCAGTGTCCTTATCGCACACTCGCAGGATGTTTCCTCCAATCATGATCCAACGCCATAGCTTGTTGCACAGCAAGGACCAATGTTGGCTGTTTGGGAGTACATCAACATCGAACATGTCCTGCATGTAGTCTTTTAATCCCTTACATGGTCCATCGAGAGCTCTATATCGAAAATCGGATCAAATTAGGCCCTACAAGACGCACTGTGAACGGGCCGCTAGAGTGGTGGAAAGGTGGGTGGCGGGGACGGAGATGTGTGGCGGCATGGCCTTGTGCTTGACGCTTTAATTAGTCGAGCCGCGAACTCCTCAAAGTTCAAAAGACAAAGATTGTTTTTCAGACGCTTGCGCAGTTATGTAACTAATTTAACTCATGAATGAAATCATCCCATGTTTTTTATTGTTGAAAGATGAGGCAAAAAATAAATCAACGTGGCAAAATGTAAAATTTAGCATAAAAATATACTTCATTTGATCTTAAGTTTATTTTTGATAAAATATTAAAATCTAAATAATTACAAATTTATGTTTCGACTTCGCATCCGTTTCCTGATAACATCCGCAGATGTCAAGCATTAAACATCCGCATCAGCATGCGCAAAGATGACTTCCTTTACAACCCTAGTTCAAACGACATTGCTCTTTAGTTATTTTGAGGGTGTAAAGTTGGCCACCCTAGCAGAGACGCTCGATCAGAGTACCAGTGAACGCCAGGTACGGCGGAACAGCAAACCCAGCAGGCGTTGAAGACTGTGGGCAGTCTATACTTAACGACACCACGCTGTGTTTTCGGTAAGATTAGCTCCGAATTTTTGGAAAAGTGAATTGTTTTGTGACTAGTGTGTGAATCTGAGAGGTAGATAAAAAAATCAAACTAGTTCGAAATTTTCATTCAACATAAAATGTAAACAGCATGGAAACCATCTTGTGTTGACAACGTTTAGTGCTTCGTCGGGTTACACTATTCCTACTACAACAGAATTCCGTAGATTTAGTGTTATAGACATAAAATCCTTGTCTCGAAGATAATTGTTCAAAACATTTGACTGGAACCATTCTCATGTAAATTTGTCCTTTATCACTTGAGTCCTTTACGTTTTTTTTTGGCACCAACGCTGCAATTCTTGTTACGTCGGCGAACATGTCAGTATTATACTCAACTTATTTTACATTTAGGTAAAACAGAAGCCATAAAACGATAAACTAAATATGGATTGTTTAAGAACCAATAAACCATCACACATTCATTATTTTTTAAATTCTGATTGTTAATGTAAATTCTCAGATGGTTTTATCCTTGGTCAAACTGGTTCTGAATTTTTTTTAAAATTCGTTCAATAATAAAGAAAACTTATCAGACTAGTGCTTATAAGAAATAGTGCTTAAAGCATAGTTTCCGAAATAACTCCAAGGAAATGCTAGGACAATTCCCTCATAAAGGACGTAGCCGATATCTTTTTCGTTGCTTAACCACAATTCTATGCCTACTCTACTGATCTCGTTATTTACCGACCATAATACAAAAAATTAAAAACGGGGGGCGTGGGGAGGCGTGTTGAAAAATCATATAAAATTTCATTTGAATCTCTAACGTCAGAAATAAGTATCAGATGAAATTCAAGGAAAAGCTGTCTCTGTACTTCATTACTAGAGAAATGCATGTCTTTATCATTTTTCCTATTATTTTAGGCAGAGATAATAATTAATTTCTCACGATGGAGTAGTTAGTGTATAGACTAGACGATATATCGACAGTCTAAATTTTGTGTTCTGTTAATTTTGTTGGTACGATCTTATATTGCATATATTTCCTTTCATACTCTATGAGGAGTTTAAATTGTAAACTTAGGGGCAAGGTAAGCTAGTCAGTAAAAATTTCTAATCTCCGAAGGGTACACTTCAAAAGACTCCATCACCTTGAAGTTTAATTAGGTAATAGAGCGATCTGTAATTTGACCTAAACGGATGGAAATGAGATAAAATAAACATTTAAAGTGGTCTGGAGAGAGGACTAAAATGTATTGATAGGAATTTGAAAGAAACTTCACACTATACAGAACTTATCTGGTAGAAAAAAGGAACCGTTATGGCTTCGTTCATATGTTCATCCATCAGCTGTCACACTGTCATAACTTGCAATGCGCAGACACAAAAAATGTTCGGAATTTCCTTTGTTTTAGTCTGTTTATGGAAGCTTTGCCGGAAAATAATATACTTCTGAATATTCTTTCAAATTTTACAGTAATTTGCAATCTGCTAATGATTATCGTAAAACTGTAGCGATCTACCCGGAGTTTAAAGTTATCGCAAAATAAATAAATATCTTGATAAATTTGGTACTTCACTAAATATTTTTTGACAAAACTCTTATGAATTATTCGATAAGAAATTTGTTGAATCGGATGGTAAATACGTCGGAAAACATATTTTTATGGGGGGAAAGAAATTTTCTATTTTTTTTCCAAGACACTCCTTTTCAACTAACTTTTTGTGTGTGAAGGTAAATATATACATATACATATCAGTTAGAGGAAAAATTTATAAACGTATAATGAATATATTTAAAACGATTTCTTCTAGATTATTAAAACAAATCTTTACTTTTTACATTTGTTCATATATCTTTCAGTTTAATACCCATTCAGCGTACAGAATCCTCAGTACGCGAGACTAAATGCTTGTTTTTAATTCTTGTATTATTTATGAATGCGTTACCTTCGCCGAGCGTGGCGGGTAAGCGGTTAGCGCTCTGGCCTCGCATTCGGGTAGACGGCGCACAGTGGGCCAGAATCGCAAAAAGCTGGCCAAAATATAAAGAGTTGTTCAATTTGTACCAAAGTTAGTGTGTAAAGGTTATCGAAGTTTCTGATTAAGAATATAATATTAAAAAGTGAAAAAAGAAAATGGCGGATCCAAGATGGCGGACAAATATTTCTAAAAGTCGTTTTATTCATATAAAAGTAATTTTTGTGGAATTATCAAAGTTGCTAGAGTTGCTCAATTTGTACCAAAGTTAATACGTAAAGGTGATCGAAGTTGGTGATTAAGAATATGGTATTAAAAATTGAAAAAATAAAATGGTGGATCCAATATGGTGGATCCAATATGGCGGATCCAACATGGCCAACAAATATTGATAAAAGTCTTTTGATTCATATAAAAGTAATTTTTTGGGATTTATCGAGATTTATGATGAAGATTATGACTTCAAATATTTAAAAAAACAAAATGGAGGATCCAATATGGCGGACAAAAATTGTTAAAATTCTTTTTATTTATATAAAAGTCAATATTTACAGGTTGTTGTAGTTAATGGTTAAAAATACAAGCTCAAAATATGGGAAGCTCGAAAAAAGTACCAAATAGAGGATAGAAGATAGTATAAAATATTACAAAAAAGAATTTTATTTCAATTACAGTTATTCAGTTAGTACATTGTTTGTGACTCGTTTTCTTCTTGTTTTTTATTTTCATATCTTCTTCTTCTGCATCTTCAGCTGAATCGTTATCATCTTCAAAGACTGTTTCCTCATCATCAACATCGGAATCTTCATAATCTTCAGGCACAGGAATTAAGAGGGCAATGGCTTCTGCCGACAAACTCTTCAGTTTGTTTGATGATTTGCGCAGATAAGAAATGTTGAAGTCTGTGGTTGCCAACAATCTCCTGAACACGTCTTACATATTCTTAAGTCCGGAAAACTTTCGAGAAAAACTTATGCGACATTGCTTTATCAACTTATTAGTTGAATCTTGAGCATCCTCCGACAATTCATATTATTATTAATTTATTTAATACTTATTTCTTAACACGTGTTTGAAAGCGTTAAAAAGTAACTCCACAAAGTATATAGAATATTTGTGTTTCAAAAAATGTACTATTTCATGATTATTAATGAAAAAATTAACTTAATATTAATAATTTCATTTTAAAAAATAACCAAACATTTTGCAAGCGTTGCTTAAAACGTGGTTCAAAGCCGGAGTTGGTACTAGTAGGTGGATTTTAAGGTTAATTTACTAAGGTAATAATATATACTTGCGGACACAGTGCAAAAGAAAGCGGAATATCGTGGAATTCGTAACTTATCTCTATTTCTTTAAGCACATTTTAAAATTTTCTCGCGCATTTTCTGGTATTAAGTTAAATAAAAAAAAGTGTAATTAATGATATAATAATGACATAAATGTATTTTAATCAGTAGATACTTCCTGGAACACCGTCCATATTTAAAATATTCGTTTTACTTACACTGAACACAAATATTTATCTTTAATCACAAGGCTATTTTGTAACCTGGTCGGCTGCATGCACCGCTAGCAATGAAGTGCCGACTTTGACATGAAATATAAAGGAGGAAATGAACAATTGATCGTCCAAACAATCGGTATTCAGTAGTTCCAACATTACTGTAGCCAACCTGATAGTCGAAAATTCCCATCCAGAAACTTTTTTTTTTCCTTTTTGGACAGGTTTTCAAGATTCTGGCCCACTGTGCGGCGGTTCGAATCCCCGTACGGGCATTCAGATTTGGGTTTTCCATGGTTTCCCCAAATCACTCAAGGCGAATGCCGGTATGCTTTCTTCAAAACGCCAGGGCCGAATTCCATTCCGTTCCTTATCCCCACTCCCATCCAGCCATTAATGACGTCGACGTCGACGAGGCGTGTGGGAGTTCAAATTTAAATTGTATCTCGAATTTAGTGATTATTTTTTTTAAAATGTTGTAATTGTTAACAATGAGTAATGCGCGCCTTAATAGGTACTAATGTACAGTATTTCAGTCGTACATCAACACGAGGACAGTGCAATTTGTTTGATAGTAACGTTAAGAGCCAAATTTAGTGCTCTAATGCTGTTTTTCTTACAAAAGAATTTCATCAAAAATTTATGAAAAAAAATTTTAAACGCTTTGCTGAATAAGTTTTGTTAGACATGATACCAGACGCATATCAATAAACAACGTGTGGAGAATGAACTGTATTACTGAGATCCAATAAAGTCAACAATCAAACTCTATTGAAAATGGGGGAGTCATCACAAAAAAAAAAAAAAAAAAAACATTAGCTAAATTACTTATTTTATGTTTGTATTGGAATAAATTATGATTTTTAATTTCCATCCCCTGGAACAACTTTAACCACCAGATAGTCTGTTTTGAATAGTGACGTTATTCTTGCAGATTCAGAGATAGTGTAACAACAACATCATGGGAAATACAGAGAGCAACGTGACTAGTGGAGTCAAGAAACAGGCGGGGACTTCTACCCAAAAGCTATACAGGCTGGTCGACCTCAAAGGTAATACATTACTTTTAGCAGAAACTGAAAGGGAATAGCCAAAGTTAAAATCTTTCATGCCTTTTACAGACGTAGCGGTATAATTAATTCCTTCGTGGGTTATATCGCTTTATCAATTATTCATCTTCAGGGATATCATTTATGAATCTCGCCTTGTGAGTTGGTGAAACTCAGAAAGCATATCCCTGAAGATGACACACGCAGGATCCACAAAGCCGCGGTTTATGAACAGTTGACTCGGTGAAGAAGACCACAAAGAAATTTTAATCCCATTTGTTTGTCATTTTGAAACCGTTGGCTTGATATTTTTTTTAATATTAATATTTTTAATCCTCCTTACCAAAAACGGGAAACTTCGTGCTATAATACGTAAAAAGTTTTGATATGTTGACACCTTACTTTTCAAAGTGTAACGTCTATTCTTTAATGATGCACTACATATATACGGACAAGGAAAGTGTTTCGTATCCAGTATTCCACTGTTTTGATTTGAAAATTAGACTTGAGAATTGAAGGTAAATGAAGAATAGAAATATGCAGATTAGTATTGAAGAGGAATAGGAGAATAGTAAGTGAAATGATGGAGTACTGAGATGAGTAGATTAAGATAGATGCAAGATTATGGATGAAGTATGAATCGAGAATATTTGCTGAAAGAAGCGATAAAAGAAATGATGACGAGGAAGACGAATGTTCCGAATTAGTGAAGAGGATGGAGGAAAATACATAAGGTGATACCGGTAGACAGAGAGAATTTATTGTAGTATCAGGAAACCTGATACTAAAAAGAATAACTAATAATATCACCCACAAAGGAAGCTTCGCGAGAAATGACCGTATGGTTAAAGAGCCGCGAAAATATTGGCAGTGTTGGAAGCATTGATAGTTGTAATCCTCGCTTGCCGCTACTGGCAAACTGTGAGATTTTCAGAATGACCAGACCGGTTGGGACGATGCTTTTTCGGAAGGCGCTTGGCATTCAAAGGTTATAATTCAAGTCGTACCCATGTTTCCAACCACAGTGTGTCCTAGTGCACGACTAAAATCATGTTGCAGTGTCTCTAATCGTGTTAGGCACCAAGTTCATCATGATACTTCACAAATCTGAATTCAGAGACATTGATATATACAGTCAAAGCTTTTTATTCACAGTTTCATTATTCGTATTTTCAGTATACGCGGAAAAAATAATTGTGATAACTTTCTGTATTGGCAGCTGAAAATTTCACTGTTCACGGATCCGAAACTAACGTTACTGTAATTTTAAGAAATGAATAACTATTTATTTACTTGTTATCAAATTGCAATAGTAATATCCTTTAACTTACTGCCGCCTCGGGCGCCGCCTCTATACGTTTTGATGCATTTGTTCTTTGATGAAAGTCGAAAGGTTACACACGCGGCTTCAGCTCTCGATAAATCCCAAACCAACGATAACGATTTTCTTATGTCTTGTTACTCCAACTTGTTTATTCATCACAATACAGTATTTTTTGGGTGAATAACCCTTGTCCTTTTAACTTCTTGTTTTGTTCGCGATTTATTACGTTGGTTTAAAACAAAAAAAGTTGATTCCCAATCATAAAAAAAAAACTGGCTTTGCACTTTAAAAATATGAAATTGCTTGACCTTTTAATGTCAATGAATCCATTGTTAGCTCAACCAAGAAATTAAAAGATTGAATAAGGAATTATATGGCTTTAACCTCACTATCAACCAAAACTGATCGTGATCCACCAATTAAAAAAAAAACGGAAGCTTCATTAGCCATATGGATCGAAGACCGTAAGCACAAATTTGGGCTCTAAGTTGCCCTACAATTCGTGAGAAAGCAGCTCTATTTTTTTTTTTTTTAAGCTTTCAGTGAACATTCAGATACAGAAAGTTATAAGTTCAAAGTGTGATAATCACTACAAATTACCAGAAAGTAATGAAATAGCATGTAAAACATAATTTCGAATTCGTTAGCACTTATTAATTATTACGGTTGTCTTTCAGTGGATTTATTTTAAAGTATTACAGATGGAAATTAGCGGTAACACGAAGACAGCTATTAACCTTTAACTCGTTCCTAATGTTCCAATTCACGTCAAATATAAATTGTGCTACTGTTAGAATGATTCGGGATAAGCGTTGCAGACATTTTATTTTGATGAACATGTGTCCTGAATGGCGCAGGGGGCGGTCTACTGGTTGATATGATGAAGCGAGCCATCCAAACCAAACAGTACGCCGAGCTGGACCACGCTATCAAGACCAAGGTGGAGCCCTTTCTCTACAACAAGGGCAAGGGGAAGCTCTTCCCTATATCTCACGTCGTACTGTTGCGCAACAAGGAGAGGCCTCGACACAAGTTGGTAAGCTAACCTGTCGCCTAAACGATGAGGCTATAAGATAATACTTTTGATTAGCAGGTAGTTAAGCAAGTACGTTTTTATTTCTTTAAATGCGATTCTGGAAACTGTTATGATAAGACAAACATAAATATATTCTATTTCAGCTGCCTCCGTTGAGATCTCTGGAGAACCCGGAGGATTTTGACGTAGACGACCTTCCTATGCCGGATGAAAGCAAGCTTGGTAAATAAGCCCCAGATTTTTAATTATATTTAGTAATTTTAAAATTCCATTACGTATTTGTTACTGCTGAGCACTTTTTTACTTTTGAACAGGATAAGAACGTTTTATTATACTGAAAACGATTTCACAGTTTCTATACCTCAAATCGTGATGTGGAATGAATTAATCTATCCAAATTACTGATATTCAAATTAGCGCTCCTTCGAGATGGTATTCTGAGCAATAATGTCATTAAAAATTTTGAGGAAATGAGAATACGTCTTATGCAAGCTTAAATATTTTGTTGTGACTTTGTTTTGCCAATTAGTTTTATGATACAACTAGGTATGAGATTATGTTTGAGATGGTAATTTAAGTTGGCAGCAATGAACAACGTGAAGGTTATCTCTGGTTTATTTTGGCTGGCGCGGGAGAAAGAAAAACTGAAAGTAGCTTGGGTAAGTAGAGGAGAATGTGCCTGGAGGTAGAGAATATATATGATTATGATGGATGCAGTATGGTTAAATAGTATTAATAATTTAATATATTAAAAGTGTTGGTCTCTGAAATCGATGAGCAGAGACACCAACGAGACTCTGAAGAAAAATTTGAATGTTTAAGCAAATTTGTTATACTGGACGGTATAAAATTGAAGAGATTATAACATTATAATTACATTTCCATAAATGGATTGTTGTTTAATAGGAGAGAGAAACCAGAATAGTGTGAAGCCTGTTGTCTAATTTGTTGATTGTTGGTATGGCAGTTTATTATATCGAAGTAATTCATGCAATTCGTGAATGTCTGCTGGAAGGGGTGTTATCCACTGGAAGCAGTGGCGTAGCTATCGGAGGGCTAAGCCATGGAGGAAGGAAATATATAGAGACGACGCAAGAGTCCTTCACCACGCATTGAAGTGAAGCCGGGCGGAGGAGTGCGGGGCTAGGCCGAATCCATAGACACGGGGTATATGTACAAAAACCTCAAGGGGACTCTAGGATAAACGTAACGCTCCAGTCTGGTGATGGATTATTATGTAACTCGACGAGACAAATAAAAAATGAAGAATAAAATTTTTTGATATCATGCTTAGTTTTCGAGATATTCTGTCTCAAGCTTGAAATGTTTTTGGTTGAAATTCAGAAGAAAAAATTGATCAAAGTCAAATTTGATGACGGATTCTTATTTAAAAAGACGAAACAGATAAAGAATAAAAAATTTCGATATCTCGCCTTGTTCTCGATATATACTGTATCAAAAGTGAGGTGTCTCGAGTTGAAATGCAGAAGAAAAATTTCACAAAAGTCAAATTTAATGATCGATTCTTATGTAACACGACGAGACAAATCGAAAACAAAGAATAAAATTTTTCGATATCTTGCTTAGTTTTCGGGATATACTGGGATTGGGTTGATATGCGGCCTGGATCAAAAATTAATTCTGCCAAAGCCACAATGGTGGACATGCAGAATGGATATTTCAGTTTTTTTACTACCACTTGTGGTTAGGTTGAATTGTGGCCTAGATCAGAATAAAAATAGTTATCTTGTTACCATACATCGTAAGCTTAATTGGGAATACCTGGAAGCAGTTTATATCGCGATGCACGTTTTGTCACTAACTTGATCCTCATTAAATTAGCCTACTAACAGTAATAGATAAATTCTTTGTCCCTTATGGAACAACAAAACCATTCTGGTACAGACTGCATTTAGACCTAACCACAATCTCCATTAAATTGCCGCTACAGAATCAAACTATGTAGACATACCCACACAGGCGTATTTGAATCGCAAACTGTATTTTCAGTAACAACATCGTTTGCTTCATCAAGATTCCTAGATTGCATAGCATAATTTAACATATTTAATTTCATCATACAGTGTCAGTATAAACTGCAACGTGACGAAAGAAAGCGCAATACTAAATTCACTGAACCGCGATGTAAAACACACACCTTTAAATGTCATTTTCAACACTTGTTAAGAAGTAATGCTAGTCTATTATGTGCCAAATAGCAAGGTATGCTGATTTTCTTCACTATACCAACAAAAATTTGAGAACAAAGTCATCCCATTGAGAGCTGTGATTAAATATTTATAGACAGGCACCGAAGTTTGCAAAACCTACCGCCCACTTCAACAACGCTAATTAGAATTCAACTTACTTATGAAATGATATTCCAGGTTCTTTCCTCTATTGCCTATTTGTGCAACCGTATGCATCACAAGATGGCATTATAAAATACTTATACACATTACAAAATGAAATAATCACAGCATCTAACACAATGTGAACATCACATTTGTTTGGGATCGCCACTGCGCATGCAGAGAGTTTAGAGCCTGCTTCACAGATTTAACGTCACTTCTCCTCCATATATTTCCTTCCTCCATGGGCTAAGCAGTGCCGTGCACCGGGGCCCCATAGTGTAGGGGGCCCCAAGCTCAGCAAATCTTACAAGAGCTAAAAAAAAATCGCCCTACTGGCCTGAGAGGCCCCAATATTTTTTTTTTTTTTTTTTTTACACCAGTGCTGTTGTTAAAGTAGCTACGCTACTGACTGGAAGGGGTGTAAGAGGCACCTGAGTTGACAATCTTAATCCTCAAAACCTAACCAGAATTCCCACTTACAGAGTGGAGGCATGCTCTCAAAAGAGAAGCGCACGCCACCCTGATGGGATGCCCATGGAGAACCACATGGAGGTACCGCCACTGTAAATCGAGTCGAAGACCCGAAGTTCTCAGTTGCATGGCTATCTGTCATAGTGCATGAAACAATAGCAAAGTACACTTGGTGAAGTTAGATACCTAATAAGAAGTAATTTGTAAATATTTTACTATATCTTTAAACAGGTTACAATGCTGTTGCAAAATACCACTCAGCTAAATGCTGAATCGTAGAGTGCCACAGACAACTTATAACCCACCACAGTAGAAGTCACCCCCGAATAGCCGAGGTTTAATGTCAGGTGTGAATATTCCCAAAATGTCCGCTACTTTCAATAGCGAACAGAGGCTATCCCAGCAACATTACAATAACAGGATCACAGCTGTCTGAGATTCAAGTGAAGATTCGAAGCAAGCCTGTATGATTTATTGAACTGTTCAGTCATATGTTTTTAGTAGATATGTGCATTGTTTGAGGTACACCTATTTCAAATACAAAAAGCAAAATACCTATTTTCATTTTGTATGTAAAATACTTTGATAGAAAAAGCATTTTGTATTTGAAATATTTGAAATACTTTTTGAAATGTATTCTCCATTCGTAAAATGCAAAATGCTTTTCTTAGTTTTTCATACTATCTTATTTCATTGTATTTATCATGAATATTATCAACTCATTTAAACTATTATCAACATTAGCATACAAAAGTCAAATAACAATGAATTTAACAATATTGATACATCTAACAATGCTGCGGCCGACTTGAGTTTTTGATTGTTTTGTTTGCTATTTTTATTCCAAGTTTATTTGTTTGATGGGTACAAGTTATTAAAATGTAAGAAAAACATTAATAATAAATTTTTATTTGTTACTGAACAACATGCAATACACTATTCGCCTGTATTGTAACAAGTTAGACTAGTTCTTGGTGATTAGTCAGATTACAATTTGTAAAATGTTTATTAAAAGTATTCACTGCAGAAAAAAAATACTAAAGTTTTCCTCATCAGTTGTGACTACAAAAACATTCCTTTATATTGAAGTATCATTGTTTCAAAAATGACTGTTTGTAAGACATGTCCAAATATTCCTAATAGAAGTGTTAGCACTACTACAAATTTTTTGAACCATATAAGAGTAATTCAATTTTTTAAGAGTATTGGAGGCCTGATATGGAGCAGGGATGTGCCGCAAAAGAATAAAGAAGTGATCTATAAAATATATTTTTTAGAAATTTTGATTGGAAACATGGGAGATGAAGGAGAGGAACAAAAGGAGAGTATAAGCTATAGAAATGAAATTCCAGAGTAAGAGCAACGAGAAGGTACAGAATGAAGAATTAGAAAATCAGGTAGATGATTAAGGAGGAACCATACAATAAAGAATATAGAAATCAAGGTTACAGTGATTTGTTATGGGGAGAATGGGAGATGAGAAGATACCAAGGAAGATGCTGGAAATGGAGCTGGAAGAAAAGAGACCCAGAGGAAGAGAGAAGGGTTAAAAAGAGTGTTGAAGAAAGAGGAGGCAATTGAGGAGAAATGGTGGATGGACAGGAAGAATTGGAGAGGATTTTGCTCCAAGCAGACCCAGTCGGTGTTTGAAGCTGCTGAAGATGATGATGATAGTAATTCAATAAGTTGTATATATATTTGCTATTTTTGTTTTGTGGCAACAGTACAAAAAGTTATACTAAACAGTGATAAACAGTAACTAGTGATAAATATTTTTATTTGTTTACTTTTAATTCAGTTGTGCTGGTAGTAAGACAATTGAGGTAATAAAGTAGATATTATGTATTTATTTTCAAAGAAAAGATCACTCTGATCTTTCAGAGGAGTATGAGAAAATCAGACCTCACCATACAAACAAGAGGAATTGTGTTGTTGAAGACACTAAGAAAAAAATGAAACATACTCTTGCGACTACCTTACCAAATTCAATCAATTTTTACAAGTTACTTATGAGCTTGTTGATACTCTTTTACCAATATTTGAAGATAATTAATTCATTTTGGCTCTAATTGCAGGTGATGTTCAGCAATTATCGAACCCACTAAAAATTATGTGCAACAGCACTTCTAATAAAAGCATTTGAATCTGTATGAACTTCGGCAGATATTTGGCCTTCATTCAAGAGTAGCTTCCCGGGTATGGCATTTTATTGGGTTTATTGTAACATACATATATATATTAAAAAATGCTACACCAGGGGTGAACATTTTTCCGGCCCGCAAGATTCATCACACTTTACAAAATATATTTATTTTATAATAGCCAATAGTATTGAAAAAATACATTATTTGTCCATCTAAATATTAAAGATTAACTGTCGAAATTATGATAAAAATTAACTTTGATTTTAAAATAATATTCTTGCGATTATATGACAGATATTACCTGTTTTATTTATGATTTTACAGGAAGATTCTCTTTTTTAGGTAAGGGTGTCAGGGATTGGAATAAGTTACCAAGAGAAATGATGAATAATTTGCCAAAAAGTTGAAAGAATTTAAAGTTAAAATTTGTAAAGGGTAAATGTAGGCGGATGCAGAAAAGGGGGAAGATGGGTGTTTAGGGAAATTGCCACCAGAGCATGCACTCCATTGCAATTTAATTTAATTGAATTAATTGAGCTATGAGTTTGCAGTAATATAACAGGTCCTATGTTTCACTCTTAAGTGACTTAATCTAAATCTAATATGGGATTATATAATTTTATATGCGGCCCGCAGAGTTATGATGCATTTCCAAAGCGGCCCACAAGATCATTCAGGTTGGCCACCCCTGTGCTACAGTTTTTATTGAAGATTTAAAGGATCTGAACTGATTATTGGCATACATTTAGAGGTTTATTTGAAACTATCCAAAACTGTGAAGACAATTAACTACTGACAATGAATCAAATATGGTCAAAGCCTTATACGCTTTGGGAATGTGCACAATATGTGATACATATTCAGCTAACATTGAAAATATTGAAGTTGTTGATGAGATGTTACTACCGAGAGAATTTCCCAAACCATCTGAAAATTTTGACTGCGTAATGATGAAAGATATACCACTCATACATCACATTTAATTGATTCATGAGTTATAGACAAGACATCAAAACAATCGGACAAGAAATTTCATGATGCGCCAATGATAAAATATCAAGTTCTTTGAAATCAGTGTTAAATTCTCCAAAAGCAAGTGACACAAATTTAGAGTCTACTGGAAAATCTCTTGTAATTTGTAGGGTCTGTTATAATGCTATTCATTATCCTTTGGCAGGAAATGAGACCCTGTGTGAAAGGTTAAGAAAACTAGAAACATGAAACTGTAATTCATGATCTTAATTAATACATAAGCTGTACAAAACCTAATGCTGAAGACATCAGAAGTATTAAAGGAACAAAGATACTGTCTATGGATGTTTACTGGCAGAACTAATGGGAATGCAATGAATGCTAAATAATTTAGAAATAGATAACCCTACGCACTGTGATATGTTGATAGATGTAATTACAGGAAGCCTTAAAAAGAGTTTTGAGAGATTCCATCAATCCAAAGCAAAAGATAATTAACTAGCATCTGTAACTTATCCTTTAAAAAAATCAAATGGGATACAGAGAATTCATTAAGGAATAGATTGCTGAAGTATTAAATATAAAACAAGAAGATATTCAAAGTGCACATAATCCTGCTAGGGAAAATAGTAAAGGAATTAACCTTATTATATGTCTGCAGAAGGCTCAGATTTCTCTGTAGCCAGTGTGAATACAAACACTGCCACAGACCTAGAAATACTGCAATATTTAAAGTATAATGATAGTAAGTTTAGATTTCTTAAATATAAAAAAATGCAATACTAAAAGAAGGTTCCTAAAAAATAATACATCTTTGGCAAATACTGCTCCGGAAAAATAATGATTCACAGAGTGAACATGAAGGATGACTTGTTTGTAAAATAACTAGTGTTAAAATTCATGAATTAAGTGAAATAAATAAAATACATAAAAACAAACAGAATATATTTTATTTTAATAAAATTATTTTAAAAATGCCTATTTGGTATTTAAATACTAACATTTCAGACCATTTTTTATTTGAAATAGAAAAACAAAGTATCTGCATTTTGTATTTAAATGCTTTTTAAAAATTAGTTTGTATATCTCTGGTTTTTAGTATGATTTTGGTCAGTGTAAATGTCTCAATATTGATTTTTGGAGCAAAAATGTAGTGCCTGCTTATCCGCAGCCTTTTGATGTGAACCTCTTTCTTATAGAAGGTCTCCTTAGTGAACTTTGAAAAGGCAAGGAAATTTTCCTTAGTCCGCAGCTCTGTTCAGTCATTTTCATAAATGAAACATTTTAGGATTATATGTTTGTTGTCCTCCATATCTGGGGCAGAGGTCGCTGCTTTCTAGTCCTCTTTCATAAAGAGTTTTCATCAAGCCATGACCTGCAATGAGGCAGGTGACAGAGGACGTGAGATCAATGTTTTTGCCCCAACCAGATCTCCAGAAATTCACAGCCTGCACCCAGTTGTATGTATGTCTGCTGCAGTCACTCTGATTCCATCTTTTTGTTACTGTTCTTGGATGGCTACATTGATATGCTGAATGCCTTTAGTAATTGCTATTCTATGGTCAGTGGTTCCTTGTGTGTTGTTTACTGTGATAACCAAAATCCCAGCAATCTGAGCTACACCACTGCTAAAACTGTTACACAGAAACCGAAATATCTATCACCTCATTTAGAGGAACAGAATTTCCACAGGAGTTAGCCCAATTTTCTGAAGTTAAGTGCAAAAATACATCCAAAAGTTTACATGTTAATGGTGAGTCTGTAAAAATGGACACTGTGGCAAAATCACCTTTACAATATCATTTGTTGCATAATGTTCACTAATCAAGTTAATGAAGTGAATATAATGATCCAACTAAAGGCTGTGATTAAAGGTAGATAAGAGAAGCACTTGTTCTTTTTCTCCTTAACCATTAGATTGGTGGGTACATTTTCTTGGGAAATGTAAACTAGGTGGTTTTCTGTTCCCTTTCCCAGTGATGGAAATGTATTTGTTTGGATGACTGTTCAGTATAGGTTGATATTTTGTGTTGTTATTTTATGACATCTCTGAGAAGGAAATCTGGTTCAGTTCAATGCAGGCCTGTTCTTTTGAAAGACGTACGTAGGGCAGCCAGGCATAACGTCCCAAACTGATAGATGAATCACCCTTGTATCATGCACTCGCTCCCTGCTCATTATGGAGTGGTTTGGGATTTAATCCAGGCCTTTGTGCACTATCTGTCGATTAGGAACTGTGCAAAATTTCTTCCAGCACCAAGACTCGAGCACAGCTAGAGCTGTCTGAGGTACCGTGTCACAGCCATCTGAGCCAACGGGGCAGTTACAGAAAGCACTACAAGCTGCAAAAATTCAGAAAACAATATTTGCCAAATATAGACTTGTCTTAGGAGAAAAACAAGAGATGAGGTTGCCCATTCACGCAATGCCAGTCAAATGAGATGATCTCATAAATGGAAGAAAGACAGAGATGCAACTTGAGTACTTCAATACATCCAATACAGAACACCAAATGGAGGTTTAAATAATAGTTGTCAACAAATGGATGTGTATTTTTATTTTCCATTCAAACACCCTCCATCAACGTTAAGATGATTAGAGGTGGAAAAGGATGTGAGGCAAGGTGCAGAAAGAAATTCGGCAATGGTTTTTTTGTAGGAAGAAGAACATCATTCGGTTGGAAAACTGAAATCTGGATGGCTGAACAGAGATTCTAACCTGTGTCCTTCCGATTGCCAGGCCCGATCTGGATCTACACAGTTAACTGACAGAGGATGAAAAAAGATGAAGTCAATAGTCTTGAGGCTCAATCATTCAGCAATCATAGCACTATCAGCCTAGAACCAATGATTTATCGAGACTTAAACATACTTTCTGAACGGTACTGCTCCAAGACACTAATGGACAATTTGTGATTCATGTAGATATGCTGATGGAGATGATTGTACTCGAATTACTCATTCCACTAATATGATTCCAAATAGTAATTAACATTGAGTAATTGTGATACCACTATAGCAGCTCATGTTATTCCTACTCATCTCTTACTGTTATGGTGTTGGAAATAGTCTTCACCTTCCAGAAATAATAATGGAAGGTTGAACAATCAATACTTTTGATACATGGATTCATTTCACTTCCACCATACTTGGATATTCCCATTAGATCAGTATAATGTGAATCCAGATTCATATGTTTACATGAAATGGCATTCCATTGATAACCTAGGATTCTTGAGGATGCGGGTTTGAATCCCCATCCTGCCATCCAGATTTGGGTTTTCCATGGTTTCCCCAAATCACTCCAGGTGAATGGAAGGATGCTTCCTTCAAAAGGCCATGGCCAAATTCCTTCCCATTCCTTGTCCCCAATCCCATCCCGCCTGTAATTACCTCTACGTTGATGAGGCGTAAAGCCATAAGTAAATTTAAAAAAAAAACATAACCTAGGTGCCCAACTCAATGCTCAGTGGCAAACTGCAAGTGCATTTCTTGTTCCTGGCTGTTTTGCTCAATTCTTCTGAAAAGATAAAATGGAAAGATAGTAGGTATTATATTAGACAAAATCTAAAAAAAAATTTATAAAATCCCAGGTTATTTTTCAATGTTCTCTGAAATATTAATGAATTTAAGACTTCTCTCCTTTAACAACCTGACCCTTTTTTTAAACTTCCACCTCAGTGATGTGGACATTTGTCCATAGATCCGAGTAATTGTCGTGAGGTGTGCTGGGATCTAAAGGAGCGTGGTGCTGTGAATGAGACAGTCCTGCACCTTTGTCTGCTGAGTGCCACTTCTACACATGCTGAACTCGCAAAAAGGCTCATCCGCTCCTACCCCAAACTCGTCAATGACATCTATATGTGTGATGAATACTATGGTAAGATAACCATTAGTTCTATTAGAACGTTTCAGTGTATGTGTAAAAATCTTATTTCTTCTTCTAAAATATCTGTCACATTGTGAAATTAGTAGAAGAGAATTTGGGAATAACTGATAATGAGCCATCCTTAAGTTACATCATACATTAACAGGGTAAGATTGTCCATAGTGTATTACATGGCATGACATGAGGTGATTGCATACATAATTTTAGTCTATGAGTAAGCAGCTTCAACAGTGTTTAGAACAACAAAAATTTGTAACCATGGTAAACTAAAGTTACTTAGCCATATATGGTTATAAAAATCAACCTTTATTTTTAACTGTCTTATACATTCCCCCCCCCCCTCCCCTCCACCCATAACTGTGTAAATTTCCAAAGTCACCAGTTAAACATGGCACTTTTTATTTTCAGGCTTCTGTAACTTGAACGATAAAAGTTTCAAACCACCATTCCATAGACTATAAAATGTAAAATACAAAAATGTTAAGATCTTCAAAAACTAGATAAAGTAGTTTCAACTTTCTTTTATCCACTGGTAAATAATTAATTATAAAAAGGTATACTTGTAAAGAAAACAATTCAAGCCTTCCAAAAACCTATAGCCCCAACAGACCCATGTTTGTTTACATGTACCCCATTTACAGTCCACTTTCACAGGAAATTAATCTTAACCATGAAATCAAACTATTGAGAATGTCCAAAAAATAATAATAATATTGCTTGCAACTGTCCTTCTCAGATCTGTACCACTAATGTCACTTGTTTCAGAGCCTTGGATAAATTCCTTTATCATCTTTCTCTCTTCCTTTTACAACCTCCATTATAACATATCACTTACATTTCCACTTTCATCATTTACAGGTCACATGCTTGCAATGACCTGAAATCAAATGGGCTTTCTTCTTTATACTTCTCAACATCAACTGCTGTGTAAATTAATGAATGCTTAGCCAAGAAACTGATAAAAAATGTGTTTGTTGCAAGTCTACATTCACTATTTGTGACTTCTTTCTTGTCAACAAATCAGCAAATGTTTATTTCTCCTTCACCAATACCAGAACCATTCTACTGAGAACTTATCTTTTTTTTAAATGAAAAGAAAAAATATTTTTTAAATATATATTTGTATCACCCAGTACTAAAAATGAATTAATGTGTCAGTACAAAACAATAATATAAATTCCAATACAATTAATTTACTACCAATATACTGACAACCTGTATTAACAATTTAACACATTTCAGGTGAAAGTCTGCTACATATAGCAATCGTAAATGAAGATCCTGCCATGGTCAAGTTTTTGTTAGATAGTGGAGCAAATGTTCATGAGCGCTGTTTTGGATGCTTCATGTGCCCAGAAGATCAGAAAGCATCTCGTTCTGACTCTCTGGATCATGAGTGGGTCAATGTGTGTCCAGACACAAATTATGAAGGGTAAAACCTGGAAAATGATTAAAAAATTAAATTATTTGTATTCATTTATACTTGAAAGAGCTCTAACATATGATTTTCATTTGCCGATGTAGATATGTGTACTGGGGTGAATATCCCCTAAGCTTTGCTGCTTGTTTGGGACAAGAAGAATGTTATCGATTGGTCCTCGCAAGGGGTGCTAATCCAGACAGTCAGGATACAAATGGAAATACTGTCCTCCACTTGCTTGTCATCCACAAGAAGTTGGTATGTAATAAAACTTCATTTGATAAAGTCTGTATATAAACAATATCCTCTGTTGTGTGAAGGTTGTTAAATTTTATAATTATGATTCTGTAAATAAATTTAAAATGAAAATCAGTGTCACATTTATCTATAGGCCTAATGCAAAAATCTGTGTGTCTACATTAAATTTATTTCAAAAAGAGTTATTGCAATGTAAAATGATGACGATAGAGATGGCAAAATCATAAAATTTAGAATTTTTGTCTATCTTTATGTTCACACATCACGCAGGAACTAATAGACAGATTTTAATGCAACTGCACATAGTGACACCTTTTGTCACCAGTCAGGTTATAGATACTTTTTATCCTGATAGGTTGAAAAATTCCCTTAATACATAGTACAAAACTGTAAATTTTGATTTTTTCCCATCTGTTCATGCATCACGCAAAAACTGATTAATGGAATTCAATAAAACTTGCCATAATGACAGCTTATGTCATCAGCTAACACATAAGTAACTTTTTATCTGATGGTTCTAGTGGCTACATAATGCAGCAGTGGAAGCAGTGCATGGTGGAGTCCATCGCCTAATCTGTATTATGTAAAATAATTGTAGAAAAGTTTTGTCTATACACTAAATTTATTTCAAAAAGAATTATTGCAATTTACATTACTTATGGTAGAAATACTAAAATTGTAAAATTAAAATTTTTTGTAGTGTGGCTTTAGGTATCATCAACATAAGAGTATGCACTAGAATCATTGTCAGATTGTCTATATGTATGTTTGAGCATCATGCAGAAACTAATAAATACATTTTAACCAAACTTTGACTATTGGTAGTTTATTACAATGGTCGGAATACAGGAGACTCCTTATCCTGATATGTTACATATTCCCAACGATACAGAGCCCAAACCCGTAAATTGAGAAAACATTTTCCTGATTGTCCACACATCATGCAGAAACTAATGAACTGATTTCAACAAACCTTCCTATAAAAATAGCTTATGTCACCGGTTAAGATAGATAATATTTTTTATCCTGATTAGAACATACTTCCACATGACAAACTGAAAACTGTAAATTCTCCATTTTTGTCTATCTGAGAGCACTTCACACATAAATTAAATTTAGCATGTTGATAGTTTATATCAACAGCCAGTAAGAAACTCTGTCACCATGTCTTTGAAACAAAATGAAATTATATATTATCCTGTGGAACTTTCTTGCAGTCGAAATATCTATCACGGAAGTGATATGTGTTCAAGTTTGCAATTCTATTTTGGAATTTAGATCACAATTTATATAGATACATATAATTAAAGCAATCGGTTTGTTCAAATGCCAGGCACTGTCATTTCAAATATTGTTAACAGAGAAGTCATATGAACAATACTGATTTTTGATTCTAAAAGCTTCTGCGGTCACTGTATGTATTGTCTTGGTTCTACGGGTGGAGCTGCATCAATTTATTGAAACCTAACATTTCTACCATCATCCTGTGGGTCCTCTAATTACAGCCACAGCACGATGGCAGAAACGTTAGGTTTTAATAAATCAACGTGGCTCCATCTGCTGTGGCTTTCACCAGAGAACCACAGGATGATGGCAGAAATGTTAGGTTTTAATAAATCGATGTGGCTCCACGCAGAGGATCAAGATAATAAATACTGAAGTGTGCCTGTGGATCATCAGCAAACGTAAACTTTCCCAATTAGTGGTAATTTCAAGTGGAGATAGAAACAAACCATTCACTCAAACAAAATAATTCAGGCTACTTCTCTGTTTTTACCTGTCCATCCAATAGTTCTTTGATAGCTTATCTGTGAATTAACATACAAATGCCATATACCACATGATGTAGTCTCAAACATAGTTGGTATTCAATAAATGGATAAAATATTCAGATTATCTATTCATGTAAAAATATATCCTTAATTCAGGTTGTTGTTCCCCCCTTCAGACAGATGAGATATATGACACCTGTGGAGGCCTCACATGTTAAACTTATGTTCAAGTGTTTCTGGATGGAGTGGCCCTTCTTGCAGAGAATTCATGGCAAATTCAGCTTCTTCAGACCTCCCATTACCTCATGTAAATGATATTCAATGAAAGATTTTTTAAGTGACAAATGCAAATTTAATTGCTTTGGTAGACACTATGAATTTGAAAACAAGCACAGAAATACCTGCAGTGTATACAGGCTATACTGTTGAATATCTGCACATTTCTTATATTTGTTGCATTCCCATTTTGCTCAAAGTACCACTGCGATTTCCATCATTTACTAATGTTGAGAATTCAATTTATCTCACATAGACTGCTTACTGTGGATATAATTACAGATTAGCAGTGCCTACATTGCATTACAAATGTAAAAATGTGAATTGCAAGTAAAGGGAAAATGACTCATCACTCACCAAAGTTGAAGGCAGCGACGAGACAAGAACATACGAGTATATCATGAACACACAAATATACACAATATTTCGGTTATTAAACCTTATTCATGTTGGAGAAAATGAGTCATGAGGCTCGTGAGCTGTGCACACGCCAAAGGTTGCTGTCATGTAGCAACCTTCGGCGTGTGCACACCTCCCGAGCCTCATGACTCATTTTCTCCAACATGAATAAGGTTTAATAACCGAAATATTGTGTATATTTAAGTGTTCATGATATACTCGTATGTTCTTGTCTCGTCGCTGCCTTCAACTTTCGTGAGTGATGAGTCATTTTACCTTTCCTTACAATTTATATTGCCTAAAGCAGTTTCCTTTTTCCTTAGTTAAATGTAAAAATGTATATTTTCAGGCTCAGTTTGATATGGCTTATGAAGTTGGCTCTTCACTGGATATAAAAAATAATCTTGGCCTAACTCCTCTCACTCTGGCTGCAAAATTGGCACGAATTGAACTTTTCTTCCATATCTTGAACATAGAAAGAGAGATTTATTGGCAGATTGGTAAGTTGAAAGTAAAATAATATTGCAAAAATATAAACATTTCTGTCTTCATCTACTGCAGATGTTGACGTAAAATAATATTGCAAAAATATAAACATTTCTGTCTTCATCTACTGCAGATTTTGTTTCATGCTTTCATCAACTTGAAAGAAGCTTGATACATCCATAAAAAATATTGTGTGTCTCAAGGGGACAACTCAATGATGCAACTAGAAATTTATATCCTTCTGTTAGGAAACTGAGGGTATGAAAAGCTCTATTGAGACAATTATGGATCAGATTGCAGAATAAGCTACCAAGGACATGAAAAGGCAGAGAGATTAACAGGTTTAATGAGATTGTTATGGACTGTCGTGTAGGGATGGGAGGTGAAAAACATGAGAATGAGATTCCACATAAGTAAAAGTGAGTAGGACCAGAAATTAGACATCCTAAGGTTATTGAGAAGGAACTAGTTAGGTTAAAAAAGGGTAATGGGGCCATTATAAACAATTTTACTACAGTTGTGTTAAAAGTAGGAAAATGTGGCATAAAATATTACTTAATTGAGCTTGGAAACTTACTGCGTACCAGAGGTGTGACACTATTATCCATTAACAAAGGAAGGGAGACTAACAGGTTTGAAAATCATAGGTCAATTAGTTTAGCCTCAGTGATGTTGAAGAAGTGATTGACAGGAAATCACATTAAACGAGAATCGATTTGATAGATGTACAGATAGAAAAATAAAAGTTTGCATAGTTACAACGTGTGGAATGAATTATTGTTGAAGACATAAAGTATAAATATCTTGGCATATTATTTAATAGCAACTCAGTTTGGTGGGACTCACTAGGCAGGTATTAGGGAGGGATTTCAATGTACTATATTTGCTTGAGAGGGAGATGGAATTTACCCAGGAAGTGAGGGAATTGAATAAAACAATGATCAGACCATTGCATGAATATTTTGCAGTAATGATACATGTTTTGGAGAGAGTACAGAGGAAGGCAGTTTGATTTGTTTGTTTAAATTACTGTAGAATAAAAGCAGAATTATGTGATAAAGAGATTGGGAATAACTGGAAAATAGGAGGCCTTTTTTCATTCTTTAATTTTGAGAACAATGTGACATATTCTTCCCTATATCAAATGCTATACTCTCATTGCACCAAAGTAAACATAGCTAACCTATGTGAGAATAAAGTTTTTCCTGGTATCAACCAATGGGAGAGCAGCAGAAAGCCTCCGGCAGCAAGCTACTTACAAGAGCCAGGATTTCGAGGCATTCACAGTCAATGCTGTGACATCACAGTGGCAGCTATGATATGACATCTCACCTGATGAAGGCAGTGGAGGTTGCTGCCGAAACATTGTGGAAAGAAGAAATTATCTGCCAGAATACCCGTGAAGAATTCTTGATAGCTAACCTGTATTAAAAAGTAGCCATTATTAAAAGAGAATTTGTTTGACAACCTCTCCAGATGTTATGATGATAGAATACAATTATTCCAACTTCGACTGGCAATCTACATTTTTTAGGTAAAGCAGCTTAAAATGAACTATCATGCCGCTAAAAAAAGTTTAATACATCATAATGCATGATTTGGTAGTAACTACTATTTTTAATCCTCTCCGTGCCTTACAAACTTACTCTGCCTTCACAGTTAACTATCATTGTGCAATGACTAATTGCTTGCTTTCAGCTTTCCATCCTGTTTGCTACATGTTCTGAAAAAAGGATTTACCCCAAAAATTTATGTGTTATGTTTTGTGTTTTCATTGTTTTCCATGCCACCCTGTCATCATTTGTGGTAAGTGTAGGTTCCATTCCCTAGCTTTCTTTTTTAAGTTCAATTGATAAATAGCATATCATAATTTTATTGTGATTATTTAAAAAGAAAAAAATATCATTCATAGTTGCAGGCATCAGTTAGGCACATTATAATGTATCTTTTATACTGCCAGTATTTGTTGAATTTGTTGTATTACTGTAAGCATTGGTCATAAACATAATGAGGACAATATAACAGATGTTTAAAAATATGTGATATTCTTTGAGGCACACAATTTATGTTTAACAAACTGAAGCAATGTCACTATTGTGCTAACTATCATGTTTTCAAAATATTATCACAAAAAATAATGGAAATTCAAAATCAATTCTCAGAACTATAAATTACATTGGTGTATCAGAATCAAGTCAGTAATTCCTTAATATTACTGCAGATAGAAAAATTAAAAAATAATTGTTTAGCTCATTATGATGAAATTGATGGATTTGAAATGTAATATAGTAATAAGTTCATGTAACTGTAGTGGGTTTGGAGTTTTACTAACAACAATAGAATTATGACCACTGTTTTCAATAAAATTTAAGCACAGCTAAAAGAAAATTATATAAATCATTCCTCATTTCCTGGCATTGATTAATGCCTTTTTATAAACAGGGAGCATCACATGTGCTGCCTATCCACTGTCTCAAATTGACACTATTGATATTGCAACAGGGAACATTAGTAAGAACTCAGCTCTGAATCTGGTCGTATTTGGGGTGAGTTGCAGAACGCGAGTGATTTCAAAATTAATATACTTTTAAAAATTAGAGTTAATTTATTTTAAATCTCCTCTACAGGACAAGGATGAACATCTTGAATTGATGGATGGTGTTCTTGTGGACTTGTTAAATGCAAAATGGAATGCCTTTGTGAAATTCAGGTGATACAATCTTCTGCGTATAATACTTAAATTTTCAAGAATATTTTGTTTCATACTGTTATAACTCCATTAGCTATGAAATATATTAATCTGAATATACTTTATCAATAAAATAGTCACTTATAATGTTTCTAGTGCAAATATTGTCTAAAACTATTTTTTCTTCCAGGTTCTACAGGCAGTTCTTCTTATTTTTCTTTTATTTTCTTCTTTCAGTTATCTGTTTCACTCTCAGACCAGGTCCTCCACCAAACAGCTTAAAAACTACACCTCCTCCCACCTCCAATAATTCTGTCATTTCTAATAGTACAGTAATTTTGAATAGCACCGTTCCTCATGATCACAATCAAACAACAAAACAACTTCTTGAAAATTTATCAGTTCCATATCATAACAACACAAGTAAAAATTCAGGCTTCGAATACAAAGAAGATGGAAATGGTAGTAGAAAATCAGAAGAAAGTAATTTGATTGAAAACATTGAAGTACAAAGCATTCCTACGCTGGCAGAAATGATGATGACTCACTTCAATAATTCTAGATTATATAAATCAAAAAATGGTCAAACATTTCAGAACAATAGTTTAAAAGTGATTGTTGGTGAACATAATCATGGGACGCTGCTGGAAAAAACTAGTGACAAAAATATTTCTTCGCATTTTGATGCATACGTGTCAGCTCATAATGATACATACAACAACATAACTGATACACAGATAGTATTAGATAGTGAAAGATATAATTCGGAGAACAGATTAGGAACTGAAGAAGTTCCTATGGCTGGAACACCAACATTATCAACAACAACTCAACCCAAGGTAGTTATCAACATAATAACTAATTCAGATTTTCTAAAAGTGAAATGATAGCTTTCTTTCCTTCTTGTAGTAATCCTCATTTAAAATGTGGAAATACCTATAGTATAATTTATCAGTACCATGTGATAACAGCACAAATAATGTCATTTGTTTTCGATCCATTCAGAAAGTGAAGAATGATGACAGCAATGATGAGGATGATGACTGGTGGGATGATCTGCAAGAAGAATGCCGTCTCATGCAGTTCAAAACTCTTCAGTCACAAATTCGCCTTGGTGCAGAGCTTGGAATGCTTGCTGGCTCATTTCTTTACATTTTTGCTGCATTGAGAGAAGCCCGATTCTTAGGACTGAATATGTTTGTTGAAAATCTTGTGAGTAAACTTTTCTACTATCAACAGTAGTATTTTTAATTTTGACACTGAAACTGCTGTTAGAAAAATTAGCAAATTAATTGATTTTATTTCACTTTGACTGGTTGTTACAGAAACTGTACTTTCCCACAGTTATTGTTGGTTAACTTGCATCCTCCTCACCCCTTCACCACTACTGTATTCACCCCTCCCAAATAATACATCTTTGGCTCACTCCTGTGGCAGGTCTGGATATGGGCCCTATGTCTCACGTCCCTCTCAACTACTGGGCTATATATCCCACTTTGGGTGGGACAATACCACTTTCAGGCTGTCTGTTTCGCTGCCCCGCTTTCACAAACAGAACAACAATATATCTATCTGTTAAGGTCTATAACAGATGATGCAATTTTTTTTTTCCCCCATGCAAGGATTTATTGGCAGCAGCCAAGATATGGAAATGTTCGATGAGTTTTTGCTTATTTCCAACTACATCACAGATCAAAATATCACTAGCTAGAATGCTGAGAATGTTGCTACTGAAGACCATTGGGCAGAATTATTTCAACACTGCTGTGCTAACACTTTCCACTGTATGAACTTTAAAATAACTATTGAGTATGTTATGTGTCTGCCTGTAAGTAACGCTCCTGTCAAAAGAGTTTTTCCTCTAATAAATAAAATATGGACAAGTGACAAAACACAATTAAGTGTCGCAGTACTGAAATCTATTTTAATTACCAAGACTAACATCAATAAATCATGAGCTCTATTCCTACTTGAAAACTAGACCCAGGATTTTGAAACTGATTTATTCCATCGGTAAATCCAAAACCACTACCTATTTAGATGATAGATGTCAGACACTAAGGCTAATTAACATGTCATACATTCTACTTATTATAAGTGTTCTTAATTTTTTAATAAAAACAAAGTAAAATATTTTTACAAAATCCTAAGGCATTCTGCTCTGATGAAAAAAATTCTTCAGACATCCTGCCCTGACAAAAAAGGTATATATTGTCAAATTATCATGACATTTTTGACGAAATATTGTATTTTCATGTTTATCCTTCTTCTTCTTATTGCTTAACGCCTCGTCATCGGCTAAGGTCATTAGAGACGGGATGGGACCGGGGACAGGGAACGGGAAGCAATTCGGCCATGGCCTTTTTGAAGGAAGCATTCCGGCATTTGCCTGGAGTGATTTGGGGAAACCATAGAAAACCCAATTCTGGATGCCCGGCCGGGAATTCGAACCTGTGTCCACTCGATTGCAAGGCCAGAACGTTAACCATTCATCCGCCACGCTCGGTATGTTTATCCTGGGCCTCCTGCCTTCATCTGTGGTATTGGGCATCCACAAATTACGTGAGGTGTTTTTCCGGATTTCTGGACCCCCTCTGGTGAGATTTCGTGAGATCTGACCGGACCCCCCCCCCCCCCCTCTGGTGAGATCAGGTCCGTGAGAACCCCCCCTAGAAATCGCACTCGAAACTTTTGTAGACCTTTTTTATTTTTTTTTTTTTTTTTTTTTTAGGTCACACCCTAACTTTTTTGACGAAATACACTCCTAAAATCGGCTTAGGCGCAAATTGTAGACCTTTTTTTGGCTCTACTATCCCCAAATTTTTCGCAAAATTTTCCGTAGACCCCCCCCCCTCCCCCCTGGTGAGATTTGGTGAGATTTCGCCAGACCCCCCCCCCTATTTGACCTCACGTAATTTATGGACGCCCCCTAAACAAGTGTTTTCTGGAATTCATATCTGTCTTGCAGGAGCCAGCAGTACACTGAAGACTACTTGTGTAATTAATAAGAGCAAATGGTAGTTTAACATTTTCATATTAACATTTAAAGTATGAATAATTTAACTATTCCATTAAAATCTTTTACACAAATGTATTTTTTAAGAGTACTTACACAAGGAACCTCTTGTTGATTAAATAATTTTAGTAATTATTAGATAAGAAAACAGCATCAGAACCTATATTAACAAAAGTCCTCATAATTACAAAACCAGACATAAAAGTATTTGGTTACAAAGAATTGGAAACCAAAAAATTTGATTAAAATAAATTAAATTAAATTGTTGAAGAAATAAACTATGGGCTTTGCCTGAATTGAAGGGTGTACAGTAATAAATCTCCAAATTAGCTCATCATCACAACTATCATTAGTGTTTACACTTTTGCAGGTCGTCTGGCACATCCTCTTTCATGTCTGGCAGTCACTCCAAGATTTTTCCTTCACCACTTTTCTCTAAACAACTCCCTTGCCTTTATATCTTCCTTCACTTGGCCCATCCATCTTGCCCGTGGCATATCTAGGGTGGGACAGGTAGGGCACGTGCCCTGGGCTCCGTTGAAAGGTGTGAAAATTGGCTAATCATACAGATATAAGCAATTAGCCAATGGAGAAAGTATGGCTTATCTTATATCTCAGAATAAAACTTGCCAGATTGGGCGCAGGGCAGGGGCTGCTACTATTGCCCCATTCAAGGACATCTCGACAGAGCACATAATATACCTTCCGATCATGTTCTGATTACTAAAAACTTACACAATCGCTGTTTTCCTACTCTCTGTCATTGGTTCACGAAAACTCTCCAGCCACACATGGAAATATCCGAATATTAATTATATTAATATAGTCTTCTCGGGAGACTAGCCGAGTGAGCAGTGTATTTTCAGATGATATTTCCACGATCAGAATCTCTGTCGGTAACTTCTGGTGAAGTGCCAGATGCAGCAGAAGGCTGGGATCTTTATAGCCTCAGAGGTGGCTGAATGCACGCAAGGTAGTCGTGTGTATATGCTGATTGGCTGACTCGGTTGACGCCTGGGTGGAGTGGGGTTAGCATTGGTAGGTGCCAGGTGTGGCCTCAGTTGGTTTGCACCTGCCGTGCCATGCATATCTCGCCACAATGTTGACGTACTGCATCAATGAATGGTGTCCAAGCTTCGCTTAGTTGGTACCCAGAGTCCCAGTTGACAATATTGGGCGTGATGAGAATTTTTACTGCTTCGATTTAAATACTGTCCCAGAAATTTTTGGTACACACCAATATCCTGGTGTTTTCAAAGTCGAAGGAATGCTATAAACTCCCGGCATTCGGAGATAAAGAATCCTTGGGGAAGCACAAGATGTTCTTCAGTTTTGGTGGTGGCAAGAAGATGGTGTTAATCCCATTTTTAGCCAGAACTCTACCAATCTTCGACATTGTAGCACCAGAGTTTGGCAAGAAGGCTAGGCCATCCTGTGGCACATTCTTTGTGTTAAGCCTGCGTCTCGGGTACCGGAATGCCATTCTTATCTGATGTTCCAAGCACCCGGTGCATCGAAGGTCTGATGCAGATGATTGACTTCTGCCGGTAGACTGTCAGCATCACATATATCACTCATGCCCTGTGCACTAGCATGGTGAGTACCATCCTGCATTGTGCTGAATGGTGATGACTATGCATGTTCAGATACAAGTCTGTGTGGGTAGGTTTTCTATACGCAGAGTGTCGAAGTTGTGAGAAGAGCTCATTGGCCGGGGTTGTACCAAACATTCTGATCTCAACTGTAACCGTGCTTATGCCTAGGATAATTTTAGTCTATGCTTTGCAACAATAACTCGGCCACCACCTAATTTGATTAAACCCCAAATTAGGAAAGATAACAATTAATAAAAGTCACTGGTAAATGCTGATAGATGATGACTATATTCTTCAATTTTAAAGAAAGTCACAAAACTAAATTGGCATCGGACAAAGTCTCCAGAGATATTAAAATGCAGGAACGATTAACACGATCGAGTAAGACCAAACCCCATTGTTCAAAATAAAACTCACTAATGCATGGGGGATGATAAAATTTTGTCATACGACCTGAAAATTCAACTTGTCTACCAGCACCCATTACTTAAGTTACACATGTCAGAAACTTGCTCAGCACTGGGGACCAACTCTTCACAGCACCAAGCTTTAGTGATCTTTGACCGTTTACTCTGGCCTCGGGGTTTAACACAGTCGCCAACTACTCGAATTACCCCAAGCAGTAAAGGTTTAAAACACTCATATGAACAGTTCACACTGGGAGGAGCAGACTACAAATAAAAAATCGTCATTTAAGATAAAAGTTCACAGTATATTGTTCAATGTAATCAATATATATACAATTCCCGAGTACCAGAGCGTGTACACCTTAAAGGCAATCAGACTTCATCACCGCAAAATAGATTGCAAAGTTCAGACATGCAGCATCATCACACTTGGTCCCTAAAATAATTCCACGTTGCTTTTAACATGATAACTGCCGCCCAACACCCAGGTGCCTCCCACACTAGACCAACCACGATGATAGACGACCGACAATAGACCATGTGTAGGACGCGCGCTGTCTTAAATAGCCTCCTAGCGACGTCATTAAGATCACTACGCGCCAATCAAATCTCATAATCTAAAATTCTTTTTGTGTCACCTAGATAGCTTTCCTTTGGTATAAAATCTTAGATACTTCCCTTACCATCAACTTACCAAAATATCCACCCCTTTATATAACTTGTTCATATAAATTTATTTGATGTGACCCCGGAACTATTTTCTCTCCTCGAAGCACGTGGTTCTTTGGCGCGAAACCAACTCATGGTCTTTAACCGTCTTGCTTATAAATGGCCGATATTTTCATATAATTTCGAAATTAAGTAACTTCCCTTGCAGAATTGTGATTTCAAATCTAAGATCACCAGTGTATGCTTGAATTTCGTGTCTACAATTTAAAATGTGTCTGATTATTCTATCTAAAGTGGTTATTGATACAAAATTTCCTAAAGTTTCCGACTTTCATAATTTAATTTAAAGTCCCCTAAACAAGTTACGATGTTCAAACCACGTCAGAGTGTAATACTAATTAGTCTGCTTCTAATGGTGTTCTTACAATTTTGCTACCTATAATACTTTTTAAAATAACTGATTATCAAAGATTCCTTTTGTCCTTCGATTGAAACACGTTTTCCGATAATCTAAATTTACATGTTTTTATGTGCAAAACAAGTGATATTCTACTTTTTGTTATCGAAATCCCTTGAAAACCTGTTTGCTAATATAGTTGACAAATTCTAATCGGAAATGATTTCTTGGTTAAACTAACTTACGCGGTCCCACTTGAATAAATGACTGGCTACTACCTGAAGCTACTTGCCTATGGAAAACCCAAACTAAAACATCTTCTACTCTTTTATACCCGAAAATAATGCTGTTACTTCAACTTTTTCTTAACTGAAAGTAAGTTTAGGGGTTATAGGGAGGATGCTAGGTCCCTGACACACAGTCGTGCCACATGGCATAAAATTCCACCTCAGAGCAACATAGTCACGCTCTAATTCTGCAAGACTGTGTAAGGTATCCCTCGTTATATTTGCAATATTTGGTTAGAATCGGGCCGAGTTTTGGGTTAACTTTAGTATCCGGTACCACACTTTAAACCGAGTTGACAACACTTTCCATACACTAAAGTGAATAAATAATCCATAACCAATGTAAATAACATATAAATGGCATTAAATAAACGATATTCCAGCAGGAAGCAAGTAATAACATATAAAAGTAAACTCGTAATACCAGATACTGACATTATTTAACGAGTTATTCTGAACCAATTTGAAAGAAGGAAATGGCCATAAATAGTAAATATAGTCACTAAATAAACCTTTTATCACGGTTAATAAACTTTATGTTAAAGATAAACAGATAATTTCAATACAGTAATATCTAACCTTAAATTTTGGGCACATAACAGACTTTGGTATTTCTGAAGTGATTTTCGTCCAGTAAAGAGTATAAAAGTCTAATAATACACAGGCCTAGAACCATTATAAACATAACTTCACATTTTAATACAGTTTGGCAGGTATTTTAAAGAAATAGACTGGATGTTTGGATAGTAGACTAAAGCAGTATGAAGATAACTCATTGTGATGGAATTTGACCATTTTAAAGCTCCAAAAGTAAAAAGAATAATGCCTGAGACAGTTGAGTAGGTTATTTAACAGATTTCTGATAGTTTTCAAGAGTTTAATAATCACAAGAAGTAATTATGGAGGATTTTGAATACTCATTTTCTTAAACAGTTCACATAAATAATTTGAGGTCTTTTAAGTAATTTCAGGATTTAAAAAGTAGACAAATAGAAAGGGAATAAACTAATCTTTCAGTTTTAATAGGTGTTAAGCTGGTTCAAGCCGTAAAATACGAGATATCAGTGAATAAACAGGCGCCGGTAAACCAACTAATTTGTTCAACTTTTCGGAATTAATTCTAACACTTATAAGTCATTTCCAGAGCGATAAGAACATGTAAATACCAGTTAACACACATAATTAATTTTCTAAACACATTTAAAGACATTTTACTAACCTGTTGTATGATAATCCAATCACAAAGTAACTTGCTATAGACACTGCACATATAGAATGCTTTTGCACTGATTTTAAACACAGTCACACAATATAAAGTAGCTAATAAATTAAAACAGTCCTAAACCGAATCAAATTCAAGTAAATCTGATAGTTTCCAACACTCTAAGTATTTTTAAATATAATCTGAACACGTAAAATAGAATACCCGACTTTAACATTTTTTCATTTAAAAGCATACTTAAATTCTGAGTTAAAAAGTAGTTTGCCTAACGATCCATTCTTCTAGTTTCATACATATTTATTTCATGCCGTTTGAAGCAATAGAACCGATGTTATAGGTTTTCGAATTTCACTCGACTTCAAACACACGTGTGAATAACTAAATAATTTATTGTGTCTCAGAGGTAACAGCTACAAAGATAAAATAAACTTCAAAATACGCAGTTTAATTCAGGCTACACATTGATAATTTTTCCGGCTTGATAATCCACATAACTTCAGAGTTATACCATAAAACAATAATGATGATTACAACGGATTGTTAGAATTACTAGTTTTACCATAACTCAACAGATTTAAACAAAGTTTATATTTTGCGAGAGACTAAAATCGGGAATAATATTTTGAGCCTAATTTCAAGTTAGTAATTAAAGCCAATTTTAAAAAGGTAACAATACTTTGACTAATACGGTAGATCACTTCACACATCCATATTTGGTAATTTTTCGGAGAAAAGCGTGATCACGTGACCGAACCTATATAAGTCAGATAGTCGATGATGGCCGGGACTTGTCTCCCAGACTCGGTAGTGAAAGCATGTAACTTCTCGTGTGGTGATTTCAACGGTGGCGGTATGAAGAGAGAGGTGGATCATGGGAAGTGGTGACGTCATGGTAGATCAGGCTGGGCGCGAGTCTTGATAGGACGCGTAGTAGCGGCCATTTTTCTGAAAGCTGAAACCTTTGTCATTTCGGACTATCTATTTTCAAACATGTGATTTCAAACTTTTGTTTTCTTCGGGGGACAGCGGTAAATGCTCTTGATTCTCAACTTGTAATTTTTGGTGAAGATAAATATCCGATTGCCTTGCTAGCTGTGACATTGTAATATTTATGTGAAGATTTTGGAAAATATAATTCAGTGATTTCGACTGGTGACTTTCATTTATACTTTAGTACCCTTCTTGTGGTGGGTTGAAAACTACAAGTGACGACTGTGGTCAATTTTTTACAGCTAGCGTAAATATTTTAACACGGTTACAGAACTTTCTTTTGGAATTTGAATATTCGGAAGCAGACTGGTTCAGGTGCATTTAGTCAATACCAACCCCCAGTATTCGACTGGATCCTGACAACTGGGAGGCATCTACATCATGCCACAAAGTAGTGTTGTACTCGCTTGATCAACTTGTGAAAGACTGGCCACGAGGAAAACCTAGGGCTGCTATATATAGAAAAACCCTTGGGAACACTCCATTTTCTGGTTTCTCACATAAGCTTTCTGGCAATTTGATCAAATGTCAACCTTAAAGCTTGAAGATTTCATCTTACATATGACCTTGGTCATTCAAAATATTCCTATTGATCTGAAATTTTGGCAGCAGCTAGATCATTTGATCCTTATAAAAAAAAATTTGTAGCTTCAATAGTTTGGCCATAAAAATTTTCTGAGTTTCCAAAACTTGTTCATAACTTCTATAATTTTACAGCTACGAGGCACAAACAACTTTTAATTTACTTCTAATTGAATTCTCTTTCATTTCATACTAAAAACTCCCTATTTACTATTTTCAAAGGGGTGAAATAAAACTCGTCAGCAAAAATAGAATTTAACTAATTAATATTTCCTAAGCTATTAAAGATATCGACCTGAAAGTAGCTTTAACCGATTCTATGAGCAATTTCTAATAAGATAGTGACTGGATTCCACTGTAATAACAAGTCTTTGTAACTTTTCCCTCATTCATAATTTTATCCTTATCTGCCTAAAAATTTGAAATCTTGCAAGGTGGCTGGCAGGAATGCCATGATGGTTTAAATACTAATTTCTCCTTTCATCGATATCTGTCAGACTAATGCATAAATTTAAAAACCACTCAAGATTTATTTCTAGGAAAAATTCTTCTTCAATTTAAATATGATCCCTCTTATGAATTTATTTCTCATCTGACTTTGACTATCTCTATTTATTGCATCATTTATCTATTTTCTCTTAAACCTCAGAAAACAGTACTTATCTTTTATCTACATCCCTGAAGATTTTATATGTCATGTAATAAAAAAAAACAGTTCTTTTAAGCATAGTTATGTACAAGTCGGTAACTCTGAGGCAAATCTAGCAGCTCAATTTTCACCCACTTCTAAATATTGTATTAGGCTGAAAATTTGGAATCTTCTACAAGTCTGATGACAATACATTGTTATGAACTGGGATTTGGAAAACTTCGAAACCTGATGTGGAATCTTAGTGGTTCAAGTAAACTATTGGAGGTAGAAGATATTCGCTAAAAAAAAAGAAGTTGTTCAGAATCCTGGGCAATTTCTAAAAAAGTGAAGAAAAAAAAAATACATACAGCCCTAACCCAAGCTTTATGCAGTTTACTGTCGTTTGGAGTGGGACATAACACAACCCTCTTTTTGTATTTGAAAAACAACCAATAATTATTTGTTTATATACTCCAGATTATTTCAAAACCTTCACTCATTTTGCAATAATACCAACACAATTTGAAACAATTGTTTTCAAAGAAACAAAAGAGTGGGGTTGAGGGACAGAAAAAAAACGAAAATTGCAGGAGGAAGTAGCACAGAAATCCAGTAAGTACTTCAAGAAGTCCACTACTGGAAGTTTGACATGTTCTAAGGAGTTGCCTACATCAACATGTACAATAAAATCCAAGGTATCCAACACTAATTTAGCACAATACAAGGAGGACTTTAGATAATTTTAGTGTGACGAGATTAAGAGCAGTGAGGATACCAGTTCTAAGGCTACTGAAGAATTTGAAGGAAACATTAGTAATTTGGCAGAAGAAACACTTGATGGAGCTGATATGGTGGATGATGTAAAAACCAAATTAATGTAATAACAGAAGTAAAAAAAAAAAAAACAGCATGATATTGGACTTCTACACTTTGATACGATTACCAGGAAATCAGTTCTGACAAATTGTTTGAAAACAGAAATAATTGAAATAAGTTCAAAATACTGAAGGTCCTTTCCTACCCACAAACAACCATTGTATGAACATAAATTGTTTAAGAAGACACTTAAAGCTAGGAAATCGTGGTGGAGAAGTGACTTGCTCATGGCAAGTCTATTCCATGAAGGAAAAAAAAAATCAAACCTGCTTTTTGCATCTGTTGTCTTATCTTTTCGCAATTAGATAATCTATTTTGGTTAGAGCTCGAAGATGAATTTGCCCACGGGAAGGTAAACGAATGGCGCACTGCCCATTAATATGCAAAGAATCATGGTGAGTGCTTCACCCAATGGGATGAAACGGAAATAAATTTTGCACCAAATACATAGATTATTGACGCTGAACTTCAGACCTAGATCAAGACAGAAAAACAAAAGTGGCGTAATGTATTAAAGAGAATCCTTCACTGCATCAAATTTCGTACTACACAAAATCTTGCATTACGAGTTCACAGAGTGCCACTGAGTACGTGCTTTAGATCCAGTTCCTATAATGTTGGTAATTTTCTTAGATTAACAAAGCTTCTGGACATATTTGACTGCATCATGAATAACCATCTTGCTCAAGTTAAAAATCATCCTAGAACCCCATATTACTTTTCACCTCATGTTCGAAATGAGTTCATTCATCTGATGTCGACCACTGTTCGCCAAAGTTTATGGTGAAACATTCGCAAATCAAAATACTATTGTCCCATCTTTGCATGGGCGCCGGCAGGATCACTTTAAGGGAGGTGCATCTGTTTTTTAACATATATATAATATATATTAGTTATTAACTAAGGATACTGAATTTATTGACAAGGAGTTGAAAAAATTTGGACAACAACCTAGGCGCCTTAGAAGTTATTATTCAAATAGTGAATTTACCAATAAAATTTTTGTTTCTTAATCGTTTTATGTGTATTTTCTTTCATAGCAGGGGGGTACAAGTGCACCCCCTTGCACCCCCCTCCCGGCGCCCATGCATCTTTGACTCTATTCCTGACCACGCACATTGTGAGCAGATGTCACAAGTTTTGAGATATGTAGAAGTTAATTTTGAGAGTCCACACTAGGGAGTCTTTTTTTGGTTTCATCCAGATGAGTTGATAGGACACTGGAAGCTTAGTCAGTGAAATCCTTAAGCAGCTAGAGAAAGGCAGTATAGATATATAGGATGGTCATTCACAATCTTATGACAATGCTGCTGTGATGGCTGGGCACCAAACTGGTGTTTACGAAATAATAAGTGCAAATAATAATCTGGAAATATTTATGAATTGCGGTAAACTGAATTTGGTTGATGTACATGCAGTGAAGCAGGATACTATAACATTTTTTTTAGAACTACTGAAACTATTTATGTATTCTTTTCTCGTTCCACTCTGCGCTAGGAAAAAACTCCATGTCTATGGTTGTAAAGTCAGAGTCTGGAACAAGATGGAGTAAAAGAATTGAAGCATTAAAGCCAGTTATCAAATATCTTGAAGATCTGCTGATTGTTCTCCAAGACATGAAAGATGATGGCAATCAAATTAGTGAAACAAGAAATGAGGCAAGACATCTAAATAATAGTATGTTAACCTGCAATAATGATCTGACTTTGTTAGGATATTGGAATAATGTATTCGCTTCTATTGACCATGTTAAATAGTGGCTCCAGGATCTTAGCATGAATTTTCATGATGCGGCCTTGGATATAAAAGCTTTCCTAGACCATTTTACTAATGAAGGAGAGAGGTTGGTTAATGATGCACTGAAGAAAGGTTTCAATCTTTGCCAGGAATGAGATGTAGTGATTTAAAGATGTCAAAGGCAAAAAAACAAAAAAATATGGCTGGAAAGAATGCGAAGAATGCTGGGTTGACTGCTAACAAAGAATTAGAATAAGTTATGAAGGGATCGCTGGATTGTATTGTGTGTGAAATGAGTGAAGATTCAGTCGTCTGCATGACACCAGATTTGTATTTCGCCCCGATATTAAAAACTGTGTTATAGCACTGACGATTGTGACCACTTAAAGAAGAAGTCTAAAGAATTTTGAGATTTCTGTGGCTATGATGCTAACAGAGAATAGTTATATGAAGAAATATTGAATGTTTGAATGCTAGTATTCACAAGAAAAAACATAAACATAAAAAGATCTGAAGAGCTTTTTGAATTCATAGTTGAGTATGTAGCTCAGAGCGTCTTTCAGAATCTGCACATTTCAATTCAGATTATGGCAATAATTGCAATAGCCATTGCAAGTTGTGGTCGATCTTTCAGTAAGCTAAAACCAAATACTGTCATCTCTGAGGGCTACAATGGGCCAAGAACGGTTATTCGACCAAGCTTTGCTCAGCACTGAGTTTGAAAACACCGAAGAAACAGATTTTGAAAATGTTATTAATCTATTTGCGTCCCCAAAGGCAAGAAAGGTGCAATTTTAAGTTTAAGACTATTAAACAATTTTGTTAAAGAACTGAAGTTAAACGTTTTTTGTAAGAGTTATGATTGTTTTATGTAGTTTATCTGCTTAGTTTGTATTTAAATAATTTATGAAAGGGTGCAATTTTTATGTTTGCCCTAGGCGCCATTTCCGATTGGTATGCCCCTGCTTCCCTTCCCACTATTCAAGAGTGCTAACTTTGGCATTCTCCTCTCCTCTATCCTCATAACATGCACCAGGCCTTACAGGCTTTTCTTTGTTAATATCTCTTCAAATGCTTCAACTTATAATCTCTCCTTGATGTTTACATTTATGATTTTATCTTTCCATGTGATTTTCTCTATCCCTCTCAAAATCCTCGTTCTTGCTGCTTGTAATGAATGGTATTATCTCCCAGAATAGCTGATAAAGCTGTTAAATGAGTTATGATGCATTTACATATTCAACATGTATGGCAGACTTTCCTGTAGGTAATGGAATTAATTAGGATGTTTAAGTTGTTTCAATTACCAAAAGTAATTGTAGACTAATATTATTCTCCATCACAATATTTGAGTATCCAATTTTAACTTGTTTATGAGTGCAGGGATAAAGTAAACCTTTTCTTTTTGTCAGAGAAATAATTTATTTTTAATCTCAGATGACTGCTCCTTCAAGAGTTATGTTCCTGTGTTCATGTCTCTTCATGTTGGGTATGCCACTATTGCGACTATCTTGCTGGACAGAAGCAGAGGATGTTGTCGCTGTCTTCATTATGCTTACAACTGCACCATACTTTCTCTTCTTCTGCAGGTAATAGAAACAATGACATGATTTCTAATTTCATAAAACATCAACTCATTATACTTTATACACATTTTCCTCTTTCTGAGCTATGGGTATTTACTTCTGTCAAATATTAATTATAGAACATATCAATATGATCTCCAGTCCATTTGACCAAAGATGTATGGGAACTAGGATACAAACATTGCTTGAGTATCTTGAGACAGTTTGGGATCCACATTATTAGTATCAAATTCAGAAGGCGGACGGGGTTCAGAAGGGGACATCTTGATTTACAAATTGTCATAGAACACAATCAGTAACTGACGTAATAAAGGGGAGGGGTTGAGAGTTACTGGAAGATAATAGATGGGTAAGTGTTCTGAAATTGTATGTAGCATTTATTGGTCAAAATGCTTGCATGTAAGGTAATCAAAGACTGAAGTAAATTACCAAAAGACATGCTAAACAAGTTATATCAAATAGAAAGGAGGCTGCACATTCCTGCATTAAACTGCCTCATCTTTTTCACCTTTTGTCACTGTATACTTCAGCAACAAACTTTTATACTATTGAAAACTTTCATTCATGAAAATTGTCAACAACAATGCAATTTTTGACATATTTAATCCTACAAAATACGTTCTCTACCATTATCATAATTATTATTTAATTGTTGTGATTAGCCATTTGTCTTGTTGACAACTACCCTACACACTTCCACATTTCAAATTCTTTCAGTGTTTGAGGTAAATTGATTAGCATAGCACTTGATTATTTATTCCAGTCCCAGACTCCCTTTCTTGGAATAAACATTTTCCGGTTTCCTTTTACCTTAAATCGGGAGATAATTTATGGTAATGGTAATCTCATTCCTTCCATGTACTTCGCCTAATTTTTCTTTCAATATCCATCCAGGTTTCATCACCAAAGTATACCTTACACATTTCAAGCAGTGTCTTCACCCACCTTCTATTGTCCAATTGAGCTGTCTGGAGGCTCAGTGGTTAAGATGTCTGACTGGGGATTGAAAGTTCACCGGTTCAAATCCCTGTCTCAATGAGGATTTTCATAGGCCCTAAACCCAACCTTCATCCCTGGCACAGCTTGCTCTGTAACGCGAAGTACACCAGAATGCTTCCATGGTTCAGATGCCATGTTTAACTGTAGGTCCCCTGTACCCAACAGGCGGCTACGACAGGTTGAATGCGCAGCTGGTAGAAACCCTGTTGCCAGGTCATTACAACCACACAGATTTATTATTACTGTCCAGTTACTCCCAATCCCGTATTTTTATCATGTCAGCAACTGATTGTATTCTACAGTTATTTTCACAAAAAAAAAAAAAAAAAAAATTCTAGCTAATCTCCTTTGGACCAAGTCCAATTCCTGTTTTTGATACACTAATGACTGTCACATACTACACAACTATATTTGAGCAACAAACCGACCAACATTTTGTATCATACCAATTCTCTTATATCCTGATACATTGCACAGCAGTCAGTAAACCATATTAGATTTGTCTGAAGAAGAATATTGTTATATCCAAACTCAGGGTTCTGTTAAAATACTTACCACAATTGAAATTTAAATAACATAGGAAATTAGACTTTATGTACTGGAATTCTTCCATTACTAGTATTATTTTATCGATGTTACATAGTAAGCATATATTTTCCTCACTTTACTAATTTCTCAACACAGCTATCAATGATACTTTACTTGCGATGAGGTTATGGTATGATGTGTGTGTATATTTTTTGTTTCCAGAGGATTTAAGACTGTTGGTCCATTTGTAGTGATGATCTACAGGATGGTGATGGGCGACCTCCTCAGATTTGTATCTATCTACCTTGTTTTTGTTATGGGATTTTCACAAGGTAATTTTTAGCATAAAACCATTTTTATTTGGGATTGGGCTAGATTTCTTTTGTATAAATATGTTAATCTTCATGCTGAAACAAGAAAACAAAGGTTCTTTCCTCTTGCATGGTGGTATAAGTGAATTAAATTATTATGTAATTGGGAGGATTGGTTTTGTGGTGTCATTTTCAAGTATTTTTAATTTAATTTAACTGCGATTGATAATATGTTCTGGTGGCAATTTTCCTGTAAACCCATTTTTTTCCCATTTTATTTTGCCAACTACTTTTGTCCTCTACTAATTTCAAGATTAAATTCTTTCAGTTTATCAATTCGAAATTGCTTTGATTTTTAAAAAAGAGTAGTGAGACTTTTAGTGGATCAGGAATACTTTTTCATTAGTGTATTCACCATCAATGTACCAGCTGCTAGATGGAACTGGTGATTTGTTTTTAAGTGAATCTGTTTAGTCAGTTGTCATTCATCTAGTTAGACAGAGATTCATGAACGCAGTCATCTGTGGCAATAATCATCTAATAATCAGGGAATTTGGCAGCAAGTTTATCATCCCATTTAAATCAATTCATATCATTTAAACTGTTGGTAAGTGGAGGGTGGTGGTGAAGTTTGTTTGCACCTCCCTTTCCCTCTCACCTCCCTAACCGTGATCTATTAAATAGAAGGAAAATCAAATATAAAATATGCAATATCTTATGAAAATTAATATTTACTGATGATAAAAAAGCATTATACATGGCTAGGGTCTGTAGATGAATGTGAAATATTCACAATGGAAATCTGACTATTCTACATAGCTCAAGAAATCTTGACAAATTTGGAGGAAGTTGAGGGCAATGCTGATAATGTTGTTTCATTTTGTAAGAATGTTCTCAGAAGAAAAATCATTACTTGAGAAAAGGTTAACCCTGAAATGTAGTGTTTTTTTTTTGTGTTTCTGTATTATTTAATGTTGCTGCTGGCCACCTCATTTCAACTTTGGTGAGTGTTGGGTGTAATTTATCTATCCTTTCCAAGTAAATATTGCCTCACAGCAGTTCTTTCATTCCATTGTTACCCGTTATGATGTAATATTACACAAGAATTCTTTGTTGTGCATAAGGTGCCGTTTTCAGAAAAGAAGCCAGTTCAAAGATGCAAGCAAACATCAAAAGCTTTTTAAAAATTCTCAAGACCACATAGTCTTTGTTCTACAATAGTTTACATACAACTTCTCATTAGTGCAACAACTTACATGCATACCAGATTCAAAAAAAAAAAAAAAAAAAAATACTGGAATGCTGGGCAAGTGTGAGTCAAGTCTTGTGCATTAAGTGTTCCAATCTCTGATAAACTAAATCCATATCTTGTATATGGTGGGTAAGTTAACTATTTCTGAATTCAAAAATTTTATTATATTAATGTACGGCAAAGTAACTTCAAAATAGAAATGTTTGCTTGTTTTGCTTACAATTTACAAACTATATTAGATGAAAGTGTTTTTAGGGATACAGTCAAAATTAGGGGACAATTTCACGTTTTAAGATAGTAACATTTTTTTAGACAGATGCAGTACAAAAAATTGTCAAAAATGGATGACTATAATGACCAATAATGTCTTCACTTTCCATAGAAAAAATATCTTTGTCCACTTGACGAGCTCTAAGCATAGATATTCCCACATAAAAGAGCAGAAAATCGAGTTTTCTTAATCTCTCCCCCCCCCCCCCAATAATTTAATTTTACAATGCTACCGTTGATTCTGAAAAATCATGAAATGGCAGTAATCGGAGTGTAAGCACCTTAGAATTTTGGCAAATTCTAGTTTCCCTAGTAGTAGAATATTCTATAGATCGATTGTAAAGTTGCTTATGCTGGACTTAGAAATTTCAAGAAAAGTAGTTGTAAACTTAAAGGAATTTTCCTGTAATCTTTCCTACAGTGATGATTCACCATAAAAATCATTTTAAAGTGTATTTATCATATCGTGAAATGTTTATTTTAAGAGATATTCTGGTTTGTTCACGTTTTAAAACACGCGATCAGAAAAGTAAAAATCTAAGATTCAAGATATCTTCAAACCGAGTAAAGCTACAACTGATCTTTTATCACCAGCTATAGTCAGCATTGTCCTCGATATTTTGGTAGTAAAATTAAATAATTTGCCAAAATTTAATTAGCAGTTTTAATTAAGAGAAAAAATAAGCTTTTTAATTAAAATGAATATTAATTTGAAATTTATATCAGTAGATAGCTCAAATTAAGACAATTACGAATATATAATGGTTTCGGTAAAGAGTTTAAGCATTTGTCTGGTAATTAAGTTTTTGAAAAATAGATTGTCTCGGATTGTTGTTGAAGCGCGTAAAAATTCCCCCAAGTTTGTCATGTGATGACTTTAGTTTTAAGACTATAGAAACCCTTTGGAATAATAAATTAAATTAAAACAGAGAGAACATGACAATAGAAAGTCCCTGTAAAAATTTTGAGTTAAACTATTTTGTACTTTTGGAGATATTAATTAAAAAAAGATTTGCCAAGGGCATAGGCTCTGTGGAGCCTATAAAAGATCGTGCAGTAAGCTCACGTTATTTCACTTGTACACCGGAAAGTAATCGCGCAACTCCGCGCATGATTTTCTCAGTGATGTTCACAGAAGTAGCTTCGTAATATGTAGTCTTTTCAGTTTCGTCGTGTCTTTACCTCAGGAGCGTTATGTGAGTTAACCTATGCTAGTTTGTTGAGGAGCGGGAAGCAGCTGGTTGGGATCTGGTTCACTTTGGTGGCCATGTTGGGATGTCGGTGTGGTTGTCTGCGATTATGATGTCTAACAGGAACTTTTAAAAATTTCAAAGGGGTTGTTCGGTAATTTCTCTCTCCACAATCTGCAATATTCTGGAAACGTTTGTTCGATCGCCTACTCAACTGTATAATGCTTATTTTGAAAAAATGTGACTTTTTAAATAAACTCCAAATTTTTTCTATCAAAGTGAACTTTTGTGTTTTCATAGTAAATTGTTTCAACCTTTTCTAAGTTTATGGTTTAAACAACTTTAGTGGCGACCTCTAAGCATTTCAGTTGAGATTCCTAAAAGGCTACATGGTCAAGTTAAAATTATTTTGTCTAAATTCCACAGAACTTTTAGTTAAGGCGCATTAGCCGATACTACCATCTCTGGTATGTGGTTTTGCCCCTTACAGGAGACACTATTAGGATTCAGAAACAGCCTGCATCTTTGTATCTGTAAGTAATAAATGTGTTCTTAAATAAATTGAACAGTCTTAATAAATTTTTATCATACCTCAGATATTTCACTCAAACTATGCAAAAATGTGTGCACATTCTCCAGCCAAACCTAGACGCAAGACGTGCATCCCCAGTCATGAAAATCATTGCAATTGATTATAAGGATTGTTTGTTTGTCTTGAATAATCAATTAAAAAAGGAGCTTAAAACCATAAAAAAAAACTTTGCACTTTTTTTATAACTGTTGGTATGACTTGATTTCTAATGAGCTGCATGCTCTTTAACATCGATTGGATCGTTAACTATTGTTTAAACTTGATTCCTCTGGCTGTTATTTTGAAACATGAACTACACAAATTTTTTAGCAGTAAATGCATACAGATTGACTATGTTACTCACCTGACTATTACACATTATTTCAAGGGAAGAATTTAACTCAAAACTGATAAATCAATGAACTTGTATTACTACACAATATGAAAAATTTATTTCCTGGTTGTAAGTTATGTTTTCGTTTGATACACTTATATATATTTATAAATATATATCAATTATTGACTAGTATGGATACAACAATGTAAAGAGTTTGCCATATATTAGATCTGCTTAGGTGTGTTATCCACATTTTGTATTTACTAATTTTCTTAGAATCTAAATATCACACTTCTACTCTTTTGCAGCTTACTACATAATATTTCTGTCATTTGACAATCCAAACACTCCTGAAGGTGTTGATGACTCAGTTTCAAATCCCATGCCTAGTCCAACTGAGTCAATTATGGCTATGTTCTTAATGTCAATGACAAATTTCGGAGATTATTTTGGAGCATTTGAAAGAACTGAACATGAGCTTGAAGCCAAGGTAAATAGTTGAAAATAAATAGCATGCTTGTACATCAAAACCATAACCTCCAATGTAACAGTAGAGCTATTTATTTGTGTACACTTTATTGAACTGAATACAGTTGTACCTTTTTAACTAACTAAAATTATGTATAAGTTCTGTTTAACACAGAGTACATAATTTTATTTGAAAAGTTCATTTCCTTTAGTTCTTAAACGCAAAAGATGTAAACACACATTACAGCTTCCATCGTGCCATATGTGTGGTGCCCAATTAATATTTTTTTTTTTTTTTTATGTGATCCACTCTTTTCAGCTGCTTTTTGTCATTTATATGGCTATTGTAGCTATTCTTCTGGTGAACATGTTAATTGCTATGATGGGTAACACATATCAAAAAATTGCGGAGACACGAAATGAATGGCAAAGACAGGTATGATCCATATATCCCGTATAAGCACACCTCTCGCATGCTGATCAGAAGTGAAATACAACATTATTATTACAGTGGGCACGCATTGTACTGGTGGTTGAACGTGGAGTTAGTCCAGCTGAACGCCTCAAAAAGCTTATGTGGTATTCGCAGCCAATGTCTGACGGTAGGAGGGCTCTTGTACTGCGACTTCATCAGACGGTAATAGTAACTAATAATTCTTGCTTTGAAAAATAAAATAAATCGTGAAACTCACTTGCATAGTTCATTTCTATTGTTTGTTGCAGGAAGAAGATAAAGAAGATATGAAAGAAATCTTGGAAATGAAACGTGTGCATGATCGAATGGTTAAGAAACGTCAGCGTGGTTGCAATAAAGCTATGTCATCCACACCAAGTCCAAAAAGACTGTTGCTCTGAACATAGAAATCTATGAAACTATCGCTAAATATTATGTAAGAACAATGCTACATTGGAATTTTTTTATAATCTGCAATATATAAATATGTATTGTCCATACCGAAAATAATTCTCACTTCGTAACTGTTAATAGCCAAGCAATTGTGAAAAATTGTTCAAAATGATTTTAGCTTTCTTATTTTCCATTATAATTATAATTTTAATTTTATATTACTTTGTAGTGGTACCATGTGTTCAACTGATCTTTTGTGGAATAGAATGTTTATTTTTCCTATACTGGTAGCAACTTGGTTTTGCAGTTGAGTTTCACCTAGTCTGGAGGGTAGAGGAAACGTTCATGTGGTTGTAATGACCAGGTGACAGGATTTTTATTGTCTGTGGATTCCACTCCTATCATACCCTGCCTTCACCTAATCTGGTAAACCTAGCAGGTATAGGGGATCTACAGTTTAACATGGAATCTGAACTATGAATATGTTTTGGCATATTTCACATTACGCATCGAGCTTTGACACACATGAAGATTTGATTAAGGGCCTCTGAAAATCCCAGATTCAAATCACGAACTTTTCCATCCCCAGTGTCTGGCCGGAAATTGAAAGGTCCCCAATTTGAATCAGTTGGTAAATGTAGCATTCCAATTAGCTGAGAGTAGATTCACATCATCACTTAATTTAAGTCATCCTCAACCTTTAACAATTTAAGTTGAGTAGAAAAATGGATCTAATACCTTGTGGGCCAGAAACCTTAAGAATTCAATAGTTAGGTGTATGTTTCAATGCATTTTGTTGTGCATTCAAGTGTCAATAAATCTAAGTGGTCCACAATCTCTCTGCTTCTAATTTATTGAAACAGTGCCCATCTCTTACATGTACTGGACACAAATTATTAGCTATCAACAATAAACATAAAATAGACATTAATAAGAGTGTGCATTCTAAAACATTTAACTATATTAAATTAAATAATGAGAGGCCTGGCTTGAAGATCAACTCAACTGACAACCAAGGGGGTGGTTTTCTGAGCATATAATGAATAATAACAGTGAATCATGAAATAAGTTTGGCCACATCTCAAGGGTCACTAAACATGTTTTTAAGAATTTTATATTGGTCCATCGGTTTTTCCGGAAATGCCATTCTAAAATCTCCTATTGGGCTATTGTCTTTGGAATCTTGTAGTTTGATTTGGTCATTAACAAACATTATCAACCAGTGGTACATATACGAATTTCCGAGCCGGGGAAAAAACTGAGATTGATGCCCCTCCGAACATCATTTTGCCACCCCCATTGTCAGAACATCCTTTGTTTGTTACAACTGGAGAAGTCTGCAGAATGTGTCATCTTCACAGCTCATAAAATGAACCGTGAAGGTGCTGGCCCAGACCACTTATTTTTTTAATTCTTTCATAAAAGAAGCTGTCAAAATATGACTTAATGAGAACACCCTTACCAGAGACATAGGTGACACATATAAACCAGAATTATCAATACTCAGACAGGAAAATAACAACCTCTAGGCAGGAACTGGCAGTGGAGCTGGCATTACCACTGCCATGCAGAGCCATGATGCCTGGTGATACCTTTTCTGTTTGTTAAACTGTGTTGAAACTGGGTTTTAATACTAATATCCATAAAATTTGCACCAAATTGTCTTATTCTCTTGACTGCTATCTGACACCTATATGTGAGCCATATTGTATTTGGAGGATCAAATATATATTTAGCTACTGCACTACTTAAAGAAAAGTCTGTTAGAGTCCATTTTATTGCAACATAAGTATGTTTGCAGCTACAAGCTGAATACATATGTGGACTTGAAAGCAACAGATGTTAAGCAACTGGGGAGAGTCTCTGACATGAATTTCTCAGCTGAATGTGTGACTGACAGAAATGGCTGATTCGTTCAGTCTGCTGGTATTAGGATAAGTGAGAGATTTTGACTGTTTCACACCCCCAAGCAAATGTTGATGACCCTGCCTAGTATCCTGAGACTCTAATCAAATGCTGATGGCAAATTCCACCCAGTTGAAGAAACAAGTCCTGACAAGTACTGTACTCAAGCTAATTCAGACAAAACTGAATAAAACTTATTAAAGAATAAAAAATTCCCATATACAAAGAAGAAAATAAAAGAAGTAAAGTAAAGAATCCACATACTGCAATAGGGAGGTGAGAAGGTTAAAGAGGTTAGAGAGACAGCAACACAAGAGTGTTAAGAGATAGGATGGCAATAGGGAATACTTAAAACAACTAAACAAGCAATTAATAAGAGCAAAGAGAGACGCAAAGGAAGGGTACTGGTGCAGGACAACCACTAAATAATGCATCTAGAAATTTCTATGGCTATAAGAAAACTGAGGGGAAGGGAAGATATTCTGACTATTGTAGATAAGAACGTAGTTGAAGTCACTGAGTATTTTAAAATGGCAGAAATATTGAGTGACTGGTTTAGTGAGATCACTAAGGTATAATCCTCTGATGGGAGGGAATGACTCAGAGGAGAGTCTCCCTAAAAATATAAATGATGACACTACAAAATTTGAAATAAATTCTCGAGAAATTATGAAGGAGCTCAGAAAGTTAAAAAATGTAAAGGGGCTGGTATAGATAATGTTACTACAGATTTATTGAAGATTGAAGGATGCAATAATGTTCGTTACCTTGAAATTTTATTTAACATGAGTCTCGTGTCTTGCTGCTTACCAGAGGATTGGAAAAGAGTGATAATAGTATCGGTTCATAAAGTAGGGGTTACAAATAGTGTCTAAAATTACTGGCTAATTAGTTTGACATCAGTGATAGGCAAACTGATGGAGAGATTGATATGCAACTACATTAGAAATGTCTGTGAGGAAAGAAACTTGTTTGCAGATAGATAACATGGCTTTAGATAAGGATATTCATGTGAATCTCAGATGGTGGACAATATGCAAGATATTTCAGATGAGTTGGACAAGGGAGGCCTAGCTGATAGTGTGGCACTAGATCTTTCCAAGGCATTCGACAGAATGAGCCATAAAATGGTTTTATTGGATGAAGAAGTTACTTGCTGGGTAGAGGAATTCTTAAAAGCAAGAAAGCAAAGTATTAGAGTAGGAAACACATTATCAAAAGAGGTGGAAGTATTTACGAGAGTCCCACTGGATTGTTTATTGGAACCGTTGCTGTTCATTATTCTAATGGATGATCGTGTTGATGGGTTATGGTCAGAATTTAAGTTGTTTGCAGATGATCTATAGGTATACAATAGGATCAAAACAGGCGAAGACTGAACAGCGGCAGGATGACCTGGATAGAATATCTAAATGGGTAGGTCAGCATGGAATGAAGATAAATGCCAAGAAGAGTCAGCTTATTAGGTTCATAGATAAAAACTAAATGTTAACTGGAATACCCGTGCGAAAATTTCGCAAATACAATAAAGAATCGGGTTGGGGGTTTGTAACAGGTTGAAAGAAGAATTGCCTAATTTGTTTCGATTGTTTATTTGTTTGGTGTAATAAGTACATAGTAAAAGTCAATGCCAGTGAAGCAGTTTCTTAATATCTCTGAATACCAGCGAGGTGTAGCACATATCACAAATGCAGTCTTCACAAACCATCATTGTAAGTCTTTCCCACACTATACTGGATTGAAAGAATCTTGAGTTTCTGAACACAATCACAATGAAATGTCAATCACTTTGCACTTGACATGTTTCTTCTATTGTGGTTACTTTCAATTCATTTAACATTTTTATTAATATAGAATAAGGTGATTGTATATTTTAATTTAAATACAGGCTGTAAAGATGCTGTTAAAATTTCATTTAGTATCAAAGACCTAGTTACAGAGTTTCTTACCGGTTGCATAGTGCACCACTCTCGTATCCATCTAACTTACTCTGGTAATCCTACCAGGAAAGGAGACCTACAGTTTAATTGTGGAATTCCAGCCACAGACTGTCCTTTCAAATCAATGCTTTGCCAGGGGTAAAATTCGATTTTAAGACACGTAAAAGCTGCAACGAAGACTGGGATTTTAACCGGGGATCTTCTGTACCCCAATCGCATACTGTAGCCATCTAAGAATTTAGGCCAAATTTATAAGTAATGAAACAGATGTTTTCAAATATAATAAAGTAAATGTACTCTTTTTGTATACAATGTACTGTTTCCACTATCCCAAAACACACAAATATAGGGTGCTTACCTTTGACACACAGGGGCGTAGCTACTATGGGGCTAGACGGTGCAGTACAACGGGGCCCCTAAGCTCAAGGGGCCCCCAAGTGCACGCTTGGAAACCCCAAGCACAGTTCAGAGGGCCCTCACGGCAAACTGGCGACCTTTTTTTTTTTTTAGCTCTTCCATCCTGAGACACAGGGAGGCACCTCCTCAGCTCAGGGGGCCCCTACCAGCAACACAAAGCAAAAAAAGTCACCCATCTGGCCTGAGGGGCCCAAAATAAATTTTTTGCACCGGGGCTCTTGTTGACCTAGCTATGGCACTGTTGACACAATATCTGATGGATGATGAAATGAAATATTAAGAATGCTTTAAAACAGGGTTTCTGAAAGTGGGTTATGCAAACCTCTAGGGCTGACTGGGTATCTTGAGAGTGCAATATGCAACATGGTGAATTGAGATTGAAAATGAGCAAAATTACTCCTAAAATCAAAATCTGGTGACAAGATGCAAGCTCATCCTTAAAGGGGTTTGCCATTGTTTGGAAAATTTCATAGGGGTGCATGGAGCGGAGATTTTGAGAATCGCTGCTGTAAATGACACAATCTACATTTTACAATCATCTGAGGAACATGGAAGTGAGGTTGAAGAAAAGACATTTTTTTAAAGTAATCGATTACATCAAATCAACATTTGGCCATAAATGACCAAAATTTTGCGAACTGCCTCCATATGCATCTCCGCATCCACTAGCCAGACACTGGACCACACCATAAAAAAGTAAACCAAACTACTGCCAGTGGGGTATCAGCCAAGTGTCAGATGACGAGGGTGTCATTCGAGCTAACTACAATTCTTATGGCATTCACTCGATTGAAGTATCACTGTGGTGACTATGCAGACCAGATTCTAGTGTGCCCCAATCTGTATGCGTTACAAAATCAGTTGTAGAGCATATATCTTTCACTAGGTAAATAAACATTAAATTATATTAAGTTTTAGTGAATCTTACATTATTAACTTATAATAACGAGTGAATTGTTAAAAAAAACTGTGTTAAACTACTTGTAAATTATTTCAGAGTTATCAGTTCGCATGATCGTGATGCCGGTTGAAAATTTGAGTCGGGTAGTTTGAAAAGGAAACTAACTATCATAAGAAATCTGGTGCTTTAATTCATGATTTTAGTCTTAGGAAAAGCGGCAAACATTATTTTTAAATCTCTGTGCATTTGTTTCAAGGCATTTATATATGTTAGTTTATCCTCATTACTAATTTGTCGACTTTATGTTTTGTTAATTTTTATAAATCTTCTAATGTAATATTTTAGAATTCAAAATTTATTTATTTATAAATTTCACATTTCTTGTCAATCATTAGAAATACCTACTTTCGGTTCACAGTACTTTGCTTAAAGGGCCTCGCAAAAATCTGCTGCCAGAGCATTGCAATGGTTAAGGCTGCTGCTGAAAAAACATAATAATTCAGAATATAGTAAAACTTTTCAATTCATAGAATAACATTTAACTACAATCATTTCAAATTACCTTCATTATCTTTTGAACACTTCCACTTTGCAGGTCATAATGCACATCCTTTTCCAGAGGGGTACTTATTTTGAAAGCAAGGTTCCACTGAATTAAACTAAAATGCTACCGGATTGCAAGGAATGTCATAGGATTGATGGGTGAACAGATATGTAGCCATCTATCTGTCTATTGCGTTGCTTGTGTTCTATTTAACATGTGCATGTTTGTAAAGAGTGCAATATACAAGGTGGATATTGGGAACTAACCCAGAATTAACCTAAGTGATTAAAGAAAACTGCAATCAGTTTTATATGTTTTGCATTTTATGTGCATGAAGGAACTCTCACCACCATTGAAGATAAGACTGCAATGCATCATAAATACATAAGATACATCTTTATAGAAATTATAAATCAACACATAAAGAAAATAGATGTCTGCTTGTAAGGGTGCTTTTGAGATGGAAAATACACTTTCACTCATAGCAGTGATACATATTTTTTTTAAATGTAACTTTATACAATGATAGTTATCAGTGTCTCCATCAACTTAACTATCACTGATGTCAAACTACATCAACCTATACCACATGTAAATCTAAGGAAATGAAATAGAATCTATGAATACCAAGTATAATAAGTAAAAACTTTCATCATACAAAATTCTAAAAAAAATAAAGTAATATTTTTCCATTTTAATCTATCAGAACTATGGTGCATATCAATAATATTGCATTTCTTATCATACAAACTGAAAATATTTATATTTATTATTGATACATTTTTTCTGGAAAAATTTTAAATTAACCTAGCAAATTAAATAACGAGGGTCTCACTTTTAAGATACAACTGATGGGAAGGAGTAAAAAAGAAATGCTAATAATATTTTTTCTTTATATATTTTATATAAACTACATCAGCAATGAAATATAATAATTCACACACTGTAAAAAAAATGTAATGCAGTATACACAATTTCCTCCACAGGAGAAGGTCATATATTTACAAAAAACACATCATTCTTTGACATGGATAGAGATCTCCCTTATTTTTCCTCACAGATATAAAAAATTGATTTTAGCAACTGCTGCTGAGTAAATTCCAGAAAAATGAAAGCAAAGGTAAAAAAACACTGGAATAAAATATGCAAAACATTGATATATAAAGGTCACAATCTGAATAAGTGTGCAGATTTTCACATCAGAAATTTAAGTTTTGTTTCTCCTTTTTTTTTCAACAATAGCAACAGTCTAAACAAAAATATAAATACGACACATTTTCATTGTTTGAAAAGGGTAAAGCACTCATTTTATTTCTAATGATGATTTTACTTTAATGAGCCCTATTATAATAATTTGATATGTAAAAAATCACTGAAGGTCAGTGCATAAATGGCTGAAATCATTATTACACTCACAAACATTAAGAAACTCCACATTGTGTATATTTAAGTTTTTCTCTCGACAGTGACCAAATTCATTAACAATCATTCATCATCTCACTTGTTCAGAATTTTGCAACAGAAGTCCACCAGCTATGAATTTCTTCTTGGAGAATTGGTCAATAAAACCTTGCCTGCTCTTTCTCCTGCACTGTAAAGCACTAGGTTTTCAGACTGATAGTTCTCCACAAGTTCCTCCACAGAGTTAAAACTCTGCAAAGAAATGATAAAAGTTACAAACCATCTGTTTTTCGTACCTCATACCACAAAAATGTTTAAAAGAATGAAGCAATGATAGGATAAACTTTGATAAAATTACACGGCTCCAAATATATATATTTGTATATAGGAATTAAATTAGGATAGGGAAATGAGCCACCACTTACCTTTAGATGATGGATGTGGGGTGTGGGGTGTGAACACACAGAAAAGACAAAAACACAACTGATAAAGAAATTTTCGGGACGAGCTCTTTGTTAACAGGAGAACATTATGTGAAGTGGGTGATGTTGGAGACTGTTGGCCAGTAAAATGGTGGGGGTCAATTCAACAGAGGAAAAGTAGAGGGGCAGTGATTCAGAGCTAATACCCAAACATAGATAAATATCCAAACTGATCTCTGGCCGGTGGGAAGAGCAAAATATAATTAAATCTAAATATGAAAAATTAATTCCATTCTGCTACTTAGCGTCTTTTTTTCATTGTTGTTATATATATATAATAATAACAATGATAGCAATTTTAATTTAAAAAAAACAAAGACTCTATCAAGTAAACATCACCTTAGGTTAGTGGTGTACGAGTGGTTTGCTCAGTTTAAAAATGGCGACAGACGAAAATGTTGCAAAAATTCAAGAGCTTGTGCTCTCAGACCATCAACAGACAATTGATCAACTGTCAGAGATTAGTGGGTAATCTTGGAGCTCAGTTCAGCGAATTTCAACTGAAGATTTTGGAATGAAAATGGTATCTGCCGAGTTTGTTCCTCGGGCTCTGACTGACAATCAAAAAGAACGTCGAGTTGAAACATGTCATGCTTTGAAACAACAGCTTGAAATTGATTCAGATTTTCTGTCAAATGTCATTACTGGTGATGAGTCATGGTGCTATGGTTACGACCCAGAAACAAAGCAGCAGTCAAGCCAATGGAAGACGTCATTGTCACCCCGTCCAAAAAAATGTCGTCCAGTCGAATCAAACATCAAAACAACGCTCATTTGCTTTTTTGATGCCAAGGGCATAGTTCATTCAAAGTCATCAATCAAACCTTTTATTTGGAAGCAACAGTGTTCTCCAAAAAAAGACCCGATTTGTGGCAGACAGGAGACTGGTTCTTCCACCGCGACAATGCACCTGCACACATAGCTGTCTCCGTTAGACAGTTTTTGGTTAAAAATGGCATGATTCTGCTGCCCCATGCACCTTACTTGCCTGACCTGGCTCCGTGCGACTTTTTCTTATTTCTGTGTGCAGGAAAGGCCATCAATTTGACAACATTGAAGAGGGCAAGAAAAAAATGAGGGAGGAGCTGTCAGCCATTTCTAAAGATGACTACAGAAAATGTTTTGAACAGTGGAAGCACTGGTGGGACAAATGTATTAGTTGTAATGGAGAATATTTTGGAGGGTGTAAGGTTGTTTTGTATAAAATTTGAAAATATATAGCTTTTAAAAAATAATTCCAGTCTTTTTTGGGTAACCCCTCATATCAGTAGGGCATTATAGATTTTAAATAATTTCGTAGTAAAAGGACACACAATAAGGTTGACTAACAATGTCGAGTTATCTTACAATTAGATTTTAACACTTCATAATTGAAGGGTTTTTATACTAAAAAGTAGGAAATTTTAAAATAATGATAAGGGTGAAAGTCTCATTTAAATATTTCAAGGGAAAATGTAGATATTTAATTTCAAAGAATGGGTTAATAACCCATAAATACAAATTTACACAGAAGAATTTTAAAAGAAACTAGAGTTGGAAACAAATTTTTCTACATTGAAAAATCTAGTGAGAAAGTCGTAAATTAAAAAGTCAAATATTGTGTTTATTCACTTTGATAAATGTGTGGCTGGAGATTTTGCCAGTGTAAAAATGCAATATAGTCTTCCTTTATTTAGAGTGATTGTTATATTTGGAGTGAATTTCATTATTGATACTAACTTGCATCTTGGTAAAGGATCAAATCCAATAAACACTAGTTTCAGCTCAATGTTACTCCTTGATAACAGTTATGTTTCTACCATTTTTATTTTGAACTTCTTTTCATCATTTATCTTATAGACAGTTTATTTAAAACCCATTCTGTGGATCTGTGACCAATTTTGGAAAGAACTACCTGCAAGAGTGCATCAGGGAAGTTAGCTGACTGGCATGGTCAGAGTTCACAATAATATTCTTAAAACCAAATATCAGTGACACACACAACAATTTGGCTCAGTGCACTATAATAATAATAATTCTATATGGTCATAATGTCCTGGTGAAAGGGTTTCTGTTGTCTGCACATTCTGCCCCTGTCTTAGCTGCCTTAACCTAACCCCATAGTGCTACCAAGTACAGGAAACCTACAGTTTAACATGGAATCCGAACCAAAGAAGTGTTCTGGCATACTTCACATTACACAGTAAGCTGTACCAGAGGTGAAAGTCAGGTTAACTGATGTGGCGCACAATAGATTGGACAGGTACAACGGACCTAGCATGAGTTTTCTACAATGATCAAGGTGAATGCGGGACGGTCCCAGACTCCACCTCATGAACTTCATATTTCACAAACAAAAAACATACTTATCACATGCATCATAGTTACAAATTTCACAGACAGATGTCAACACTTCACTTCTCCCATTAGTACATAGTATGACCTGGCATTAAGTATAAAATGACAATGCCAGCCATAAAATCATAACTCCAAATTTGCCAATGATTTTTAAACTCATCAAAAGGCAGCCAACCCCGTAATGTTGGGAAAATGTGGAAAAGAAAAAGAAGAGAAAGTATTCCTGAAATGCTTCCAAAAGTCACTGGCAAACTTTAATTCTCTTAGGGAAGATGTGTGGTGCCTTTCAAAAAGATCCCACGCAATAAAGGCGCATATATCTGTGTCATCATGGGCAGTTAAACACATCTCAGTGATGCAAGATATATTTCAAGGGAAAAATAGTTTTTTATCTCATCATTTAACATTCCTGTTCAGCAAAATTTATTTATTTTATCTTTTATGAAAAGTAGTGGATTTTCACCATCTTTAACACAAATAAAATAAAATAAACTTAAGCTTATTTTTTATACATGCTGATTCTTTTTCCAGTTTACAATCAATTTACACTTTTCTTAAAAACTGTATCCTCCATCTATATCTCTAAAACAAAAACCAGATAAATTTGAGCTAGAAAAACTCAGAAACTACAATGCAGATTTTGATGGAGTTTTCACTGTTTTAAAGCTTATAATCTCAATTGAATTGTTTGGCATGTCTTATGTTTCAATTTTATATAAAACTGGAGCATTAAATGAAATTATGAACATATGGTGACAAATGCCAAAGATGGAAAAACTAGATGTTGTATACTGCGCCATAAATACACAACTACAATGTGTCTCTGACCATAGCCTTTAAAGAAAGCAAAAAAAAAAAAAGCAGATTACAATTATGACTATTTTGCACATTAAAAAAAAAACTTGAAATATTCTTTCCTTTAATTCGAGATATTCAGTTTTTAAATGTCATAGACGGCAATATTGAATGCAAGAAACTAATACCAAGAAAAAACAGAGATTTTCTTTGATCACAGTCTCTGTCAGCACTACTACAATGTCTCTGGCTATCATCATTAACTGGCACCACAGTTTGTAATTCCTGAAACTCACTTAGTTCTGAATACTTGATATACAATTCTAAATAGCTGATATTTAACAGTACAGTTAAGGAATATATTTTAATTTTCAGCTCCAGTGGCAGGTGAAATAACATAATGAGAAAATGTTTAGCTCCAGTGGCAGATTAGTCTGCATAGTGAGACATTTCTAATGTTTGATACTGTGAAAACTTGGTCAAAAACGATTCAGCAGTTTTCAGGTAGTGCTAGATTATTCGTAAAATAAGTGTATTGCAATGTCTTAAAAATTCGTTAAATTTTAACTTTCAAATTCTGAAAATCCATTCAAAATCTGTATTTTCTGTGTGGTGCCGGAAGAATAAACAGGCACATTCCAGATACATTTTTATGTATGTGGTATGTATTAATTCACATACGGTCTATTTTTCAATTTTCGAGCAGCAGATGTAATTAGGTTGAAATGTAACCTGGACTAAAATAAAAACTAGCATTCCGTATCAAAGCATCCGAACCACTCCATTCTTAGAACTGTGCTGCTAAATCACAGTATCGGAAATGGCCAGTATGAAATCAATTAATCTAGGTAAGCTTGTATCTTTTCGGACAAATAAAAATAGGGTACGGATAAATCAACTTCAACCCACTCCTTTTTTGGTAGGGTGTGGGTGAATCTAGATTTGCTTTAATTCCTAAAATGGATGGTGCGAACTGTATGAAACTTGGTACACATTTCTCATAGTGTGAGTAAAAATAGTGAATGGGTAAATCAATGCCAACTAGACTGGGCAACACTGGGAGCTCTGCTAGTTTTCCATAAAAATTAGAGAAAAACAAGTAACAGTAATCAATTTCTTGATTCTTCTGATGGCTGCCTTATCCACTTCAATTCCCTTTTTGAAAAATTGCAATTTTTTAATGTTTTTGCTCTTGCTCCGCTATTAGGTTAATTTATTTTACAGACAATAATACAAAATAAAGTAAACACTCAGATATTTGAATTAAACATAATCTGTATTTCAGAAGGAAGCAATATCCAGACTTGCAACTACAGAAAACTGCTTAGTCATAGTATCATTATTTATCAAAACTTAAATACTAACCAGCTCATTAGCTTTCTCTGTGCCGAGTGCATATTTGCCATCAGGTCTTTGTCGTATACTAATGTTGAAAACTCGAGTTTTATACCATAATGTTAACGTCAGTGGATTCTGAGTTTGGGTAGATGGTCTTACAACAAAGTTTCCATCTTCAGCTGGAAAAAAAAGGATATTAAAATTTAATAATGTGAGATGGATTTCCAATAAAACAAATTTTTACCCTTTTAACAATTGACAGAAACAAAAAGGGCTAAACTTACTGTTGCGTAGCAATTCCTCTGCTCTACGTCGATCAATACTGTGAAACCATGGCATTTGTTTGAATGAAACTTTTGTTGGTCTTACACCTGCACCTGCCAATGTAAAAATACACATAAAGATTGTTAGGAAACGTAGGCGCCATAAAACAGATACATTAAATATTTGGACAGGAGAATAACCAGCGCTAAACAAAGTTGAAGATTACTGCAGTGTAAAAGCATGGAAATACAAAGCTCGATGTGTGTATATATGTTTTTGTGTTTCAATGCCACAGTAATCTTCAACTACGGTAAGTGTTGGTTATTCTCCTTTCCAAATGTTTAGCAAAAATATACATACATATACTGCAATCGTTACCTGTTGTGAAATACTAAAAAAAAAAAAAATGGTGACGGAGCTAGTGTCTTGGTGACAATATCCCCATGTGTTTAATTTGTGTTTTGTGCAGGCGAATTAAAGAAAAATAAATTTAGTTTACAGAGGCTGTACCTTGCTTATCCTGCAGAAGTGGGGTACACAACTCACAACACTACTATCAGCATCAAAATCTTTTCCTTTCTATCCTCTAGTTATTTCTCTTCTTTAATATCATGGTGCACCTTACCTATTCCCACATGTGTATGATTCTCATTCCTCCTGATTCTGGCAACAGATCAAACCATTCCTACTAATCCTCAATGTATTTACCTTAATTCTATCATTACATGACACCCAGTCAACTAATTTATTTTGTGACATAATTAACTGGTTATTGTAACAATTTGCCGGCTGTGTCATCTCAAGAGATAGTAATACTGTGTTGACAGCAAGGTCATTGATTTAATACTGTGAGACTGACTTTACGAGGTTTTGTGTAAGTCTATATTCCTATCAGAAAGTCAGAAACAATTCTCTAGTTCAATTCTGAGCACATGAGAAAATTTGTATCGTATTATTGGCCGAGCGACAGAATTCCTAGTTACACTGTGTTCTACCTCTGCTGTAACTATATGTGAATTGTGGAGTGTACATAGGATACTTTACGTAAATAAATAAGGTTTCTCCTTATATGAATGCATTACAGTTTCCAAGCCTGAAAAGGATCCAAACCTGGGGTATTTCATTTAAAACAAACTACCCTCCACCCAATATATAACTGGACAGATATTGAGCCACATCTATGTGTAAACATAAACAGAAGATTTGTTAAACTAACACAGTATGTGAACAGAGCATTTGGGGGGGGGGGGGAATTTGCCAAACACTTTGTTTAACAATTTATAAAAGAAAACAAGGATGCTACTATCTTATGCATTATTATAGTTATGTTTGAAAACTGTCTGCTCACTACATGATTTCTAGTTGCACTTTATAGCAACTGTACTCAAATTAGCAATTTATTTCACAACTTGTAGTACAGATTAGGATAAAAAATGATACTATATACTATATGATTTTTTACCCCTTAAGATTTATTAAATTTAATTAATATTATAAATGACATTAATTATTGTTACTTCCTTCTATATTAGTAGAAATAGTGGGCACAAATTGTATCGAATGCGATAGAACAGGATTAAAACTGCAGGTCAAGGGACTTCGAGACAGGATATCTAGCTGGTTAATTCAAAACTGAATGAAAGTAAATGTCAAGGATAGTCAGCTTATTAGGTACACACATTAAAAAGTAAAGGTACCTAATGATTTTAGGGTGTGAATGGTATTGCTTGTTTAAGACCTTAAGTGTAAATATCTTGGTGTAACATTTCAGGGTAAAGTCAAATGGGCAGGACACATTGTGGAGGTGGTAAGTAGATTTTTTAAAACCCTACAGTCATTGGAGAATAAGACTAGGGGATGTATCAAGGAAGTGTTACAAAACCTTGGTCAGACCATTGCTTGTATATGTTGCTGTAGTAATGGAACCCACAATTTACAGGAGCTTGACAGGGAGCAAATGAGAGCAGCTAGATTAGTTTGTTAAAGTTATCACAGAAAACAGTCAGTAACTGATATGGGCTGGGTGTCATAGGAAGACAAGAAGCAGATGAAAAGAGTACCTTGAGAGTAGAAGATTGGTAATAATGCTTGATTCAATATTTGTAGAATAATTAGTAGTAGTACATGGAAGAGGAAACTATAACCACTAGTTGGCACTTATTTCCAGTTATAAGGAAGTGGGAAAATTTCCTTTTGTTGGTAATGGACTTGGAGACTGGAACAAATAACCAAGGAAAATGATGAATAATTTATTAAAAGCACTAAAAGGATTAATAATTAAAATTTAAGAGTATTTTGAAAAACACTTAAATTGTTACAAACCAATACAACAATTTGCACCACAAGAACCTAAAGAACAAAATCCAAATTCATCACCACCTGATGAAAATGAAATTGTTAGACAAATCAAAAGATTCAAAAACAACAAAGCAGCTGCAGAGCTTCTAAAATCAGCGGGATCAAAAACTATAAAAGAGATCACATAAATGATCCAAGATTGGAAAAATGCGTTAATCCACCCTTTACACAAAAAGGGAGACAGAGCAACTGTTAATAATTACAGGGGAATCTCACTGCAGTCAGTACCATACAAAATTTTCTCCCAGTGTCTCCTTGATAGGGCTCAACAACAACTAGAGCCAAGGATCGGAGAATATCAAGCAGGATTTAGACCAGGTAGATCTTGCACAGAACAAACACTCAACCTAAAACTTATCATCAGACATCAAAGAATTTGTAGCAACCGTTTAGTCTCCACATTTGTCGATTTTAAAAAAGCATATGACTCAGTTGATCTAGAGTCATTATTCCAAATATTGAAAGAACAAGGCTTAGACCCCAAGACTCTTGCTTTAATACAACAAACACTAACAGATACAAAGTCCAAAATAAATTTTTTAGGGGACATATCAGAACCATTCATTATTAAAACAGGAGTAAGACAAGGAGACGGACTTTCTCCGTTACTGTTCAACTACGTCCTTGAAAAAGTGTTACAGGAATGGCGGAAACAAAAATAAATCCTTGGGATTGACCAGCCAATTATATTAGACAGAGGAAAATTAAATATAGATTGCCTAGCATTTGCAGACGACTTAGCAATCTTAACCCGTGACATTGCAATAGCCAAAAAACAGATCGAACTCTTGAAAGAAGTAGCAGAGAAAGTGGGTCTACAGATTTCATTCGAGAAAACAGAATTTATGACCTGCAATAAAGAAACACCAAAATACATGGAGACAAAATATAGAAAAATCAAACGAGTCTCATACTTCAAGTATCTCGGTGAAACAATCCAAGAGAATGGAACTGAAGCAAACGCTAATGAAATTAGATGCCAAAAGATGGAAACAGCTTATCGCCTAACATAAAACGTCTACAACAAAAAATGCATCTCCAAGCACACAAAACTGAGACACTACAATACAGTTATAAAACCAGAATGTCTTTATGGATCAGAAACACTTATTTTGAACAGAAAAAAAGATATAGAAAAAATTGAGAAAAAAGAACGCAAAATTATAAGGAAAATTTCGGGCCCAAGACTCATAGGAGACCAGTACAGACTCAAAAGTAATCAGGAAATTTTACAATATGCAGACATTCACAGTGATATTAGAAAACGCTGACTAAAATTTTATGGACACATCAAAAGAATGAACCCTAACAGACTGACAAGATAAATAGTTGAATTCTATGAAAGCCGAAATAAATTAATATCGGATACAATGAAATGGGTTGGAGAAATCAAGAAAGACCTCAAATTTGCAGGAATTGTTCCAGAAGATATTGAAAACATATTTAAATCTAAAGTTCACAAGTGGCAAGTTGAACGGGAGGAAAGATTTAAGAAAAGACCAGGCACAACATGGTCAGATGAGAGAAAAGAAGCCCACAGCACAGGAAATATGGGCACAAAGGAAAGTTAACAAACACTTTTGAGTACTTTGCGTAGTCATAATGGGTTTATCCGCAAATAATAATAATTAAAATCTGTAAAGGGCAAGAGTGAATGGCAGATGAAATTGCATTGAAAGAGTTTAGGGTTCAAAAATTCATTAAATATGAATGTAGGTATGTATGGAAATTGTCACTGGGGAATATGTTCCACTGCAATAAAATCAAACTAAACTAACCCTTTTACTTTCATGCCACCAGACTGTGATAAAACAATTTTCTATAGAACTTAAAAGATTAAAAATACACTTCAGAATACTCTTCAGCAATGAGTAACTAAAATTAATCATCTAAAATGAGTTTTCCACAGCATCAATAGGGAACCGATGCACTCACTACTAATTCTGTCAGGGCTGGGTAGATGCAGTTTCTTGCCTTCAGGAGTTGGAGGTAGGGGCCTCTGGAATGTTGAACGATCTACTGGAGGGGGAGGCCTTGTTGTAGGTGGTGGCAATGAGCCTGGTTTCTTAAGCTCCGGTGTAGCAGCTGGTGTTTTTTCTGTAAAAATTAATGACAAAATTACTGTTAGCTTTAAAAATGAAACCAATTCAATAAAAGCATCAGTAAGCTGATATTACACATCATATTGAAATGGATTGGGATGAAGAAATTAGGTCCTAGTTCACTACAACAGGCAACACAGTATTTAAATTTATATTACAAAATCATAAGAAAATACTCTTTGATCTTATTTTTACCAGAAATAATAACGTAATACTGACGGTGAATACATGAATGTGTGGCGATTCTTACAGGACAAACTTCGCAGGTGAATATATGAATGTGTGGTGATTCTAACTGAACAAAATTTTATTGTGTACACTATGCATTATTTATTTAACTTCTGTAAGGCATTTAGTTCTCTTACACTAAGCAAAACAAAAAAAAAAAAATCCTTGTTCTGAGTCATATGAAATAAATCTGATATTCAAAGAATGATCTAAGAAAATGTTGACAGATTTATAATAATTTTGAGGAAGTAGTGATGGTAGAAAAATCTGTATTTCGAAATTTCAAAGCATTTACATATTTACATGTCCCAAAAAATATTTTGCTTTAAGATGACAACTATGACCTTTTCAAAATAGATTTTCTGAATACAATAACTGTCAGATTTACACAAAATTGAAATAAAACAGTTCAATACAATTTTTTTTTACCAAGCTTATTCAGGATATATTGACATAAATGCATTATCTTAATTTTGTAATGACTGATGAGTAACTAGACCTTTGTTGTAAAGCATGACATACAAAGAACTCACTTCTTGATTCAAACTTGACCAGAAAATGAACTTTAATATTGAGAGACAGCCTACAAAAGAGTGCAGTTGGATAATGGCAAGTTAATATTGTTGTATAATGGTTATTCATGGTAATATTTTGTGAAAAAAATTAATTTCAGTTCTTTCAAATATACAAGAAATTAAAAACTCTACTTTTAGTTCCAAACTTTCAATCTAATCAGCTACTGGTATACATGCATCTTTTAGAAGTTCATGTTCACTAGTAAATTGTTCTATGGATTTAATTATGATTTCAAAGATTATGGTTATCTGTAAACACTTACAACAAAAAGTTGTATAACATTTAAAAAAGAATGATAACACATTTAATTTGTCTATGTTATATATGTGGATTCAATAGGCAGTTCTTAATGGGACCAAATACATGAATTGATGTAAATATAGTTACCTACATAGTTACTTACAAAGAGTAGTAAAGGTTAGAGGCATTACAAGTTTGTAACAATTGAAACTTTTCTGGCATATGATTACAATTAAGTCTTCATGGGTGTACTGCCAGATTATCATGTTAAAAACAATATTTTGACATCTTTCTGCATTATCTTCTTTAGGTGTAACATCTGTCAACTGAATGAAAGCTACTTAATCAGCTCCCACTGCTGCACCTCTTTTATAGCATGAGCTCACACATTACTTCCCATAAGTTGCATACTCTCACCACCACACCCCACCAATAAGTCCGCCAAAGTTCTGCATTCCAGCAAAGTCCATTGTCTGCCAGTCCCCAGCAAACTCACATGATCTTGTCAAACTTGCACCACAGAAAGTTTACATAACTCACTATGGCACTGTCTGATGCCTCTTATTATACAAATACATCCTCTCAGTAAATCACGATCTGAACTTCAGGATTTTCCATGTCTATAATCTCTCATGTAGGTGTAGGAAGACTTACATCAGACAGTCTCTCCACGCTGTTAAACACGTGTAAAGAGCATAAACACAACTTCTACCTACAATACAACACAATACAATAAATAAGCAGTTGCAAAATATATTTATAAACATGGCTACAGCAGTAATTTTAACAACATTAAAATACTGTCCAGGACATCACATTTTTGGTCAAGGAAACTACTGAAATTTTCCTCATTAATACTATAAACAGTGACAGCAGACTATGGCTTCGGGAGTCCTGAAAACTGTTTATAGCAAAACTGTTGAGGGAGTGTGGTGCATCTGGGATTGCTAAAGATTGGCAGATTACTGGCTCTTCTGCCATGCTGTGATACAAATGTTGGAGACAGTTACAGCCCAGGAGTAGTTGGGATAGGCAGCTAAAAGGGAGCAGCAGTTAGGTCAGTGTTATAACAAGGGCCAAGTCATCAAGAGCAGACTTAGAACCTGCAGGTCTGTCAACCAGTACAGATGATGTTATACTTGAAAAAGATGACATAGGCATCAAAATATTATATTACAGTATAATCTGGTCATATACTCATGAAGACTTAATTCAACCTTGAAAGTTTGTTTTACTTATGGATTTGATCTCGTCATTAATTCCTTTAAAAATAAGAAAAGAAAGGGAAATTAACCCACCACATACCAAAGTGGACGGATGCGACGAGAGGGAACACTTATGCTGACAAACAACTACACAATATTTTGGCATCTGTCTTGTTCACAAGTAGAAAAACGGGTCATTAGGCTCGGAACGTGTGTACACAACGAACGTTACCTAATGACTAACCGAGTAGTGGGGGAGGGTGGGGGCACGGCTAAGGATTAGACTATCGATATCGTTATACAATGTCTGAGATAATATATTGCAGGCGATAATGGCCCGTTTTCCTACTTGTGAACAAGGCAGATGCCGAAATATGTGCAGTTGTTTGTCAGCATAAGTGTTCCCTCTCATCGCATCCGTCCACTTTGGTATGTGGTGGGTTAATTTCCCTTTCTTTTCTTATTTATAATGCCTGCAATATATTATCTCAGACGTTCCATACCGTTATCGATAGTCTACTCCTTAGCCGTTCCCCCACCCTCCCCCACTACTCGGTTAGTCATTAGGTAACGTTCGTTGTGTACACACGTTCCGAACCTAATGGCCCGTTTTTCTACTTATGAACAAGGCAGATGCCGAAATATTGTGTAGTTGTTTGTCAGCATAAGTGTTCCCTCTCATCACATCCGTCCACTGTGGTATATGGTGGGTTAATTTCCCTTTCTTTTCTTATTTATATCACCTAGAAGCCGCTTCCATTTTCCTTAGTTGCATCATTAATTCCTTTAGTAATTTAGATCTGTGGCACTTTGGTCAAGAAAACAGTTAATTAGGAATGAATAGGAAATACTTCTTATAAAATTTAAAATTTCACACTTTTTGCAGGTATCATTTCAGAAAATTAATTTTCTTCGGGTTTGGTGCTGTGTTTTTTTTTGTTTTTTTTTTTTGTTGGTGATGCCAATGTTTCTGCCCAAATCTGTACCTTTCAGCAGGGCAATTTGCTAATCCATATGTTGGAGAGTCAAGTTTGTAGGGAAAAGAATTAGAACCATTTATGGGTTGCACAGATAGTTACATAAGAAACTCGATGCATTGTGTGAACAAGGTATGGAATGTTTATCTTTCATAAGATGATCTTGTCAGTTTCAATACAGTCTCACTTTTTAACTACATCCCAAGTGGGAGTCATGGACATCATAAAGAACAAAATTAATCATGATTGGGGTCAGCTGTTTCAGCATTTCTGGGAATGACCTATCTCCAACAGAACAACAATATGAATAGTAACATGTAGTAGTAATGGGCAGTCCCCTCCTCCGGAGGCAGCAAATTTTTTCATGGACAATTTTGTATATGAAGCTATTCCTACTGTTACAAACAAACTGCTGATCTGGTTTAGATACATAGATGAAATGTTTGTGGTATGGCCACACAGAGAAATTTTTTCTGGATTATATCAATAGTATTCATCCAAAAATAAAGTTCAATATGGCTTTCTTGAATGTTCTAATCAAAAGACAGAAAGGAAAATGAATGCATACATTCTGCGGAAATACTATTCATATAGACGACTGCTTTTCATCATCACCAACACAAAAAAAGGCTCTGATCAAAGGCTTATTTTTAAACTAGAGAGTGTCACAGATTATGACCATATCAGGAAAAAGAAGAAACATCTCAACTGTGTCCTGCAGAAGAATGGATACAGCACCCATATGATAGGCCATCCTTTGGACAGAAAAAGGCTTGGCAAAAACAATGACCACTGAAAAGAAATAGAACAAATCAAGAAGGCCTTTCAACCTTATATAAAGGGAGTCAGTGTGAGTATAGGTAAAGCACTGGCCAAGGTCAATATTCAACCTATCTTCAGAAGTAACGACAAAGTGAGAAGCATCTTAAGATCAGCGAAAGATCGCAGAGCTCTGTTAGAAGAAAATGGGGTGTACTAGAGTCCATGTGACTGTGGTCAAATATACATTGGTGAGACATCTCGAGTGGTCACCGTTAGATAGAAAGAACATTGCCGTCATCCAAGACTTGAACAAACCACCAAATTGGCAGTGGCGGAACATCATGTAGAAGGAGCACATAGAATTCAGTGGGAGAAGACTACAATCATTGCACAATGTAAAATTAGAAAATCCATAGAAATTTATAAATATACTACAAACTTAGACAAAGATGTGGTTTATGGATTAATTCAAATGTGGAAGTGTGTACTCACAGATGAATGTTGTAACAACAATAACCAGATCGCTCCACGTAGAGCAAACTTCTATGGAACAGCAGACACTCTTTGCCAGAGAGACACTACCATCTCCGACAGAAAAAATATAAACAGATCATCCAGTATATGAAGTGCATACATAAGCAGCCCTGACAAAGGCACCAGGTTGGGACCAAAATGTTGGCATCACCAGCAAGAAACATGCAGTGCCAAAGGAAATAAAAGGTAAGTATATATATTACATCTAACAAACATCCAGCAAACTCGAAATTCAATATCAGCAGTGTAATTACTTATTTCTGCTTAAATAACGTCAGAACAGCAACAAAACTGGTTTGTAAAAATTTACTATTATCATTACTGAGACAGGACACACTTTAACAAATGAAGAAACAACACTTCATTAACCCCATAAATTATTTTTATGTAATTTCTTCTCAAACAATTTAAACAATCCAAGAGACTTCCTTTATTCAATCTTTTGGCAAAATAATAATAATAATAATTAGAAGTTAATTTTCTAAAACTTTCCACTATATCCAGTATTTTCACATACACTTCAAAAGAAATATCTAACAATCCAACAGACAACATCATTATAACAAAAGATTTACCAACCTGAAATAAACAACTAGGTGAAAAAGTCAATTCTATACTGTTGCCTATGGTTCTATTACATGGAGACCAACAATTAAAAAACTGAATAATAGTAAATGTTTTAATATCTACTTCAAGTTACATATGTATTTAAATGCACACAATATAAAGTAACAAACACTGATTAATCTTAATACCCTCTTTGTGTATGTTCACTAGAACATAAAATCTAAAAATAATAATAATGATTGCTGAATAAAAATAAACTATTCATAACACAAAAAAACTCAGAATATTGCAAAGAGTAATTCTACGAAATATACTGCTGTCTGACTTTCTACAAATATTTATCCACATCTCCAACATATTTATACATAAAAAGAAAAAGATGTTGGTATATCTGTTTGAGATTAATGGGTTTTGACACCATTTGATCAATCACCATAAAAGTTGGTACATATATGTATTTTCTCCCAGAGGTATTTGCACTATCCACTTTGTTGTAACTCACCACAAAAATGAATAATTCCTTTCAGAATTTTCACTATCAATTTGCATTTTACTAACACCACAGAGTATCCTACTGCATAGACGGCATTGTCACATTTATTCTGTTTCTTACTTAAACTGCATTAACTGATTTTCAGAGATCAAAGCAAGAACCTTCAGACATATTCAATGGTGTGTTTCGTTTAGAGGCATGAAAATGGATGAACTTGATAAACTAATAGTCTCAGAACAAAAAATATAAATCAGTTCACAACCTCAATTTTTTTTTAAGTCATGTGTACAAATGCCCATAGTGCAATCTGTTATTACTATTATTCAATTACAACAAACACTACAATTACAGCGTACGATTGGTCCAATGAGTAATTTGTGGTTGCATTGTCAAGCTTTGAAGTTTCAAAATGAAACACCTGGCATGTGTTGTTCTAATAGCAAAGTCAATTTGCCACCACTTCCTGATCCTCCAGAACCACTTAACACTTTCTAGAGCATATTCATAAACACAACACATGTTTTCAAATGACATTGTTTATTTTAGTTGGTTCAATTATATGGCAAATAGAATTGTCAAATTTATTGTTCATTCATATGACTTATTAATTAAAAATGTATATAGTTCATTCATCAATTTATACCAATAAAAATAATGGAATCTCATCAGTATGAGCCATCTTACATTTTTACATATTTTTCTACAACTACTTATAGATGCTAGATTACACACCAACCATCCATTTTTATATATACGCAAGTAAATAAGTATGCACACACATCACAACGCCTGCCGGGTTTGCTAGTACAACACAAAACATTACATAATTTTGTATGAATAGATGAAATTGTATCATTACCAATAATCTAATTTGAGATGATGCTTTTAATCCTGGATATAATTCATCATTGTAAATCCTGTCAATAAAGTATTTCATACACAACTTTAGTGGAAAATACTTAAACATTAGAAATGCTTAAACATTTTCTTTGATGGAAAATGTCTATCATTTGGAACAATGTTGAACTATTAAAATGTAGTCTAAGGAAAATCCATATCTCACATTTATCAGTAGTCAATAAATAAATATGAAAGATATCAAAACCCTCTTTATACATCTTAAAACAAAAATTTATTAACTTACTATACTTAGGACATTCCACGCCAGGCACAAAAGACCTCTTCCAGCAGTGCCCATTTGAACACATCTTCAAAACTAAGCAACATCTCAAATTGAACAAAACCAGATTAACTTTATCGTTCACAAACTCATAAACAAAATATAAATAAAGTACAAAACATTAGAACAAGCTGAATGCTAAGCAACAAGTGGTGAGAACTTCTGCAATGGCAGTTACTCAAGAGACAAAAAACTAAACACGTTCTTGGAACCTAATAGCTTTAGCTGTGGTAACAAAAAACTTGAACTAATAGCCTGTTACATTCCAGATGTATTATAAACTGTGTCCTTCAGCTCGCAGTTATTATCACAAAGAAGGGGTTTGTGGTCGACTAATCTAACATTTATTTAGACTGATCTGACAAAACCTATTCCAACCCTGAATCAAGTTATGGGATAACATATGAAGAAGGGATTATATACAGCAGTCTAATACAATTTAAAAAATAAAAACAACAAAATAAGTTATATAATGTATGTTAGGATCAAAACATTTTTTTTTAATGGTTGTTTTAGTCACCTCTTCATACATAGTCTTGGATTACATTTAATCAGCAGTTACATTTCTCACATTTCCTTTGATATTCTCAACTAATTAAGACACAAAACCATAAAAAAATTTTTTACAAAGAATCTTTTCTTTCAAGAAACTCAACCACAAGGAAATGGTAACTTCTCCACGTGATGATGTACTCAATTACCCAAAAGAAACCATAATTGATTAATGAGAAATTTGGCATTTATTTGGATGTTTCAAAATTCTGCTTACCTTCAAAACATTCACAACTTCAATCAATATCTTCATTTAACTGTCTGTATTATTGCTTAAATTTTTTGTAATTTATCATCATTGATGCCTTTTGCCATTTTTTGTTTCATCTTTTCCATATCAGCAAAACATTTTCTTTCAAGATCTCTTTCCACTAAAAGAAATGAAAGCCACAAAGGCAAGACAGGGTAGATTTAAGGAGTGGAGAAAAGTTGTTTTAGGTTTATAATTGCTCAAAAATAAGTATTCCAAACACAGTATTGCAATGCTGAATACATAGTTCCAAATTCTGATTCCACATACCCTCTCACACCATCTTTCTCACAATCTATCACTACTGCTTTTAGCATTTGACTTCATTTGTCAAGCTTTTTTTTGGGGGAGGTGCAAACAAAAATTGGATTTAATGCTAGTTTGGTATAACCATTGAATATAACACAAAAAGCATCCAGGTTTTGATGCAAGAATTTGGCTCTTCATACCTACTACTTGACAGGATGCCATTTTATACTTTTAACCTACCTTTGATAAATCACTGGCATTGCTTCTGCCAAGTAATTAATAGACTGACGAATTACTGTAAATATGCTAAGGAAATCTTTTGGCAAAACACATTCCCTCCAGTGAATAAAAAGTGAAGGCTGCGAGAAGACTTAGGAAGAAAATGCATGGCGTTATAAAAATCCTCCAACCTAGAGAGACAATACTGCTCTCATTGTAAGGTAGGGAATGACTCTGCCCATTTTTTTGTATTTTTTTTATCTCAAGGTGTCATTCAGGAGGTCACCGGAAACAACAGATCAATAAGCTATATGTATACGTAGCTGCCACATGATACTAGCTAGGCCCAAGGGTGTCTGCCTGTTGTGCAGCTGAGTGTATGGTTTTTAATGGCAGAAAACTCAATGTTCATTCCACATCAAACAGATGTTACTTGCAACTCATACGTATCAAACATCTTTCGATTTCTGTAATCATGATAATCCAATTATTGGTTGCATTTGTTTTAATGTGTGTTGCATCTGTAATTGATGGCAAGATAATCATGAAAGTAAACATCACTAACACAAATCCCATGAAAAATCAGTTTAAGCATTATGGTACTTTTTTAGTCTTTTCAATTTTCAACAGACACTTATGGAATCACACTTTGAATGGTTTTTGAAGTGAAACATCTTTTGGCAGGTTAGAAGATAAGCAGTTTCAATTTGCATTCAGAGAAATATGTGATGCAAGTGACATCACAAAGCAGCAAAAGGAATTACTTTTTGGCCATTATCCATATAATGTGGCATGTCTACAATTATGCACCAAGAACTAAATTGCTTTCAGATTAAAACAAAGAACAGCTATTAAAACAGGACCATTGTAGTGTTTCCAGCTGTGTAAAATCTAGCCACAATTACACAAGAAGCTCAAATGGAATGAATGCTATCAGCTTGTATCATATGTTTGGTTTATGTGAAACAAAGGAGCATTGACAATATTAGGGATTTTATTATCATTAAACTGACATGGGGGATTCATGCACAGTTATACCATAAGCTGTGACCATGGATGAGAATGTTTGTTAATCTGATACCTAAATGTAAGTTTTTGCAAGCTCGTATGGTAGTTGAACTGTTAAATTATTCTACTGCAACAGATAACAGTTAGGTACAGGATAGTCACTGTTGATAATTAAACAATATACTTTTTTGGAGATCTAAGGCTGGCATCAGATCACACGTTTTGCAACAATACTTGAATATTAGATTGGACTTTGAAATGAATTAGAAGATTGCAGTTTATTCTTCAAGTCATATACACCGACATAAAAGCATTCACTCTTGTAACCTTGAATTGAATTACGACATCATTTATAAAGAGCTTACAAGAACTGTTCATTTTGAATATTTACTAGTCAGCATATTGGTAGCTAAAGTTTCTATCGCTTAACATCCTTTCATATGATAAAATTTCTATATTCCCCTTCATAAAATACTTGTAGAGTCCGCAAACTATGTCTGAGGCTCAAAATGTAAAAGTTTCACATTATTACAAATTTATACTGATTGGGACATCGACTGACTTCACCTGTCTCTCCTGACAGACTAACTTGAAAAGACAAAGATTGCCACCTATTTATACTCTATGGCTGAAAGCTTCTGGATTATCGGTGGTTTCCCATGGTAATGCCATTTCTCTTGTGAATTATAAAAGTTTCCAATTCTTATGGTATATTATTTTAGTCGGATTTCACTTAAATATCAGAGTATAATTTATTGCACATATTTTAAGTTGTGACAACTTTTCTTGTAATCCTACTTGTTTAGTAGTTATTTTTTTCTGAAAATTACACATGTCAGGTCACTTTCAAACTGCAACACCAAGATTAAATTTTTCACCCTTAAATCTCAAACTTACTGTGAAACTGTTATTGTATTATTATTCAAGTTTTCTCTGTCGTTTGAGTATATTTTGGCTTCATAACTATTTTATTTTAATAATTTATTTTCTTTCTCCCTATAAAAACATACTTAAAATTTACTTATGGCCTCAAATTTTGGTCACAATGTGTTTTTTGATGCTGTCTATCTATTTTCATAGTTAAATTTGGACTATCTATTTAAATGAGTGAAATTCTATTGTTTAACGTGATTTTCATTGTCTGGTGCTGCCATGCCAAAAACATGGAGAAATGGCTCTATCTTTTTTATTTTTTTTGCTATATAAACATTTCATAAGAATGATTGTCTTCATCGGTACAACCAGTGAAAATGATTGTGGCATTTAATACACTTTAGAATTCTGACTTTCATTTTTAAGATATTATTTTGAGATTGGTTTAATTTTGAATTGAAAAGTCCTCTATTATTAAAATTATGTTTATACTATTCATTTACAATGTTAGTGACTGTGAATTAGCCCCCCTTATTGGTTTTGGGAAGCCTGTTCCTCCATGACAACTTGAAGCAATCAGATTCATACAGTAGTTAGAATCACGAGTTTTTGTTATTTAAGTTACTATAATCTGATTGATTTTTTATTAGGATGTCGTTGGCCATACTCGTTTCCGAGTTTATGTTACTCTCTTGCATGTTTATTTGTGTGTGCGTTGGTGGCTGGTCAGGCCAATTCTTGCATAGAACAGTCGTCCGCACACACTGCACCCAAATGTGGGTGGCTGGCGCGGTAGGGTTTGTCGGGCTTTCCGCCTTAAACGGGATTCAGCTGCCAGACTTCGCTGCTCCTCTTCGAAACGTGCCACTGCTGCGGAGGTAGTTTTGCGCCATAGAACGCGGTCTTTTGTGAGGTTGTCCCAGGTGGTAAGGTCTATATTAGTTTTCTTCAGGGTCTTCTTGAACAGATCTTTGTAGCGTTTCTTAGGGGCACCGCGAGGTCTGCTGCCAGTGCTGAGCTCACCGTATAAAAGTTGGCGAGGGAGTCTACTGTTGCTCATACGCTGAACGTGTCCAACCCATCTAAGTTGGTGGCTGATGATGAGGGCTTCAATGCTATACATTTGAGCTCTTTCCAAGACTCTAATGTTGGACACATAGTTGTCCCATTTAATGTTCATTATAGATCGAAGTTTTAGCTGGTGAAATCGCTCCATGGATGCAAAGAGATGGAAACAGAATAAAAGTTCTATTCAACATATTAAATCTATGCTCTTACTCCAGGCTTTTAGATTTTTTTTTATTATTTTTTTTTTTTTTACTTTCAGCTTTATGCCTCTTCGACGGCTAAGGTCATTAGAGGCGGGATGGGACTGGGGACAAGGAACGGGAAGGAATTCAGCCATGGCATTTTTGAAGGAAACCTCCCGGCATTCGCCTACAGTGACTTGGAGAAACCATGGAAAACCCAAATCTGGATGCCCAGAGGGGATTCGAACCTGCATCCTAACGAATGCGAGGCCAGAACATTAACTGTTCACCCACCATGCTCAGTCCAGTCTTTTAGAACTTCTACGACTATGTAAACAAATTTCAGTTATACCATGTAGTCTTAAGCACCCATTTCCAATACATGAAGCCCAACAATTTTAGACAGAGACCTCAGTTTCATTCTGAAAAATCTCTCCTTTTAGAATAGGTTCTTTCTGTTAATGCTAGTCAGAATTTAATATCTTTCTTACTTTCCTCATTGAGCATTAAATTATTTTTTAAACTAAATTCTCTTTGTACCATACCAATTCATGTGTTCCTATTTAATCCAATGGTGAGTGACTTTTGGTATGTCATTACCTACGTTATGTGGGGTTTCCTTATGTCATTAACTTGTTTGATACACACTGAATTTTTAGCTTGAAAATAATATATTACATTGAACAGTTAGTGAAGAAGTTATTGAAATATAATAGAAAGAATATTAAGGAGGAATCCATGTGGTAAGTCTGAATGTGTACACAATTTTTCTTTGCCATATGTTTCACCTCACCTCTAATACCAGTATGAGTAAAGTTATTCACAATGTTCTTTTTGTTCATCCTAGGCTAATTTTCACTGCATAATGGCTTTTTTACTGTCACTTTTATGCAATAGAAATAATATGCAGTTTTAACATTAAATGATATGAAATATTTCATCCCTAATTGAAGTACCCTGTAATGTCAATACTTGTTCACAAATTATTACTCAGATAAATGCAATAATATACTTAATAAGAAAATTAATACTGGATTGTCCAAGAAATGTCATCATGGGTTAATGAAGAAAAAATTCTGAAGATCACCTACCCATGGCAGAGGAGGGTTAACACTTGCAACAAGAGTAATAAATAAAATAAAATAACAAGTGACTAATTATCACAGGATTAAGTGGATTACCTCTACCAAGTGCAAATGGTCACCTTGGAGGGTGGATAAACAGGTGATGGATATGGTACAAATCTGTTGTTGGGGTAAGAAATTAGTCATGAAGGTGGATGAACAAAGTATCATTAATGGCAAATACTGCAGTAGAGATTCCCAATATGATGCCCAGTATGAGATTCTGGAACAGGCCCTCAAAAGATGTTTGATATGCAACTTCTAAAAGTCTTGAACTATCTACAGAAGGCACTTAAAATGTCTGGAGGAGTGTCATCGATGCTGTTGCTGTCTGAAGAGAATACTTAGCATAAAATGGCAAGACCATTGAAGAAACATCAGTATCCTAGAAGACGCAAATACCACAAGCATTGAGGCAATTATAGAAACTTTTGCACTTGACGGAGGTTTATTATTAGCACAGCTTAGTTTCTAACTCTGACCGTGTATTTGTATCCGTAACTGACATAATACCCCAGAGTCTCTTGCACTTAGCACAGTTTAGTTCAAGTCACATAATTTTAGTTTCCACCTTCATAAAGAGCAATCATTAAAAAAAAAAAAAAAAAAAAAAAAAAAAAAAAAAAAAAAAAAAAAAAAAAAAAAAAAAATTACACAAGATCATGGTTATGAAATGAAAAATATAAGTCATTAGAAAGTTTGGTTATATTCTGGAATTTTAGTTCAAGATTCTGATATCAGTTACAGAATAAATTGTCTAAATTGGCTTTGATTGCTGTGGAAGATTGAAGGTTCAACTGATGACTATAATCTCATGATACAACCAACAATGGGTTCCTTTAACCCCCTCTTAAAATAGAAAAGTTTACTCAGTGCAAAACACGGTTAATTTAATTTCAAGTTGCTAGAAGTCTCTAAAGGATTCAGAACTGTCCAACCACTTTGCACCCTATCTTCAGAATTTTACACATAACATGTGCTCCACATGGCCTCACGAGCAACCAGCACCGCTGCATTCACTACCTGTTCATCATGGTAGTCCTCCGCGCTCACTCAATACGCCACACACACTGACACACATCACTCAAAGATCTAGCTAATACTGAGCAGCAAAACTCAAGATACACCTCCATTTGTCAGCTTTGCTCAGAACAGGTCCAAAAGTGTACCTGTATTTCTTTTTCTTCTTTTAAACTAAATATTTTTTAAACTCCCTAACTCCCTAACATTAATAAATTATCAATTATTCAAGATATTTTCACCCCATTAAATCTTTCTGATGTGTGCTAGTTCAAGCTTTCCTTCTTTATTCCGACTTTGTTGGTGTGCTTCTGTTGCTATGGCAACCTGTTAAAATATGTTGCGAAATAAACTTTTATAAATTTTTCTGAAACTTTACCAATCAATAGATATTAACTTTATAAACATACTTAATGCTTTTTTCCTAAATAAGCCATACTTATACCATAATGGGGCTATGAAGTCACCACATGTCATGAACTTTCATTTTTGTGTTCTTTCTTAAGTATTAGTCTTAGTTAGTACTTTTAGTTTATTTCTCATAGCTTCCCTATTGTAAGCATCTTAATATTATTGTAATTACTTTGGTAGATTTAAGTGATACATTAACTTGGCATGAACCAAGTTCACCTTTCTATGCCTTTTTAATTTAATATGGATATGCTTGTATTTTTCGTTTACCTTTCTTTCTAATTTTTCTTTGTATTACTCTTGTAACATCGTTTACTTATTGGTACACTTATATGGAAAATAATTTTCTTGAATCTTACTTACAATTTGTAACTATTTTTATTTCCTTTCCTAAGGAAAATCATTATTTAGTATTTCATTTCCCAATAACTTGTGGGAACATTATTGTATTTACTAACCTATTGTACATTTACTTTTGTATTTTCATTTAATTTTTCTCTTATGTACATGTTAGTGTTTAAGAACAGTTTGGCCACCACTAATTCCCACTGTTTTTTCTGATTTGTATGATTCACAGACCAGCTAGCTGACCGAGTTCCCCAGGCCACTCCTGCTGCGACAGGAACCGGGGAAAATGGACATTTCTCGGCAGATCTAGCTATAAGGCTTTTGCTTTGTATAATTTGCGAGCCTTACAGTCTGCTCCCGTAACAGGACTTCGGTTTTCACCCATTTTAGGGAGTTCTGTGATAAGTGGTTAAAGGGAAAGTGGTAGTTTTAAGGCCTAAACAAAAACAAAATAACATTCAACCAAGGACGCTTAGAAAACGAAAGACTTTCCTATATGGAATTTCAAAATATAATTGTTTGTAAAACACTATAAATTCTTATGTCTATAATACACTTCAATGTTTTTTGTTCTTAAGACAAATTTGATGTTTCTTGTAATAATATTTTTTCAACGTAACTTTTTGTAATTTGCATTTATAACCACTTATGTTTTGTATTTTGATAATATGTTTGATATTTTGACAATTTTGTGATTGTTTATAACACACCTGTTTAATAATTTTGTGATCATTTGATATTTCACATTTTGTGTTTTGGTAATGATTTGTTTGAAATTTAATAATTTTTTCATTTGATATTAACTCAGAGAATGAATGAGTTTTTGAAAAACTTTGTAATAATTTTTGAGTGAAGAAGGTTAGTTTTTATATTGTTATAAATTATAACTTTTTGCTTTTGAGAATGAATGGTGGAGAGAAAGAACCGAACTGACATGCGATAGTTAATTTCTTTTGGGGATTTAATTTTTTCTTATTTTTCTTTTCTTTTTATTTTCAAGATATTCAGTTAGTTTTCTTTGGAAAATAACTTCAATCTTCAGGGGGCATGTAAGCACCTTAGAATTTTGGCAAATTCTAGTTTTGCTTAGGCGGGACTTAGAAATTTCGAGAAGTGCAGTTTTCAACTTTAAGGAATTTCCCTGTAATCTTGCTCACAGTTATAATTCGTCATAAAAATCATTTTAAAGTGTATTTATCATATCGGGAAACGTTTAGTTTAAGAGATATTCCCGTTTGTTCATGTTTTGAAGCACGCGATCGTAAAAGTAGAAATTCTAAGATTCGCAATATCTTTAAATCGCGTAAAGCTACAACCGAACTTTTATCACCAGTTGTAGTCAGCACTATCCCCGATATTTTGGCAATAAAATTAAATAATTTGGTAAAGTCTAATTAGTAATTTTAATTGAGAGAAAAAAATAAGCTTTTTTTATTAAAAGAGATATCAATTTAAAAATTATATCAGCAGATAGCCCTAATTAAGACGATTTCATGCATATATGGGTTTTCATAAAAAGTTTTAGTATTTGTCCGGCAATTAAGTTTTTGTAAAATAGATTGTCGCAGATTGTTGTGCACGCGCGTAAAAAAGTTCTAGAACACTTAGGGATATTACCCAAATTTGAATGTATCACTACGCGGAGTCTTAAATAGCTAAAACTTTAAAATTAATTACTCTAAATTTCTCACGAGACTGCCGTTGGACTTCTAGTAGAAAAGTCCAGATACTGTCAAAGTCTGAACATTTTTAATAGTTGGAATCGTCAAATAAATTACACAGACTTCGAGCTACGCGGAAGCAAAAAGATGTGATACAGTTGCTGATGTCACTGGTTCTAGCCGTTTCTATAAAAAAGACCCCGCCACCATTATGGTTTGTCTGTTCCTGTCCGCGGTCTGTTACTGTCTAGCATTATGTGAGTGAACCTGCGTCGGTCTGTCGTTAGTCTCGGTTGGTCGTAACTCGCCATGCCGGCTGGTTCGAACATGTTAGAACTTTCGTGTCGTGTTATATCGTAACTTCAATGACTGTTAAGAACTTGTAAATTTGGTTAAAGGGGTTTCGGTCGGTTAGATTTCTCTCCACAATCTGCAAACTTTTGGAACGAGTGTTCGATATGCCTGCTCAACTGTAAATGCAATTTTGAACTTTTGATTTTGAAAATAAAACCTTGAAGTTTTCTAACAGTGAACTTGTGTGCTTCAGTTGTTAGCATAAAACCCTTTTCTCTATTTGTGGGTATCAAATATTGTGGCGACCTGAGCATTTAGTTGAGTTATCCTGGCTACATGGTCAAACTAAATTAAAATATTCCGTAAGTTTTCATCGAACAGTGAGTCGCTATCCAGAGTGTAAGTTAAGGCACTTAGCCGATACTTCACCCCGGTATCGGCCTTGTTCCTTACACTATCTCATTTTATTTCTATTATATTCATTACAGTTGTTTATTCCTATTATCTTGCTGATGAAAAGTAAACAATTAACATGGATCTTTATCTTGAGCTATTTAACTCTGAAATCTACTTCTTATCATCTTAAAATCATTTAGCTGTGATTTTTCCCCCTATTCTATGTTTTAATTTTCAATTCTCTGCCAAACTAGAGATATTTCGTGATGTTAAGTGGGTTTGTTTGTAGAAGGGGCTACTTCTTGCTCTGCACATTTCTGACAAATTTCAATAAATTATTTAGTCTACTCATCTTATTCTTTGAAATTTCTAGTTTTATTTAAATGTTATTCCACTCCACTCTGTGCTGTACTAAGAAAATTATATGTTTCTTTTCAAATTGTGTTCTACAGTTACTGTGGAAAATTATTAATATCTTTCAAATTCTTTACCTTTCTGTTAAAAAATTATATTAGTTTTTTCTATTCCTTACTTTTTTTATCTTATTTTTCCTTTTTGTGGCTTTAATTCATCTTACTCATGTTTCTTAAAACTTATAATGAACCCTTCTATTGTCATATTTAAAATTCTTAAGTCTGCCCCTAATATGGTTTGGAAGTTCAAAGCTTTTTTACAATGATAATTAGACATTCTTCACTGTTCTTATAATGTTAAATAATCCCAGTTCTGTTTATTTATATTTGTTTACATCTCTTAACCTGCTTTCATTAACAATGTGATATCAATGTAAACTTTTTCGCATTCCTAGGAAATGTAAGCTATTTATTCTTAGAAGCATGAGTTAGATTGGATAGAATATTAGTGCATTTCATTTCTAAAATTATTTTCTATGATAATTCAAGATAGGAATCAGGTTTTTATAGCTTTCAAGATAGTATTTTCTGTTACATTAGTTTTCATCATTCGCCTGGACTGGAAGTTCATATTTAAATTATTTATTTTTGGCTAAAGCATTAATGTTACGAAATTTTGTATGATAACTAAAGTTAATGTTTACTTAAAGCTCTAGCTATTTGTAAAATTTAAGAAAGAGTGAATTATTTTCATAGTCAAGGTCAAATTAGATGATGAAACCTTCAGATGTGAGATGAGAAACTGATCAGTTATCAGAGAGATTCTCATGGGAAGTGCAGCCGCTAGGTTTTCCACTGCTCTGTGAGTACCAGAACTTTCCTAGTTAGCGGCCACAGTGAGCGAGTCAGTCTTCAAGTAGCAGTGCACGAGACAATACGCAAACTAGCGTAGTAGCAATCAGTTAGCTTTGAAAGCCTGTAGGCTCGTGAATATGCAGTGTAGATCATTCAGTTTTATTTTTTCCAAATGAGGCCTCGGGATTGTTTAAATTCGGCATTAAACAAACATTGGAACAATGGGAGCGTGTGATTCACTTTTATTTAATTCATATATCTAAAAGTTTGAACTGTGATCTATGGGGTGTGGTCTGGCTCGAACGGTTAATCGAATCTACAAACATTTCTTTGGTAAATTCGTATAATTGCCTTTACAGTTTTGGCTTTGTGAAATTGGAAGAATATTCTTATTCAAATGGCAAGGAACTAGTTATCATCATTGAACTTTTACCTTTCCATAGTTTTTGGTTTAAAGAAGCTATGTGGTGACCGGGTTATTATAATTAAGCCAGAACTGTAACATCCTAGGCTACGCATGGTCAGAGCTAAGATTCAAGCTTTATGCAGAACCTCACAGCAAGCCTGTTTTTCCTTACAGAAACTGTTCCATTACACAATGATACCTAAACACGAACTTCAACAGGTTGGATATGTCATCTGAATGCTGAACATTTGCCTCTCGAAATAAACCATGTGTTCAAAACTAAAGAATGGCCAATGAAATCAGGGAGAACAACTGAAATGATACATTGCTTAATAAACACAAACAACTAAGAAGACACAGGCTCTGATCAATCTGTATGGCTGCAAAGGGTACACGAGGATCTACAAGATTTTGAAAAACAATGTCAACAACTAGAATCCAACAAAACAAATCATTGAAAGGAATGAGAGCTGTTTTGCCCATGCTGGAATGTTCAGATTGAGGAATCACTTGGAAGATCCTGCAGTTCTAAAATTGGACGTTTTAGTCACTTAAGTACACATGGCCAATTAACTCAAAATACATATTAATACACACAAACAAGGAATGACAAAAAGGACCAAAAAAAAAAGGGAAAAAGAATAGTAACATGAAACGTGAAACCAGTGTTAAGATGTGGTAAGCTGTAAAGTGTAAAGCAAGAGATGGAAACTGACGTATTAGGAATGGTAGAAGTGAGGAGACCAGAAGCTAGAGACGTTTTGGATGTTAAGTTAAAGTAACACACTCGTACTCAGAAAAACCAGGCCAAGTGTAACATGACAAAGGATACTTCAGTTTAATGAGAGATTAATATTGGTTAGGCTAAAACAAAAACAATGCATACAACTATAATTCAGTTTTTTACTTATGTCAGATCAAGAAGTAGAGAGTATGAAGATGGAGAAAAAAACCTAAGGTAAAAATATGATGAAAATCAATAATTTTAGGAGATGTGAATTGGTGACTGAAAACGGAATATTGACTCAGGAAGATTAATGAAAGAGGAGATAAATTATTATAATTTTGTCCAAGAATTCATTTGTTAATTACAATACCTGGTTTAAACATTACATACAGGAAGAGATATATCTGAAAAATGCCAGTACATACAAGCAGATATCAAATCAGTTATATAAGGTAGAGAAAAGGTTTACGAATCAACTAAAAAGGCGATATGAACTTCTCAGGGACTGATGCAGATATAGCCTGGACATGATCAAAGTAGTAATGAAGTTGAACAGGAAAACTGAAGGACTGAAATAGCAAGTCAAAGCAGCAGAAGAGAGAAAAATGATGTGGAGGAGGCTAAGATAGGAAACTACCCAGATGTAATCTTATTATCAAGAAGTAAGAGAAGCAGCTGCTGAAAATCTAGGAAAAATGGAAAGTATTAATCATAGATGATAGAAAAAAAAGACTAGTTTCTGTCTTCCACATTATAACCACGAAAAGCAACAAACTAAAAGGTCATGTACGAAGTTTTCACAGTCTTAGCAATTTTTTTGTCAGCTGTACCTCTGGTTCTGTGAAGGTTTGATTTGTGTTTCTGATGTAGCATTGTTCACACCAACTCTCTCAAAAATGTTTTTATACTCTTTTTTTTTTTAGGAAACATTCCACTGTTTATCTGTCCATGATTAAGTTCTTATTACGGAGACATAAAAAACACCAGAATCGGACACACTAAAAATACAATTTAGTAAAGTGGTGCACACTATCTGTCTGTTCTTTTTGTCTATTGATTATAAGGTGAAATTTTCAATCATTACAGCAAGATTTAGATGTTTTTGTCTGAAAATGCTAATTCTTTTTATGTCAGAATTTGAAACTATATCAATTTTCATTCACAAAATTTTGTCCACTCAATTAATAAGCTGCTTTTTGTGTTGTTAAAGTTTATTTAGCATTAAATCATGTATTTTAAGCATTTTCAGAAAACTAAATAAATAAATAATAAAAATTATGCAAATGTATGTGTAAATTAAGCAAACCAATACAAACAACAAAAACTCAACAACTATATTACAAAAGCCACAGAACAAAATAAAAAATCTGTTACTAGGAAAAACAAAAGTTTCATCTGAAGAATTTTTCTGAAAATAAATTTTGAATGCCACAAACACTGAAAATTAGCAAAAAAGGAACCTGAACCGATAGGAATGACAAGTCTTAATGCCTATAGCCATTCAGCCAACATTTTTCATTAGCTTTTCTACTGGTATAGATTCAGGAAACTCTTAATTTATGATTTTTAAGCTTTAATTTCTCATAAATTAAGACTCACCAGGACTGATGGCATTAGAATGATATACTGTAACCGTGATCACATTAAAGTCCTGACTTTGCAAACTTATTGAAATATGATCATAAAATATTTTCAGATTAAGATTTGATATACTCTATGCTCATGCAAATTATTAAGACATAGTGCAGGGATTTAAGAAGTTCTTGATGAGATCCCTGCAGAACTTCTTAAATCCCTAGGCGAGGAAGGAATCAAAAGATTATTCTAGCTGATATCAGAAAGTTATGAAACAGGAAAAATTCCAAATGATTTTAATAAAAATATCATCTTCACACTTCCAAAGAAAGCACAAGCTGACAAATGTGAGAATTATCGCACAATTAGTCTCACATCACATGCTTCAAAATTGCTGACCAGAATAATATACAGAATGATGGAAAGGGTAATAGAAGAGATAGTAGGTGAAGATCAGTTTGGGTTTAGGAAAAATCGCGGTACAAGGGAAGCAATTCTGTCTTTAAGATTAATATTTGAAGGGAGAATCAAAAAAACAAAGATACTTTTATGGCATTTGTTGATATAGAAAAAGCTTTTGATAATGTTAGATGGGACAAGATGTTCAAAATTTTAAAGAAGTCAGGTCTAAAGTATCGAGATAGAAGAATATAAACTATATAAGAATCAAGTGGCTGTAATAAAAGTAGAGAATCACGACAGACATGCATCAGTTTAAAAGGGTGTGAGACAAGGTTGTAGTCTATCCCCGTTAATATTCAACTGGTATGTAGAGGAAGCAATGAAGAAAGTCAAAGAAAAATTTCCATGTGGCATAAGTTTACAGGGAGAAAAAATCAGTATGCTACGATTTGCTGATGACATTGTCTTGTTAGCAGAGAGGGCTGAGGATATTGAGAAGTTACTGAATGGCATGAATAAAATACTGAAGGAGGATTTTGGACTGAATATAAATCAAAGTAAGACAAAAGTGATGAAATGTAGCAGAAATGATACCAATACTAGCAGATTAAATATAAACATAGGATCGGATGCAATAGGAGAAGTGAGTGAGTTCTGTTACTTGGGAAGTAAAATTACAACCGATGGCCGAAGCAGGAATGATGTTAAAAGCAGAATAGCACTAGCAAAAAGAGCCTTCATGAAAAAGAGAAACCTTTTAGTTTCAAATATTGATCTAGGAATTAGAAAGAACTTTTTAAAACTCTATGTGTGGAGCACAGCACTTTACGGTAGCGAAACATGGACTTTAGGAATACCGGAAAGAAAGAAACTTAAAGCATTTGAAATGTGGTGCTACAGAAGAATGCTGAAAATTAAGTGGACAGACAAGGTAAGAAATGAACGAGTTTTGGAAATGATGGGTGAGAAAGGAAGTTTATTGAAGAAGCTTACAGGAAGAAGAGACAGGCTGGTAGGTCATATTTTGAGACATGCTGGATTGGTTAATTTGTTAGTGGAGGGAACAGTGGAAGGTAAGAACTGTAGAGGAAGACAGATATTAGAATATATGAAGCAGATAATTGAGGACGTGGGTTGTAAGGGGTATGTAGAAATGAAGAGGTTAGCACAGGATAGGAAGGGATGGAGGATTGCATCAAGCCAGTCTAAAGACTGATGACAGCAAAAAAAAAGTGCAGATTCAAACTGCGAAATCTCCTCTGCCCAGTTGAGTTTATTACCAAATGTTATGTCAAGATAAGATGTTCTGATTTAATCTCATCCCAGGAAGATAGTTCCTAATAATCTCACTAAACCAGTTACTTAATATCTCTGCCATTTTAAAATCCTCAGTAACTTCTTCTTCATCCTTATCTATAACTTATTGTTTAAATACCTTTCTTTTTCCTCAGTTTTCTAACATACAGTAATATATGTGGATGATACTGCAGGCACTGCAGAAAGGGGAAAGGATCTAAAGAATTTCCTCAATTTTCTCAAAAATATTATGAGAAAAGAATAAAATATAAATTTAAAAACTAAAGTAGTTGTATGTGACAGAAAAAAATTCTAAAGTGGATATAACAATACAACTTCAAAAGATGTCAAGAAATTATTTATCTAGAAACCAGAATGATTAAAGAAAAAGGAGAAAAATGAAAAGTAGGATTGAGCAGGCAAAGATTGCACTTAATATGGTGTAATGGCTCCTAACCACAGAAAACATCTGTTGGAAGATTTTTTATTATTATTATTATTTTTTTTCCTTATGAACATAAACAGAAAATAATGATAGATAAAAGATGATTAATCCCGTTTTAAACAATTGTGTTAGAAAATCAAATAGAAAGATGATAAAAAAAGTGGACATCTATCAGTAGAGGAATGTAATTCAAACTGGAGAAATATATATATGAAAAGAAAAAAAAAAGTTTAGAAAAACAAGATTAATCAGACATTTCCTATGGCATTCAAACTGAGTTATAAAGAATGTTGGGGTGGATAACAGAACAGAAGAGATATTGGAAAATACTCTAATCCAAGCTTCATTAAATTTTTGTGTCATCCGTATAATTATAAATTAACAAATGTGAATTAGTAATGAATGCATTATATAACAATTAAAGTTATATTAATTTGTATCTGAATTCCTTAAAAGAAAATATTTCTTTCATTTATAGGTAAAATGATAAACAATATCTACTAAGATGATGTATGCTAGAAATCATCACCAACTTTGCTTAGTGTCTTAATTTTTCAGCAATGACACATAAACAAAAGGAAAAAATATAATTCATTTCTTCTTATACACAGTATGATAAAGAAAGTAGCACTGCCCTTTACTCACTTTTAAAGGTTCTAGGATAATGAGATGGTGCAGATGGAGAATAAGTAATAGTAGCTGCTGAAAAACTTTTTTCTTTGCGATTAGCTACATTCAGAGAGCTTGTTCGACGGACTGCTGTTACTGTCGTTGTAAGGCTATCTAGCTGTATCAAACAGTTCTTATCTTTGGCTAAAATACCACTGTGATCTACATCCAATATATCAGTTTTCATATTTCTGTACTTTATGCAAATGTCTGTTTAAGGCACAAAATTAGTACAAAATAATTAATAGCTGCTGCTCAAAAACTTTCTGTAATAAAACATCTACACTGAACCTAATATAATTCCGCAACTGTATTGATACCTATTCACAATTAATAAGGTGTCAAAGGTCACTGTGCATTAGTGGTCTTTTCCTTATGTGTTTTATCTGATTAATGCAATAACATATACAATAGCCACATATGATATGCAATCACAGCAAGTAACACAGTCTCATAACCTTCAAGCTGCAACTTGTCACCTCACATGCCAGTTGATGACTGTTTGAGACAGCTTATTCTTTCAGATATTCATTCATGTTGGTTATTTTTAACAGCTTCCACATCCTGCTACCAGGAACCCTACTACAATCCCCACACTACAACAGTCTTAGCAGGAGGTATACCCCTCAGCTTGTCTCTGTAAATAACTCACTTGAGCACAACAAATTAGATCACTAAACAGTTTCAAGAAGAATCTCTTATGGGAATAAAATATGTTGCTGGACAAATTCAATCTTGCCATTCTGAAGAGGAAGAAAAGGATGATTTAATCAATGAGCAATTAATAATTTAATATAGATCCATTTAGTAGTGCATAATAATAATGTATGTAAAGTTAGATGTATGTAAACCTAATAAGCAGAAACTGCCTATGTTTAATAATTGCCTACCCTGAAGTCTTAATTTACTGCCTGTTTCACCAATTCTATTTATGGAAATGCCATTTCACTAGTTTTATACAGGTTAAAAAAAGTAAATTACTTAGGGTATTTTTGAATGAAATTGAAAATGATAACTTTAAATATGTATATATTAATTTATTTTTATGAATCTTCACCCCAAAATTATAAAATCTGTCATATTGTCAGAATTCAGTTGAATCCCACATTGTGCTTACACTACTACAATGTGGACAGACTGTTGGTTTCAGGTGAATAGTGATACAACTAGTGCCAACATAACGCAACATTATACAGTGAGGACAGTTTATTAATTGTGACTTTATACATCAAAATTTTTTGTTACTTGTAGCGACATTAGTTGTAACAAAAATTGCTAAATGTTGCCCACAATTTAATGTGCAACATATTTAATGTGAAATTCTTTACTTTTGTTAACAGGTTTGAACCAAAAACAATTTCCAAAAATGTTTGATCACATATTTTGCAGTTAAAATTCAAATGTTCAGTGGAACACTTTAAAGCAATTGACTATTTTCAAGGAAATGTAATTTTTAACAACAAAACACTCATGGCATTGGCAGTAACACACAGTATAAGAGTGAATCATATCACAGAAGCTTACTAAAAATGGGATATGGGTGAATAGTGGTGTTAATAGGAAGGGGATAGAGTGGAAGAATTTATATATTCCTTCAAAATTGATACTAACCCACCAGTTTTTGTTCTTATATTCACAAACCACCACATAAAGTACTTAAAATTTATAGTGTCCATTATTTTTTACAGTTAACAATTATTAGAATGTTAAAGCCTCATTCTGAAGCTACCAAGGAACTGATTTCTGTAAACAGTAAAAATGAAACTGTTAGTGTACCTACTTAAAAAAATTTGTCATTTCACCTAAGAAATAATTAAACAAAGGTACTTCACCTATAATATTTCTTTTTTAAGAAATTTTTAAGCATTTTATCTATAGATGAGGCTTTAAGACAGCACTTCATGCAAAGTGTCAAATTCCTAACAATAATAATTCCCCACAAGAATATCAGACAAAATCACTGATGACAATTGCACAACAAATTGTATTACCTGTATCTGAATCACCCTCAGGAGGCATAACATCATCATAGCGGGAGAGCAGTCTCCTGATTGGATAAAGCAAGCGTCTTTTCATGGTCACAGCAACATCAGCCATCTCTGAGCAAAGGCGGGTACCCAGGTTGAGTAGTAGGGGCCCCACCAATCTCATGTAGAAACACATACTCATAGTTGCTTTAATGACGCCCACACACACTTGTCTCCCAAGTGGAAGTAATTTACATCATTCTAGCAAGTGTCAGGTCAGAACTACTGCAGATTCAGATACAGACCAAGGCATTCACAATATCTCAACACAGTACTTGTGGTGTGTTATTTTGACATAACATGTAATAAGAGATAATAGTATGAACACAGTGTAGTAATCAGATGATTTTACATATCTACAATTTATTTTTTAAACAAAAACTACAAAATGAGTTCCTAATTTTTCATGGTGTAACTTCTTTCTGTTCTTTTAAAGACAGGCAATTTTTGTTTCATTGCCATCAAATGATGATGCACTGATAACAAAATTCTGTTTCACAACCACATTATAAGAATGAAGTCTTGTATAATGTACAGAACAAGTTATTAGAAAGGAATCAAAATACATAACTTGTTATTCATTAAAAGACATCAAAAACATTTGAAATAACTCTTTTGATATCTTAAATGGTGAAATACAGAGATCATTGAAATTAAATTTAAATTTGAAATGAAGAATATATTAAACAGCTCAGTTTTGCTACTGCTTCAGTTCAGCAGTGGGTTAGTAAAATCAAGTTCTCTACAGCCTCAGTACAGACCTTAATTGAAGAGATCAATAAGGTCAAGTACTTTTTCTTTCAATGATTCAACAGGCGTAGGACTAACCAAGGAGGAAAAATTTATACTTTACAGTAATTCCAAAGTGTGAAAATGCTTCAAACTTCTATTTGAAAGTGATAACAATCTTCCAATTATTCATAACATTAATTTTGTAACCAATGTATTATTTTTTGGTGGAGTGAAGCATTAAACTCCTGAGCAAATTAGTAATTACACTGTACTGAAAGTATTTAATCCCTTACACGCATATTTTGGAAAACTGTCAGCTCTATTTGAGTGACATCATTGCAACAATTTAAATTTGTCTATTTGAAACAATATACATTTCCAATTTACTTTTGTAGTCTATACTATTTATGTATCAAGCTAGTCGTTTTAACAACCCATCTGAAATTCACTAAAAAGTATAAAACAATAACACAACCTTGCCTAAGCATACGAGGTTTCAGATAAACATACATATATACATACATCATCCTTCAATCCACACTGAAGTCATATCACTATTTTCATTGTCAAGATACCATATTTTTATACATTATTGTTCATTCCTCTTGAATCTGACAAGTAGTTCCCTCTTTTTGAGCACTATACATAGCTACAAAAATAATAAAATGAAATAACTGCAGTGATAAGGTTGTTAACAGAAAATACACACACCACTTTTGGGAGATGCACAGCAATGTATTATTAGAATAAGATGAAGCAGTATACTAACACTCCTGCACATGGAAACCCAGCAAAAAATTGTGGCCGATAAAAACATGCATGAAACATAATAGCATTGTGGACCAAACTTCTCGGGCAGTAATTCAAGTACCTGATGCCAAGATGTACAAACAATGTGCCCAGAAAGTACCAACAACTTAATCACTACAGAATGAAATGATTTGTAAAGCAAACAAACAAATTCATATATATGTATTATTATTTAATGCAGTTTCTCAGATTAAAAACAAGTTTTGTCTTTTCTGAGACACTCTATTTGGATTAAAAATACAGATTTTCTTTCAAAGCTTTACTGATATGCAATTCCATAAACAGCTTTAAGTATCTAGACCTTAAATTGCAGAAAAGCATATTTATTTTACAAAAAATATAATTTGTAATTGACAGGCACTCTGTAAGATATAAAACACTGATATCAAAGCATAAAACAATCATAGTTCATATGTGAGTGTAGTATGTGAGTTAATCATAGTTCAATTGTTCCTTAATTTGTATTAAACAAGACTGTATTTTCCATTGAATACAAATAATATTTTCTTTCCTCTCCTCCAGGTAAAGAGAAAATCCACATATTAATAACATTAATTACACTTTAAATTTATTATCAGAGATAGTTTATTCATAAATATTATTGTACTAGTGTCCAATAGTTCTGCTACATCAAAATCTATAAAACATATTCACTATTAATACATATTGTTTTGCAGAGTGCAAAGAGTTTAAATGATGCTTGTCTTGTTGGACAGCTGTTGTCTGGAAATAGCTGAGAACACAGGCAGGAGGAAACAGGCAAAAAATCTGAGCCACAGATTGGGGCCACCACAAAAAAAGGGACATATTCTGACAGAACAGCAGGAGAAGTAGGTATCTCCACAAACTGGTCACTGACATAAATACATGTAATTATTATATAGTATACTTATGAAGAAAATTAAAAATCTCCATTGTAACTAACTGGAAGGAATTAGCATATTCATATAATTCCAGTGTCTTACAGAACACTTATGTTTAAATGGTCATTTCAGTAATTACTTAATTAAGATTATGACAAGAATGTTAAAAATTGAGATAAATTTTGGTATGGTTACAAAAATAAGATGTACATTAGCCTGAGGACAAAGTCAGCTTAACTTTCTTAAATTTCACTCTTGATTAATGCTCCAAATATCTTGCTTTTAAGATATGATTAGTGCTGTTCACAAAAAAAACTGGTACAATTACTTTTCACAATGATAATTCTTATATTTCTACAGGAAACATGTTTTTAAGTGACCATAAGTATGCCATACCTATATTTTATATACTAGGTATGTAACCTGTAGTAACAAACTGCAACAGGGAAGTGTTACAGTGGTGCTCAGTAATAAATTAGTTTAGAAAGTAAAAATATAATGAATAGTAGTGATAATATAATTGATTTTTAGTTCATTTGTATTCTCTAAACATATTTTACTTCAATCCCTCTAGTAGTTGTTATATTATTTATATATTTCCCAGGTTCGAATCCCAATGCAATCAGGAAGTTTGCAAGCTTTACTTTGTTCACACACTGTGGTTCATATTTTACTTTGAATTGTAGGTGCAATGACAACAGAAGTAGAATGCACAGCAAATCAAAACTTTATCCATTTATATATAAATTCTATCCTTAATGTAAGTGATCTCACTATTATTTTGATGATTTAGATCACTTTTCTGTGTGCTGAATCAATTTCAACTACACCACTATACTATACAGTAACACAAACTGATATGAGTGAACTAGAGAAACAACGCAGAACAAAGTTTAAATCAATAGTTTAAAATCAAATTATGTCAATGACTGAATCATAAAGCAAGTGTACTACAAATACAATGGAATACAGTACGAACTAGACATGTGTCATTACTTACATCATCAAAGTAGAGTGTATTTATATTGGGGATAGAGTTTATACATAAGTAGATGAAAACGTATGAAAAATAAAAACTTCTGATGATGCTGTAGGAAAAAATGAGAAAGACACAACCAGGAAACAAAAAGAAATCGGTTGCAATGGTAGTATTAATCACATAAACAAATGATTAACTACACTATTCAGTCAATCGTTGAGAAATGGAACAGATTATGAAATGTTTCATAATATATTTTGTTTTATTTACTGACACAAATATCAAACACATAATAAAATATATTAATTTCAGTTAATGTAGAACAATTTTGGCATTCTCAGAAGACATTCATTAACTATTCCCACTGCTTCCTTTATATAAAAAAGCTAGCAGTTACCCGCAACTTCGTCCGCTTGAAAGTGTGTTATGGTATAAAATTTTATGTTACTATTCACAGTATGACCAGCAGAAAAAATTCTCATTTAGGTTTGAAAATTTGGTCATCTGGTTTGAAAATTTGGTCATCTGCTTCCTTGGCTTTTAATCTTCAATGAAAAGCGTTCGTCAAAGCCGGGATGTAGGTAACACAGATGTAACGCACGCCAAAAGATACGGTTACAAACATTACAAACATCACTTAGGGGGCGTCCATTAATTACGCAAGATGCTTTTACGTAATCCCTAACCCCCACCTCTCCCGTAGTGAGATCTCCCCCTAAAATGAAGAGAGATTTTGACGGGACTTCCCCTACCCTACTACCGACCTTGTAGTTTTTCTTAGATCATTTTTTTTTAGCTCTCCTACTTCCGAGAACCCCCCCCCCCCTCCCCCTAAAGTTGGTATCCTCGTGGTTTGTGGATGTTTTTTTTCTTTTTTTAGCTATACTGCCCTTCAGGAGTTTCACTGGATTTCGTCCCCCACCCCATTTCACCCCACGTAATTAATGGACACCCCCTTAGTGGCGTAGACTTCTTGAGCAGATTCTGACGTCTTTATAGTCAGAATTCGCAATGGTAACCACATTCTGAACTCCAAATCCACTGTGCACCATGGAATATTAGTAATCATTCTGGTCCAGGCAGTGTAGCAAACTTACCATAACCTTCGTTAATACAGCTCCTTTGAAATCAGTACTATGACTCAAATTTTGATATTTCACACATATTGTGACATATATTACGAATCGAATTACAGTCTGATACCTGAAATGTCACACTACTTTACGTCCGCAACTGAAGTACAGATTTATATTACCTGTTCCGGAGCTATTATTAATATTTTGATACAATTTAAGTACAATGCGACACGTCACTAAATTGGCCCTCATGAAATCATCTTAAATTACTATAAAGTTTCAGTTGTCATTTTGCTTCAAGCTGTATTTCAACCAAACCACAAAATCCACCAATATTGTTGCTAAAATATCAAGGGTTCTATCAACCGCACATTAATACAGTCACTATTTGATTGTTAGTGACATCATGAATTGCGATATAAACTTGACCCATTAATTTCAGACCGTGATACAAAGCAACTGCTAAAATCTGTCTGAAAAATGACCTTTGTAATATGGTGGTTGTAAAAGCAAAGTAAATAATAAATTCATGTGGAACTACATCCAGTCACATGAACTATGTCATCAGCACCATGACAGTTATTAAAATAACATAATTTAAAAAGGTATTCTAAAATGCTCGTAACTTACGCTGTACAACGGAAAGTCCAAAAATCCTTACAACTCTTACGTTAATGTTGCAAGTCAAGTTTACGTCGCAATACAGTGATTATGTTAGTGCGCGTGTTTTAGTCCAGCTGTAATTCATACTGAAGGTGTATAATAAAATTAATTATGATAATTTATTCTAAGCTAATAAGGAAACCTCATATTGAAACTGTTGCTACAACTCGAAATTAGTTCCGATTCGTTTAATGTGTTAGGTTTGACCATATCGTTTGATTTTGTAGTGGAAATATTAGCGTAGTAGTGGTTAGATTGAAATGCTACCGGGACCTGAATATTCTTGTTATAGCATTGGGCAGCTGGAATTTAGTAATTATTACAGTAATAAATAAGCTGCTTTCATAAGCGCCGTGTTAGTGACGACGTGTATCGCTGTGTAAACTACTCCTAACATGGCTTGTCGAAACGAAAAGTTTCTACCTTAGACTATTGAATACATTCGTTTTAAGTGAAGGATTTAATAGTTATTAGCAGAATACTCAACAGTAAGCAAAAAAAACACTTTTTTTTCATAGGCAACTATTTCACTGATTTCTACAGAAAGTTAAGATAAAAAACAAAAAATGGTTTGTTATCTTCTATTAAGTTTTAAATTTTGTTAAAAATAATTTGTAATGTTACAGAGAATCTATAGCAGAAAAAAAGAAACAAAGGCAATAAACCGAACCGAGGTGGAAACGAAACTGTTTCATATTCATCACGAACATACAAAAACGGCCTCTCCGCGGACTACCATTTTGTCACTTTTGTGCTGGTATACTCTTAGTATTTAATATTTTTTTCAAACTTTGATTTTTAACATATATTATGAAGCATATATTAGGCTTACGAACGGAATTACAGTGTGATACCTGAGGTGTTAACATTTTCATGTATGCAACTGAAGAATTCTCTTCCTGAACTTAAGGTTAAGTACAGATTAATATTTCGTGCTTCCAAACTATCATTTGTCAAGTGCGTCGGTTTTTATGGGTTTTAAACTAAAGACAAACTTGCATATGTAAGAAAGTTTTTGCTTTTATTTCTGAAAAGTAGTGTTTGCGATATACGTAAAAAGCAAAGAGTAAACGTGGCACGGCTATCTACGAAGTAGGAAACTCTTTGTTGTTTCCAAATTGATATTAATGGCAATTTCTAAAAGAACTATGCGTTTTTGCGGGATAAAATCTATCCTAACACACTTCGCACACAATTAACTGACTTCATGCAAAATTTCATTTAAATATGTTGAGTTATTAAGGCGTGATTGATTCCAGAAGTAAATCCAAACACACATCCGAACTTTCTCGTTTCTCATTTATAGATATATAGATTACAATTTTCATTACATTATTAATTTAGCAAAAGCCTAATACGTCAATTAATTTTCATTGGCAAGCCATTTATTTTTCAGATACAACTCTCCAGTTTGAGTTTATTAGGGGTTCTTACATTATGAACTGAGGATCTACAGGCAGTGTCAGTCATTTATGCAGATGTAGATTTGTTTCCTGTGATTATGAGATAGTAAGCACTTTCTACTTCACACAACCAGTAAAAATGGTCCCCAAAAACACTATGAAAATGTTAAAAACTTCCTTCCTTTCTTTCTTTCAATTATTTTGTGACATATTCTAGAGGCTATAATGTTTCACTTAGGAAGGGGTAGCAATTTTGTTTTTTAATGATAAATACTGTCAAGTATATTGATAGATTAGAATACATATATTCACCTCATTTGATAGCAGTCACTTAGATTCTTAAAAGTAAAACGACTAACCGATCTAATTGATGAACATATAATTTCCAGTAAACATTACATGAAAAATGTTTCTCTATAGTAACGTTACAGTCCGAGTACCAAGTGTGGCAGGTCTAATATTTAATTTAATTTAATTGCAATGGAGCACAAGCTCCGGTGGCAATTTCCCTACGCCCTCATCTTCCCCGTATCCTGCAGCTGATCAGTAATACACTGGCCTTACTTTGAGAAGGATGTGGGTTCGAATCCCGGTCCAGGCATCCGTAGTTGGGTTTTCCATGGTTTCCACAAATCACTAGAGGCAAATGCCAGGATGCTTACTTCAAAAGGCCATGCCAAATTCCTACCTGTTCCTTCCCACCTCTGATGACCTCAACATTAACAAGGCATAAAGCCATAAGCAAAAAAGTCTGCATATCAGTACTTGTTAAGTGCAGAACTGAGACTGACATCATTGCCAGGTTTGGCATTTGTCTTCTACAGTTTACATTGCGCTGCTGAAATGAAGAACTACTACGCTGCTAAGACTTGAGGGCAGAAATTGTCCCCCTCAAAACATCCCAAGAGAGTGGCATTCTGACATGGCTGGAAACCCAAGAGTATTTAATTAATTTATAACATCATGAAATGCTTTGATCTTTCTTATTTCGTTTCATTATCACGGTTTAAATCTGTTAATATCATATCATTTTTTTTATTTTTTTCTGGATGGTCGACTGAGGAAGAATTATTATGGGTTGCAGAGGTGTAATTCTAAAAATAATATATGGAGAAAAAAAATTAATGTGGTAAGCACATCCATGATTTCTAGTTTAAGATTCTAAGAGCATAACATGTTGACGTCTATGTTATAATATGATTGATGAAAAAAATGATAGTGATACATATATATTTTGATTAACCATGGATCTTTGATATTGATTTGGGATATTTAATATACATTAAACACTGCAGAAGTCAATATATTTAAAAATCAAATGGGTTCAGTTAATTTAACTTTTCTGCAGCAAACTTTGTTTCTTTACATTTCCTTGCCTCCCTTTTTTTGCCATTGCCTCCTCTAGTTTAGTTAAGTTTTTAAAAAATTTAATTTTTTCTTGCATTTCCCCTCAACATAGTTGCCATTTTAGAATTACTAACTGCTTTTTGTCATGTTCCAGGAAAATTAAAGAAAAATATTTCTCCATTTCTAACCTTCCCAACAGTCAGATTTATCCCAAGTGGATACATTGTCTCATCGCTAGTTTAAAACATTCCATACACAGATGAATAATTGATAAGTAACAGATGTAAAAATCTTACCTCTATTGTCTGGTGGTAGTGGTGGTGGGCGATTAATGACCTTGCGGAACAAACCACCTAAACGTCCACTCATACTGTCACCAGACCCACTCGTGGTTGAGCCAGAACTGTCCTCCTGAAACATTTTTTTTTTAATCTTAATTTTGTACAAAATTTACTCATGCTTGAAATAAAGCATTGATAACCCTATTTTTCAATGCACAATTCAACATTATTGAATGTTTTACAAAGATAACTGGCTTAAAGTTCTAGCATCTGATGTCATATGTTTCAAGTATTGCTGAATCTTGTAGTTTACATGCATTCAATATTTAACTATTCAACAAAATATTTATTTATTTAAAACAAATCATGTGAAATTGGGACCTCTTTAAATTTGGGTGGAAGAATGAACCAACTGCTCAGATTCACAAAACAAGACAGAACTGAATTTATTTGCACAGCAGTGCATGCTCCGATGGTAAGTAACAACAATTGTGCTCATGACTTCGTTCATGTCTGTCAGGAATTTTGAAGGTTTTTATGTTTTTGAACGCAAAGTAGCCTAGTTTAATACCTGCCAAATCAGAAACTTGTCAGTAAAAGTCCTGTCAAAATTGGTTTATACACTAAATATTGCTATAAATTATATTGAAATAAATTGTCTTGGTTTTAGACTCAATGCTGTATATGGAAATTGTGTATTTTCCACGGTTAAATAAAAACAAAAGATGCTTGTTGCATTCTTGCTGTGCCATGAAATGAACGTGTTTTATTAGTTTATGGGCCCAGAATATGTTCCAGAGTTATTTTCTTCGTCATTGTAGTAAACAGCATACAGCAAAGTCATGATGATTTAAATAATTTGTTATGTGCTTGAATATGGCTTCAAATTTTGTAGTTAACATGCCTAAGTTAAAAGGCAGAGACAACTACGATGTGTGGGCTTTTGCAGCGCAGAGAATATGTTGGTGTTGAAGGCATGTCCGGCTTAATAAAGGAAGAAGGAAGTACTAGCAGTGGCAAACAATGCAAAGGTGAAAGCAAAGCTGATTCTTACAATTGATCCAGCATTGTATGTGCATATAAAGCAAGCTAAAACAACGAAGGAACTATGGGCAAAGCCTAAAAGTATGTTTGATGATTCCAGGTTTACATGAAGAATAACCTTACTTCATCATCTGATATCAATCAGGCTTGATAATTGTGATTCAGTGATGTCATATGACACAGATATTGTTGAGACATCGCAAAGATGGATATGATATAAATGATGAATGGATTGGCTCGTTCTTACTGGCTGGATTACCAGAACAATTTTCACCTATGATCATGGCAACTGAACATTCCCGCATTCCTATTACGGCGGATGACATCAAGACAAAATTGATCGATACGGAAATGTAACATTTGAATGAATCAGAGACAAAAACCGCTTTCACTTCCAAAGGTTGGCTGAACCATAAAAGCAAAACTCCCAAAAGACACAAAAATTGGAAACTGTTTCACTGAAAAGTCAAATGTCGAAATGATACAATGCTACAAGTGTAAAAGGAATGGACATTACAAGAATCAATGTCCATTGTTGGCAAAATCAGATGAACATAAGCAATCAAATGTGTTCAGTGCTGTTTTTCTATCCAGCAAGTTTGGTAAATAAGAACGAAATATTGACTCCGGCGCAAGTTCTCATATGCCACCAAATGAACAGTTGATAAAAAAAATGCACTGTATTCACCAAGTGCACCAGAAGTTGTTATTGCAGAGAAAACCATGATATTACTGTGAAAAATACATCAATAGTTGAGAAAGATTTACGTTGTTTGATGCAAAGTTAGATAAAAGATTTTGGAGAGAAGCAGCAAACACAGCTGTGTACTTAAAAAACAGATCAATTGCATCAGGAACTCAAAACAAGACACCATATGAATTGTGGTATGGCAAGAAACCTGATGTAAGTCATATTCATATATTTGGCAGTGATGTAATGGTTGATGTTCCCAAAGAAAAACATTTAAAATTGGGACAAAAAGTCACAAAAACACATCCTTGTTGGATATTCAGAAAATATAAAAGGTTATAGAATTTATGACTGCAACAAAAACAAAATAATAAGTAGAGATGTGATTATAATGGAAAATAAAGAAAATAAATATGAAGAAATAAGTGTTTCGGTGGGGGGGACTGGTGAAGAAGAACAGTTGTCAGTAACAGATGAACCAGAATTACTGAATTCATCTCAGTCAGATTATCCTAAAGTAGAAGGCCAAGATAACTTGAAAGAAAGTACTGCAGTTGAGTGTGGGGAGATTTCCAAAAGAATAAGGAAACCACCTCAGAGGTATGTTACAGCTTTGTGGACTGTATAGAAGGAGGCAGCTCTGTCCCAGATGATATCATCAAAGAGTTCCAGCAAGAGATGCGGAAGATGAAGGCAGTAATTGTCAGAAAGGAGATCTGCATCTGAGCACTGGAGGCAAGGCTGGTGGCTACAAAAGGAAGTGCAGTGGAAGTGGGTGTTTTAAAAAAAGTTTGAAAGTGATTATAAAGTACAATACCATGCTAAGGTTAGTGGCTAAAGGTTTTTGCCAAAAGGCATGTGTAGATTATCATAAAATCTTTTCACCAGTGTTAGACACTCCACACTGAGCCTTTTATTTACAACAAGTGCACGACTAGGGTTAGACATTAATCATTTAGATGTAGCCACAGCTTTTTTAAATGGATATCTAAAGGAAGATATTTACATGCATTTGCCTGAGGGTTATAAAGTTCATAATTGTGATGATATGATTTTGAAATTGGAAAGGTCAATGGCTTAAAAAAATATCCTGCTTGGTATCAAAGAGTTGAAGAAATTCTTAAAGAGAGGCCTGGTATATTTAAGAAATCTGTTATCTGAAATCATGGGCAATTTGTGTATGATTACTATCTTTAGTGACAGTCATAGTGTATTGAAGCTTACAACTAATCAGCAAATGCACAAAAGGTTTAAATATATAGATGTTCATTACCATTTTTTATGGCTTTACACCTCATAGACATCAGGGTCATTAGAGGTGGGTTGTGACTGGAAACAAGGAACAGGTAAGAATTTAGCCATGGCCTTTTGAAGGAAGCATCCCAGCATTTGCCTGGAGCGATTTGGGGCAACCATGGGAAACCAAAATCTGGATGCCAGGACAGGGATTCGAACCGGCGTCCTCCTGAATGTGAGGCTAAAGCCTTAACTGCTCACCTAACACGCTCTGTGTGTTCATTGCCATTATATTCGCGATGTTGTATTAAATAAATGTATTAAACTTGAATGCATGTGAATTGCTGAAATGCCAGCTGACTTGGTCTCCAATCATTACAAACTTGTGAACAAGATATGAATATTAAGTAATATCGGGTAATGTTGTTAATTTGGTATAGTGGGGGTGTTATAAATGATATCGAAATAAATTGTCTTAGTTTTAGACTCAAAGCTGTCTATGGAAATTGCATATTTTCCATGGCTGAACAAAAACAAGAGATGCTTGTTGCATTCTTGCTGTGTCGTGGACAAACGTGTTTATTAAAAATGTTGAAAATCGACTATTTATATATGCTAATAGCTGAAAAATCTAAAAAAGTGTCATATTCTAGAACATTTTAGTACATTCAAGAACACTAGTGAAAATATTACCGATTTCTTTCTAGGAGGAGACGGTGGTGGAACTGATGGCACGACCACATCAGGAAGAGATGGTTTACGCTTTGGTGGCACAACTGGTGAATCTTCAGGTGAACTTCCAATGTTCTTTGGAGGTGGAATCGGAGGTTTAGGATCTGGCTGAAGATAATAATCATCATCGTTGCATGCTTTCAGAGTGACCTGTGGGAAAAATGTGAAGAATTAGCACTATTATTAATTCATGAAAAAAGTTGATATGAGCAAAATTATTTTGGGTTTACTACGAACATTTTGGAAAGATTTTTTATAGGTTCATTTACCTGTTCATGATATAATTCATTCAATTTATTTTCAATGGCACATAAACCCCAGTGGAAATTTCCTTTCACAATGATATTGTATTTAATAGTATATTAGGGTTCCGTACATTCCAACTTAGAAACAGAACCCTTAGTGTACATTTACACAGCAACCAAGTTTGGCTGAATTTCACTTTGGCAAACAGCCAACCAAACTCTGCCAAACAATTCTGCTGACTGAAGTGGTTACACTGGGCCAGATTTCAGCTGTCTTTTCTTATCATTGTCGTTCACTCGATAAAATTTATTTCAAATGACACCGCGTGCCATCCGATACTCGGCTGACACTGCACAGTCTTTTAGGTGGATATGATAGAGCATCACTGTGCAGCCGGTAAGAAACTCTGTGACATTTGTGGCCACATGAAATTTATTATGCATCATATTCATGGACTGTATTTAAATCAAAATATATAATGATCTCTCATCTATTAGTATAATAGGCAAGTGTCACGCTGACGTCATGTCACAGCATTACATCAATCTATGACATTGCACTATGACGTCACACTTTATGACATTATTCGTGGGAATGCACATTATTTAATAACATTTCCAAGCATCAGTGAATAAATTAACTCACAGAACACTGAAATAAAAGTATGTATTGTGTTATAATCGACATATCAATCATTAGATGCTTATATTTACATAATATTCTTTTGATATGTAGAAGTATTCCTTAAATTCTTTGTCCATAGATTTGTAAGATAAAAGCTTTGTATTTCGAGCATCAGTGCTGCGAAAAGTTTGGTTAGAGTATTACTTAGCATGGATCAGAATTACAACTGGCATTTGATGTTACGGCAGAGGGCATGAATAATTTAGTTTTATTTTTTTTTAATATTTTAAACTGTGTCCTATTATTGAAATTATTTGCATTTAAATTGGCATATTAACTATCAGGTTTTTTTATTGAAATCATTAAATGGTTCAAATGAAAGAAATTACAAATTGATCACGATACATGCGGCCTAAACCACAATTTAATATTACGTGGCATAGCGTAAGTTGTTAAGATTTATTTTTAGCATCCTTCGTTCCTCATTATTTCAGCCGATGTAAGCTTTCTCAGCCGTTAAAATATCGATCTTTGTCATAAGTATTAAGAAAGAAAGGTGTCAGAACCTGTGAAGATTTGGGATCAAGTTTATATCGCGATGCATGATGATACTGACATGCGATACAGAGAATGTATTAATTTGCGCATGATTGAAGCTTTGCTTTTCTATCAGCAATATTAGCGGATGTTATGGTTAGACTGAAATGCAACCTGGACCAAGTTAACAACTGAAGCTTTTTGCTAAAGCACAATGAACGATAAATTACAGTGAGTTTTATTTCGTAACAATTTCGTTTAGTTAAGCAACTGCAGAGAAATATCCACGTTATTTAATAACATTTCTAAGCATCCGCGAATAAATTAACTGACAGAACATATTTATTAGTTGCTTAGATTTATTTAATATTTGTTTATGTAGAAGTATTCGTTAAAAATCACATATATGTAAGTTAAAAGCTTTAATTTTCGTAATGTTAGCGGCAGTTTTGAAGATTGTTATTAGAATTGGCACTTGAAGTTACAGTAGAGGGCATAGGTTTCTTTTCTTAGTAATTTAATTTTTTTCTGTTACTTAAATCATTACTTTGTTCTAACAAAAGTATTGCTAACATTTTGCAGTTACGGAGCACCTCACATTTATGAATTTTTAATTTAATTCGTGGCAACTTTTACGAAAAAGGAGGGTGCAAATGTGAAGAAGATGCCATTATAACGAGGCAATTGATACAAATTTCAACAGGGCAGTACCAGTTTCGGGCCAGTGGAGAATATCACCTTTTACCCATTAAAACTAATATTACGTGGGATGACGTAAGTTGTTAAGATTTATTTTTAAATTACTTTGGTTTTACTGATGCCTTATTTCAGCCACATGTAACTGTCAGCTATTCAAATGTGTTAGTATAATTCTGAATAATGAATATAAAAAGAACCCTTATAGATTTTTGATTTAGTTTATTTCCCGATACAATGTGGGCACTAAAATGCGACATAGTACATGTATTAATATGCGTCTGATTGAATTAATGTTTCTCTGGCGGCAAGTTTTTTACATGTTTAGGTTGAAATACAATCTGGACCAGGATAGCAATGAAAACCTTTTATTACAGGGCAAGGCACTAGGAATTGCACTGAGTTTTATTTTATAACAATTCAATGTATTTAAGTAATTGCTAAGAAATGTAAAGCTACTAATTATGCTATTAATCAACAGTGTAATTTTTCACTGAAATCATTACTTGGTTTGAATGAAAGAAGTTTGAAATTGATCACAATCTATGTGACCTAAACCACAATTAAAACTAATATTACGTGGCATAACGTAAGCTGTTAAGACTTATTTTTAGCATCGATGGTTTTCACTGGGGTCATTATTTCAGCCGGATGTAAGCTTTGTCAGCAGTTAAAACATCAATCTTCATCATAGACAAGAAACTGTGATGATTTTGGATCAAGTTTGTATTGCAGTGCATGATGACACTGACATGCGACACAGCGATTGTATTATTTCGCATGTGATTGAAGCTTTGATTTTCTAGCAGTGATATGGATTTTCTAGCAGTGATATGTGCGGAGAATGTGGTTAGGCTGAAACGCAACCTGGGCCAAGTTGACAACTGAATCTTTTTGCTACATAATCGAGGACGAGAAATTACAGCACATTTAGTTTTATTTTGTAATAATTCTCTTTAGGTAAGCAACTAAAAAGAAATTAATTGCCAGTACACACCATTAAACCCGTCATTTTTTACGGGCTTTGTGGTTTGTAATTTATTAACGAAAAATATCAAGTGAATCAAAAGTAACTTCAATCAAAACAAACACATCAAGTGTGACATGATTGATGTTTGATATTTCACTGCGATTGCATTCAGAAACGCAGTATAGTGTGGCAAAGTCTTTTAATAATGGTTTATTAAAAATGCCGGAGACATTTTTTTTCCTTCATATTTTGGAAGAAATCTGACCGGCAGTTGAAAAAGATTCAAAATTGAGGAAATTTATTTCTCCACATGAAATGCTTGGCTTTGACTTTGTGGTAGCTACCTATGTTGATTTTACTTAATAGAAATGCACATGATTTGTTCTAAACAAAATTCACTGCTCAGATACCAAATACGCGTGTATTTCTCCAAAGCTTTTGGAAGGGATACAGTTCACATCTATTGTGCATTTGATTTATATGTTTACTTTTAATTTCAGAACTATAGATTTGTAAATTTTTATCTGTGTATATAAATCACCAATATTGTCTGATCTGTTGTCAACTAAAACCGAAGATTTATGAGAAGGTGTGATATAAAAATATCATGTTTTAGGTGATAATTTATGTATTATGAAATATCAAAACAAGTCATAATAAGTGTTCACTGGTAGAAATACAATTCTACTATTGGGTCAGTGAAACATATGTATCAGATACTTTAATTCAATGTGGCAATGTGGCTAAATATGAATGCAGAGATGATGTGAGTCAAGCCCGTTCACCCAAATAAAACAAAATTGATTGTTCAGTGAAAGAAGTCGGCAGAGTCTGGCACAGTTCAGGTGAGTAGGTCAGTCATAGTGTGATCACTTCGACTGAAATCCATATTGTTCTGTACTTTTGTTTGTTTGGCCAATATGAGCCGAATTTGGCACAGTGAACAAGTGTAAACGTACATTTATAGATTTGTTCTTTTGTTCATCTGTCCATCTGCCTGTTACAGTCTTATTTATGAATCCTTTAACTTAAAACTTTTCAAATGCACATTTCTTTATCTTTAGTTACTTCTCACATTAACATCAGAATAATGTAAAATATGAAAAATTCATGAGACTGAAAGTAATTAAATGTGGTTTAATGGGTGGTTGAAAGAAAATGTGGAAGTTTAATGTGCAGAAGGTTTAATAGAAGTGGATAGGCAGTAGCATATTTAATGTGTGTGTAATAATGTGTAAGACAACTTGCCTTGCCTTGCTTTGGGGTGGAGGCAAAAAGTCTTTGTCTTAACTCTGACCCAGAGGAGGCCCTAGCAAGTTTTTCAGGTGGTGCGAGATCTCCTTGTGGCACCTCGTATGTGCAATCGCTTATTCGTGTTTAAGGTGCCCATTTGACAGGTTGAAGATAAGATTAATTTTTACATCCTACTAAAATTATAAACGTAAAAGTTTGTTTTCTTTAATACTGTATTTGTTACTGTTTCACGTCGCTGGATGGCTTAGGATAAAGTAGTTTACGTGGGATTCGAATACGTACTTGTATACGAGTGCGTTATGAATTACAATCAAGCAATGCCGAGGACAGAAAACAGTCTTCATATATTAATAATAACTTCAGAAAGATTAGTGTATAGGATAGCAACAGGGCCGGCATTAGGGGGGGGGGGATAAGCGGGTCAAATGTAACCGGGCCCGCCGGCTGATGGGGGGCCCCGATCACCGGCTGCAGGGGCCCCCAGGCCTCGAAGCCAAGAATCCGCTCACTGTCGGCCGGCCAGTTTGTAGAGCTAAAAAAAAAAAAGTCGTTAATTTTACCTCGTGTACGTCAAATTTACATAGTTTTTAAGAAAAATGTCTAAAACAAACAAATGAGGAAATAAAATCATAACTATAGGGCCTAAATTGTCAACTTCCTCGTTTTTGCCCTTTGGAAATATCATTTTCTATAGTTAAAATTGCAAGATCTAAAAGTCTATCTAGAGTCCGAGTTTACCGTAAATAAGTTTTAATAAATTTTAATTTATTGAAACTTTTGTCTCCTTTAGCGACAGTTACAGGTGTCGTTAACAAAATTCAAAGTGCTGTCCACACATTCGGAAATATATCGTTAAAAAATCGAAATAAAGCGTAAGTGCGATGTTGAAGAAGTTATGTTGGGAAGACCTGGAACACCGAAGGCGTTGCTCTCGACAGAAGCTAATTGAAAAAATTCACGGCTGACTTGTTTCGGAATGACAGCAAACAAATATTACTACCAACAACATTCATATCTAGGAATGCCCGCGAAAAGAAGATAGGAGAAATCAGGGCCAGAACAGATTTATTTCTGTAGTCATTTTTTCCACGAGCGATTAGGGAATGGAATAGGAAGGAGTACACTTAAAATCTGACAGGAATAGTTCTCGATCAATAATTTCCGCCATCCTGATCTGTGTTTTCCATGGTTTTCCCAGATCGCTCTGGGCGAATGCCGGGATGACTCCTATAAATAGCACGTGGGCGCGTATATCCCTTCCTATGCTCAAATGGTTACACATTAGGAATGGTGCAATGCACCCCTCGCCACTTACTTTTAGTGACTCGCGGAGTAATAGTAATATCCTGCTAACCATTTTGTTTCATAAGCTGAACTTATATTGGTTCTGCCGATTCAAGCCCCACCAACAATAGTTTCAGTTAGAAAATTCTTGCGTCAATTCAAAATCCGATATGTCACATTTTTCTCCATTCGTTAAACTAATTTCTAAATATACACAGGATTATTCCAATTATTACAATTCAGGAATTGTTTTGATAATGTGTAAGAACTACAGTGTATCATTAAATTTAAAGAGTTGTGAAAACCGAGTGACCTACTCCTTCTTAATTGTGCCGATCAGATACTAAAACACGTTCACTGTAAACAATTCTTCTAGATCTGTTGCCATCTCATCTGCGGCCTCGTACTCAAAAAATCTCTTCTTCGTTTTGTATCTAACTGACTTAATAAAATTTTATATCCAGTATGAAAAGCAATTTCTCACAAATTCCAAGATCTTTCACAGCAATTGTGGAGCGTTTCATGAATCCCCTTTCATCCTGGATAGCCTTGCTTACAATAAATAATACTTGAAACAATACCAAATCACCATTGTAACTATAAAATCAAATTGCTCCATGAGCTGGCTCAGGAACAAGGCTTCTGTTGCTGCAGGTGACTAATTCATTTCCAGAAGGGCATCACGAACTGAAGAATAGTGATAAACTGATAACGGTCTGCAACAAGGCAAGAAACTCTATTCTCCAAATGAATTTCGCAAATTTTTTGGCGATAGTCCTTCTAAGTTTTTGCATATCACTTCCAACCGCTTTGTTGATTGAGAGAATCGAACAAATGTTCTTTAAAGAAATCCGAAAAAGAAACCGATCTAATTGATGTTTTGGCGGTACCTGCTATTACCAAATTTAATGACAGCTTAATGGATTAATAAATGCTTGAGAAGATATTAGTTCAGAATTCTGCTTTGGACACCTTTGTTTCCTCTTATTATATTGGATCCATTGTCATTTCTTTGGCCTCAAAAATCGTTCATATCCTAATCGAAATTTTGCAAAGTATCATCAATATACAGGCCAGTGACTACAGCTCCCAGGTCCCGAATAGTCACTTACCAGCTTAAAAGCAACGAAACACTCACGCACTTTGACTTCGTCTTCATTGGTGTCAACAAAAGCCATGTTAAAGGTAATTGTTCGACTTGACTGACAACAGGAGTTCAATTCAGTATGATGGAAAAGTATTTAGATGACTTAACCATAGTCAAAATTATAATAAGAACTTCAATAGTTTTAAATACATTTTCCAAAATAATAGACATTAGTCTCCTTATTAGCAATACAGTGGAGATGCTCCATCATCACAGTGTCAAATTTTCCTAGCAGTTGAAATATATCCAGTTAGTTACCATTATCAGTAGTATTTAGTGTTTCAGATCCAAAACTTCTCCTGAACAAGAATTATTGCAAGTTAAAAAGAATATTTTGGACATCATTCATTCGAGGATAGCAACATACCATGATTTTTCGTCTTCAATCTGTATTTACAAATGCTTATCTACAAGTATTATATTGAAGTTATTCAGTCTAATAAACGCTTCTGTTCAACTCAGCGTGGTGTGCTGGCGATTTGAGGAAGTTTCGAGAGTTTTGAGATGCTCTGATAAGAAGCTCCAGTCATCAAATTCTTTTTTTCCCAAGTAAGAGTGAGACCTTCTGTTGAATAAACAGGAGTAAAAACAATTTACTTTACCTGAAGATTTAGAGTAAGTAAACAATCTTCTTTTATAAGTTTCTCCTTTTGGTGTTACTCTTTAAAATGCGTTTTTGAGAAATGACGTTCATGATTTTTTCTAGGATTTTTTCGTGGCTTAAATAATTATTTCATCCCCGATTGCAGGAGCAACCATTTTGAAATATCATCATAATTTGCGACGGTGTATGTCTGGTATTTTGAAGTGCAGATGACGTTGCGGTCATAGCAAAATATTCTTGTACATGCTGCTCTTTATCATTATGAGCCTCTTTTGAAGAACTTCTATAAAATAAGTTTTCTTCTATCATGTGTTGACCTAGTTCTGATGACGACGATTCAGATGATATCTCTAAGAAATTTTGCAAGCAATTTTAAAGCCTCCTCAGTTTCACCTTCCTTTAGTTAAAAAAAAAATGAAGAAGAAGAAAGAAAAAAGAAGAAGAAAGAAAAGAAATAAATGTAGACACGTTAATTGCAATCACCTAAGGTATAACATTGTAGAAGTAGATACGTAGGTTGAATCTCGCCTCATGCACCTACACGCAAATGACTGTGCCGGATCTAGAGGTGAGGGAGGGGGCAAACCGTGGTGCTTACCCCCGGCCGCATAATCTTGTTTAAAGGGGCAGTAAGTGACACCGGAAAGTGCTAATTATGGGACGATTTGTGGTTTTCTCGAATGGAATAAATCGAGCTGATTCTGACTATATATTAAACGGAAGCTCTTACGTTTATAAACTCTTCTTGATGATTAATTTATTAAAAAATATATGTGAACAGCAAGCTGGATTATTATAGAATTTATTTTTAATTTTTTGCTTAGACGATCTCTTGCTGCCTTTTCGGCGCCCCCCATATGCCGGCGTCCGGTGCGGTCGCACCGCCCTAGGGCAGCCCCTGCTCTCACCGTTTGTAAGCCTTGGATGTCCAGTGATGACTTTATAATACCATGGTTGCCACTTCACTTCATTTTCTTTTACTACCTTAAGTTAAGGGAAGGTATAGACCAAATAAATGTTCACAAGTCATTTGGAATTCAAATCACTATACTCTTGAAAATGTTGTAAAGTCATTAGCTGGATAGACATCAGACAAAGTTACCGAAGAAAGGTTTGCAAGTTCGATTAACCGTTTGAGCCAGCCCATACCCCAAAATTCAAAGTATAATTGATTGCCACTTGATAGTATACAAAAGTTCGTCACACAATTCTACTGTTACATTTGGTTTGAAACTGACCTACACTTAGGTAATACCGAGGCCCCAAGTGATGTAATACTCCTTCACTGCTACATAGTAATAAAACTTAAATACACGAACCTACATTGTGCCAAAAATCAACTCTTGCACAGTAGTGCTTAGTATGAAACTTGCTGGTCTACTAAGCCTACATCTTGTTGCGACCACGGTTCCTGACAAATTGAGCTTACATCTTGACGCGCTCACAGTTTCTGAACGACTGAGCCCAACGTCATGTTGCGCACTGAGGCCAATGGAAGGTTCTAGGCAGCTACCTGCTCTCTCACAAACCGTGGGAAAATCCCAAACTTCCATTTCAAATGGGTAGCTCCTGGAAGGCTAATCCTATATCAAATCACATGTCAGAAAGGTTTCGTCATCCAATTTTGACCTTGACAATAAAAATAATGCTATCTCTCTGAAATTTTACAAATCGCTAGAGCATGTATCAAATGTCAACTTTAGTTATTATGAAAAATTTTGTAACTTTAATAGTTTAGCCAAAAATAAATAATTTAGATAAGACCTTTCGAAATACTACTCCAGGCGAATCCTGAAAGCTGATGCAATGCAAAATACTATCTCAAAACTATAAAAATCTGCTTTCTAGCCATAAATTAACATAGAAACTAACTATAAAAATGAAATGCAATACTATCCAATATAACTCACGGTTCTGAGAATAAAATTTTGTCATGCCGTTACAAAATTTAATAGATACCTGACAATTGGGAGTTAACATAAAATATTTTGCAATAAGAGAGTCAAAAGAAGTACTTAAGCATATTATTTGTCAAATGTGAAAGTGTGTAGTATTGAAGTGAGAGGGTGATTGTTGAAAGTAGTTCTGGGCACTCTACTTGGAGGACAGAAGCAGGGCGCTGGAGTGGAGGCAAGTGCTAAGTGACTGTGTGTGTTCAAAAATAGGAAATTTTCTGTATATTGCCAATGTTTACAAATCGTTATAATCAAATTTTACTGTTCAGTCCTACTTGTTACATGAAAACTGCAAGAAAATTATTTTAAACATGCTTTACTGTTAGATTAATACTAGCTCGCAACTCTTTAAACCAATTTATTAACAAAATTTAGGTTATATTACACTGTTCATCATTAACCTTGGTAATTTATTACAGTCTTGGAATACTTTACAAGCAAAATAAAAATTTCCCATTCCCTTACACCTTAAAAAGTGCCACCAAATTCTTTTATCAATATCATTTCTGAAAGGAGCTCAACTGAGGACAAATAGAATGCATTGAACAAAGAAATAATGAAAACTGGTAAGGAAATATTAGGCCTTAGGGAACAAACTGCCTGAAAACCCTGTACAACAGAAGAAATTTTGGAGTTGATGGAACAGAGTAGAAGCCACAAAAATGCTCAGGTTGAAGCAGGGAGAGAACAATAAGACAATTAAGAATTTAGATAAACAGGAAATGCAAAGAAAAAAAATGGCTACAAGAAAAGTGTGAAGAAGTAGGAAGGAAAAAGATAAAGTATGATGTTGCATATAGGAAGATAAACAAAATTTTGGAGCAACGAAGAAAAGATGTGTAAACATTTAAGCTGTCAATGGGAAACCTCTTTTTAGCTCAGAAGATGAAGCTAACTGATGGAAGGAATACATTGAGAAACTGTATGATGGGAATGACTTGGACAATAGAAAAAATAGTGTAATAGAAAAGGAAGACAATGTCAACATTGATGACATAGGAGATCCTGTTTTGAGGACAGAGTTTTAGAGAGATTTGAATTACTTGAAATCAAATAAAGCAGCTGGAATTGATGAGATTCCTGCAGAACTTCTGAAATCCCAAGGAATCCAGAGATTATTCAACCTGATATCAAAAAGTGAACAGAAGAAATTCCAACAGATTTTAATAAAGGTATCATCTTCACATTTTGGAAGAAAGCACAAGCAGACAAATGTGAGAATTATCACAAAGTCACATGCTTCAAAATTACTGAACAGAATAATACACAGAAAAATGGAAAGGGAAACAGAAGAGATAGCAGGTGAAGATTGGTTTGGGTTTAGGAAAAACCATGGTATAAGGGAAGCAATTTAAGATTAATATTTGAAGGTCAGATCAAGAAAAACTAAGATACTTTTATGGCATTTGTTGATTTAGAAAAAGCTTTTGATAATGTTAGGTGCGATAAGATGTTCAAAATTTTAAAGAACCTGGTCTAAAATATCGAGATAGAAGAATACTTTATAAACTGTATAAGAATAAAGTTGCTATAAAAAAGTAGAGAATCATGAGAGACATGCATCGGTTAAAAAGAGTGTGAGACAGGGTTGTTGTCTACACCCATTAATATTCAACTTGTATGTAGAGGAAGCAATAAAGGAAGTGAAAGAAACATTTGCTTGTGGCCTAAATGTTCAAGGAGAAAAAATCAGTATGCTACAATTTGCTGTTGATATTTTCTTGATAGCAGAACAGGCTATTGAATGGCATGAACAAAATACTGACGGAAGCATTTGGACTAAATGTAAATCAAAGCAAGACAAAAGTGATGAAATGTAGCAGAAATGATACCAATACTAGTAGATTAAATATAAAAATAGGTTCGGATGCAATATGAGAAGTGAATTCTGCTACTTGGGAAGTAAAGTTACAACTGATGGCTGAAGCAGGAATGATGTTAAAAGCAGAATAGCAACAGCAAATATAACCTTCATGAAAAAGAGGAAGCATGGACTTTAGGAATACCAGAATGAAGGAAAGTTGAAGCATTTGAAATGTGATGCTATAGAAGGATTCTGAAAATTAGGTGGACAGATAAAGTATTAAATGAACAAGTTTTGGAAATTATGGGTGAGAAAAGAAGTTTGTCGAAGTGGCTTGGAGAAAGAAGATACAAGATGATAGATTATATTTTGAAAAATGCAGGTTTGGTTAATTTGTTAGTGGAGGGAACAGTTGAAGTTAAGAACTGTGGAGGAAGATAGAGACCAGAAAATAAAAACCGATAATTGAGGACGTACGGTGTAAGGGTCATGTTGAGATGAAGGGTTTAACACTAGATGGAGGATTGCATCAAACCAGTCAAAAGACTGATACCAGTAAAAAAAATCCAAACCACTGCCAATATATGCTTTATACACTCCTGGCACCATCTTCATTTACCTTACGTCTTCCAAGGACTCCGAAATTAACTTCCTCATCATAACAGTTACCAGTTATGTGCTCCACGAACAAATCTAAATGCCTTCCTTTTCAGCCCCTGTAACTTCCGTATTTTTGTCTATAATGTGAGTCCCATGCTGCCCCATCATACTCGAGCAATGGTATGACCAAGGTTATCACATTTACTTTTATGATCAAACATATGAGTAAAGTATATTCAGTTGTTTCTATTTTTAGGAAATAGTGACAGCAAAAATTCTGTTAGGCAATTAATATAAGGAAACATAGGGAAAACAAAAACCTGTCAATTTCAACATTTGTAGGTAGGAAGGCTTCCACAGTCTTCCCAGTTGGTTCATCTTTGGTTCAATCATGAAGTTACTCTTGCCATGTACACATCCAATCCCCTAGCCATATGCCTATATGGTTAAGCTTTATACCAAAATATTGTAAAGTTTGTTCATATTTACATGTTCAACGTGACCCTCCTGCCTTTATTTATGGTGAGTGACAGGTTATTTTTCTCATCTTTCCTTATTTTTGTTTGTGCATTTAGTAAGTCTTTTAAAAGAAAACTTCCTGACATGTTTTAGTAAACAGATGATAACTGTGCAGCAACCCTGTGGTATCTATTTAACAAGCTTATGGTAAGAGGTCGTATACTAAGATGTAGTACATGCAATCAAAGTGAGAAAAATAATAGAAAAAATAGAAATAGCATGCATATTATTACCAAGTGACTTGGTTTTGATTAGCCTTTTATATTAATCAAAGTTGATAAACTGGAAGCTTAAAACTAATCTCAAAAATTATGTGACAAACATTTGCAGTACTGCTCTTTTCATTAAATAACCCTGATTATACATTAATGTCAAACTAAACATTTCTGAAAACTTTTCTACACTTTTTCTTTTAAAAAATGACACATATAAACAAATGTAAACAGGAGAAGAGAAAGATATCTTCCTTCACAGATGATGCAAGGGACACACAAACAGAGGAATCATTTCAACAGTAGGAACTGGAATACACAAGGTAGAAGTCGAAGAGTAACTATTTTGTTTTTTCAATTCCACTGCTGATCTTTGACTTAAATTTGTGCACTCCATTTTCTATTACTGGAAAAGGGTTAAAACCACAAAATAATGTCCCATCTTAGGAGCTTCTTCTGTTTGTGTCCGTCCTGCAGCTACCTATTGAAATCAATGGTTTCTCTCTTTTTATTCTCTCCAAACACTATAAAAAGTTAAAAACAAAATACCCTTAGCTAAATGTCTACATTGGCCCTCACAAAAATCAGCTCATTATTACTAGACGTGCAAGTCAGTTTATCTTGCATAGACAAATAACACAGATAGGAAAAATCATACTTATATTAAGCGTAATAAGCTCTTTGAATCATAGAAACCTGCAGATGTCTTATCACTGAAATTTAAATATTTATTTTAAAATAATAATAAAACTTTTATGTGAATCGGTAGAGTAAAAACGAAAATTATTACCAAGAAAAACAATGTGTTGTTGCATTCACACTTTATTACAGACCAACATCATTAAATTTAATTTGCTAATATCCTTGTAAAAATGAAAGATTATAATTAATCATGGCATTATTATAAATATCAAATTTAATTTAATTTTGGTCGTTATGTGCCTGCTGCTACAAACTGGAATATGATGATAAGTTTCAGAGTCTGATCATGGACACAATTCAGCTCCACAATTTACTGACACCCAGAAAAAAAAGGTAGCTATAATACTGTACTATTGGTGCACAATGATACATGATTAAACTTATCAAATTGTATCCACTCAGCTATGTAACATTCTGCAAGTAAAATTAGTTTACGGTGTATTACTCACTTTCCAGTTTGCACCGAATTTGTTACATTGCATGCCCACACTAAGTCATAATTTAAAATTAAGTTAATATGTATATTTGGTTCATTAAACAGTTAATACAAACCAAATTACTAAAATTATCAATAAAAATCTACTTGGTATTAAAACATTTTTAACATATCTGAGGATCTAACCTGTTCCTTAATTGATTCGTAGTCTACTGAAGATGTTCTGTCAACTTGTGTGAATGATGTACAAGATCTTGCATCCAGACTCTCATATTCCTCTTCAGAAAATGATTCTGATAAAGTCTGGCTATTTCTGCAGGAATGGAGGTATGAATTATTTGCTACTGGTAAATTTAAACTATTGAGTGATGTCACAGATGTATGACGAGAACTGCATAGGCTATCCCCATCATTCACTTGATCTACTATAGTCCTTTGGTGATTTCCTTCATTCAGTGATATCACCGAGGAATGTAGTCTGTTGATTAAAATGTCAGTTTCACTAAGTTTCATTGGAGCATTTCTTGGTGGTGGTGTAGGAGGAGATTCAGTACGCAATGGTTCTGGGCTTTTTCTGTTAACATTTTCTATCTGAGAATGCTGAGGAACTTTCAGTACAGGAATGGCAGTCAAATTATCACCACTACTATCACTGTTGTGGTTAAATGATTTCACAGGTGTGACATCAGTCCGAGTTGATGCTGGTGATTGATTAATACTAGAAGATGGCAATTTTTGTTCAATATTCAGTCTGTCTACAGATTCCAATACAGATCTAACATCTGCAATATTTTCTTCGTCAAAACTTTCGTAATAGTCCTCTTCAAGCTGTAAAACAGAAAAACATTTCTATAGTAAAGATAAAAGGTTCAGAGAAATTTTTGCACTTATAAGAAATTTTTATAGGTATTAGCAGTCCCTTTTAGGAAATTCAAAATTATTTTTAAAGCATCCACACCTTAAAATGTTTTTTCACACATTCTCAATTTATACTTGAATGTTTATCACATAAAAAAAAACTATTTAAAATTTTTCCTATGCAAAAAAAGGATGGTCTAGAAATAATCATTTCTGTGTCCTTTTAATGGTTGACTTCTGTTACAACATTGGTCAGCTAAGGAGTTCTTTTGACACAGAGTCACTTATTGCCAAGTAAAGAAAGCAATTAAGAGATAAGGGGTAATCAATTTAGTCCTATTCAATCAGCAAAAAACAGTGGAGAAAGGAACATCATGGTTAAATGGAATGTGCCTAAAATAACTTCAAGGTTTTAAACAGCAGACTAAGCATGTCAATCACTGTATACAAAGTGACCTATGGAAGGGGGGAGACCGACATAAAATGCAAGAGTGGAAATGATTCAGATCCTACATTGCTACGACCAGCAATAATTTAACACAGTCTTGAGGAAAGAAAACATGGGCTCAGAGGATATGTAATGGAGATTATGGCTGAGAGTACATATGGTAGATTGGATTATACAAGGCAAGATCTACAGTTAAATCGAAGAGGGAAAGGAGTGCTTACTGAGTAACTAGCAAAAGTAGCTAGTCATGCTACTTCCAGTTAGATGTTGTTGTTGTTGTTATTTGGGTTTTAGGGCGCGTCGACGACGGGGTCATTAGCGCCCTAGCAACAACCAGGCGTGACAACGTGGCAAAATTGCCGTCTGTGTGGCCGACTGTAAAGGGGTCGGCCACAGAGACAGCACAATAAAATACTAAACTACTAACTAAAATACCGTCTGCGTGGCCGACTGTAAAAAGATCGGCCAAACAGACGGCTACATAAGATATAAAATTGAAACAAGGCAATAAAATATAAAAATACATACATTAAATGGTTGGCTGTAAAAGGGCCAACCAGTTTAAAATACAAGTTAGCTGGCTGGCTGTAAAAGGGCCAGCCATATAAACAGTGTCCCAAGTAAGAACTATACTTGGATTGGTGGTTGTAAATGGCCACCAATCCTATTAAAAAACCTAGGCCGGTCTGCCCAAAATTTTGGGGACAAGACCGGCCAAGCAACAAAATTTTAAAACCTTAGCCACGTTGCCACGGTCATCGTTTAAAATAAGGGACAGAACGTTGGCTAAGCCAACGTCTGCCCTTAGATCTAAAAACAATACACATTCGGTTAAAATGTGGCGTACCGTCAAAGGTACGCCACAAGCATCACATTCCGGAGGGTCCTCCCGGCGGAGAAGAAAGCTGTGTGTCAGAGGACAGTGCCCTATGCGGAGGCGAGTAAGGAGAACCTCATCCCTCCTCGCCCGCTGGAAGGAGCTGCTCCACGGCTGAACGGTCGGTTTGACCAGCCGGAGCTTATTATGCTCGACCTCCAGCCACTGCCTCTGCCAAACGTCGAAAACCATTATTTTCCCCGCCGAGGCAAGGTCAGACTTTGGGACCGGATCAAAGTCAATTCTGACCTTGTTGCAGGCTAACTTGGCAGCTTCATCAGCTGCCTCGTTTCCCCTGATTCCCACATGACCAGGTACCCAGCAGAATAGGACCTCCTTTCCACAGGACTGGAGGGAAAGGAGGGCGTCCTGGATGTCCTGGACTAGACGGTCTGCAGGGTACATAGTTGCTAACGCCTGAATACAACTGAGGGAATCACAGCATATGAGGTACTTCATATGACGGCGTCCCTTCATATGCTGGAGCGACTTTAGTATGGCATAGCACTCTGCAGTGTACACACTGCACCTGCTATCCAGCTTGTATTTGTAAGTCGCTCGAGGGAACACTACGGAGCAGCCTACTCTGTTAGCCTGCTTAGACCCATCCGTATATACCGGGGTAAAATCCTGATACTGGTTTAAAATGTCGTTAAAAACTCTGTTAAAAACACAGTCAGAGGTAGACAGCTTGTGGAACCTTGACATTTCTAAAATCGTTCTGGGCCTCTTTAAAAGCCAGGGAGGAGATTTACTCCAACCCTGGTGATAAAAAGTGGGAAAATCGAATCCGTATTGTTCAAAAATAGCCTTTGTACGGTAGCTGAACGGTTTAGTGGCTCTATGCCGGTTGGTATAGAGCCGCTCGTTGTTGGGATGTAGCACTATGTCGTACACGGGACTGCCAGGAGTTGTGGCAACATGTACATAGTGTCGCACCATGAGGAGATGCCGCCGGATGGAAAGCGGCGGCTCGCCAGACTCAGCACAAATGCTGGGTATTGGGCTTGTGCGATAGGCACCGTGGCGAGTCGAATTCCAGCATGGTGGACACTATCCAACATCCGAAGATAGCTGTCCCGTGCCGAACTGTAAACAATACACCCGTATTCCAACCGCGACCGTACAAAGGCTCGATAAAACTGTAGCAGGCAGGAGCGGTCGGCACCCCACGACCTGCCACACAGACATTTTTAAAACGTTTTTAAAGCTTTCAAGGCTCTGGCTTTTACATCTTTAAGATGTGGCAGCCAGCTTAGCCTTGCGTCTAGAATGAGGCCAGAACCGAACAGCATCAGTAAAATGTAAAACGGTGTTCCTCAGGGTAAGGTGGGGTTCAGCTAAAAGACTTCTGCTACGAGTAAAAAGTACACACCGGGTTTTCTCGGCAGAGAAACGAAAACCGGTGTGCACTGACCATTCATCCAGTCTGTTCAGCGCGAGCTGCAACTGCCGTTCCGCGCTTCTCAGACTGGACGATGCAATAAAAATTAAAAAGTCGTCCACATATAAGGATAGACCAATGGGACTCCTTATAATGGCTGCAATGCTATTAATAGCGATGGCAAAAAGTGTTACGCTTAAAACTGATCCCTGAGGGACACCATTTTCCTGTATAAAAAGATCCGACACTTCACTACCGACTCGGTACCGGAAGCAACGACCAGATAAAAATGATTTTAAAAAACGGGGTAGGTTACCCCTAAAGCCCCATTCATGTAACTGTTTTAAAATCACATGCCGCCAGGTAGTATCGTAGGCCTTTTCAAGGTCGAAAAAAACACCCACCAGGTGTTGGCTGCGGATGAATGCATCTTGTATGGCCGCTTCCAGCAGGATCAGGTTATCCAAGGTGGAACGGAACTTCCTGAATCCACACTGAAAGCGGCTCAGAAGATTACGGGATTCAAGACACCAGACGAGGCGGCGATTCACCATCCTCTCCAGTGTCTTCCCCACGCAGCTAGTCAAGGCAATACTACGATAACTACCTGGCAGCAATTTGTCTTTTCCAGGTTTTAAAATAGGTATGAGCGTTGCTTCTTTCCACGAGTCGGGGAAGTGTCCACCGGTCCAAATATCGTTAAAAATATCCAGAAGGTACTCTTTAGCATCATTATTAAGATGCCTCAGCATCTGGTACTGGATCAGATCAGGCCCTGGAGCAGTGTCTTTTGCGCTGTTCAGTGCAGACTCGAGCTCCCAAATGTAAATGGCCTGTTGTAGGCTTCTGTATCCGACGAATCGAAACACAGCACACGTCTCTCGGCAGCAACCCTTCGTTGCTGGAACCGAGGATCGAAACTGGCAGATGAAGTGATGGCAGCGAAATTCTCCGCCATCAGCTGCGCTATGCTTCGTTCGTCGGTAATTATACGTCCTTGATCCAGTAATCCAGATACTGGTAAGGCGGGAGTACCTTCCAGATATACGGCGGATGGACTCCCATACTTTGGCTGATGGTGTGGAACGATTTATTGTGCTCACAAAGGTCTGCCATGACCTTTTCTTGCTCTCCTTAATAACACGACGCGCCTTAGCTCTGGCTATACGGAACCCTGCCAGGTTGTCGGATGTAGGGTTCAACCTGAAACGCCGCAACGCCCGTCTGCGACCCTGAATGGCGGAACGACATTCATCGTTCCACCAGGGGACCGGCGTCCTTCGCAGCGTTCCGGAGCTTTTCGGCATGGAAACGTCAGCTGCCTGGTGAATCGCCTGTGTAAGGTGATTCACCTTCTCATCAATACTGTCATACTCCTTTAGAGTAAGGGAGCGGCGGTAGAGTTCCCAGTTGGCTTTGCTGACGTTCCATTTGCGTCGGTTATTACCTCTTCCACGGTCTAACTCAACGTGCATCCATATTGGGAAGTGGTCGCTCCCGTGAAGGTCCCGAACCACCTCCCAATGCACGGAGTCCGCGATTGAGGGGGAGCACAACGAAAGGTCAATGGCAGAGGACGATCCGGATGCAGTGGTGAAATGTGTCATTGCACCAGTATTGAGGATACATATTTCTTCTTGCTCTATTAATCTACCAACCATTCGGCCTCTGGGGCAATCGGAGTTTGAGCCCCACAACGCACTATGTGCGTTGAAATCTCCTAAGAGGAGGAATGGCCGTGAAAGCTGCCGCAAGATGTTGTATAGGTAGTCATAACTGACGGGCGTATTTGGTGGTAGATAAATAGAGCATATGGTCAATTTTATAGGACCATGAATCCTCACTGCCACTGCTTGTAAATCAGAGGTGAGAGCTACAGGTTCGGAGTGGACAGTGTTTCGGACAAACACCGCCACTCCACCCTTCGCTCGATCACCCTCGGTATCGTCCTTACGGTTACACATCATATCCTCTTAGCACAGGTTGGTGTGATGGTCTGAAATGTGTCTCTTGCAGACAGAGACACAAAGGATCAGACCGTGCTAAGAGGTGTAACTCCTCTTTGTGAGCTGTAAATCCATTGATGTTCCACTAAAGTATGGGAGCCATCCTTACCTATTTAACCTCACCCGCCCCGGTTCGGGTGGGTCTTCGGTCATTTCCTGCTGAGGGACGGGACCAGACACGTCCACCAGCATTTCCGTTTCTTCCTGCCCGGAAGCGGAGACAGACATCTCCGACCCAGAGGACTCCTCAAATTCCTCGTCGTTCTTGTTCTTCTTCTTCTTCTTCTTCCCCTTACCCTCCCTACTGATGAACAGTCTGGGAGGAGACGAAGAAGGGGACTTGACAAACTGGGTCGGATCAGTCTGTCTAAACTTGGGACCTCTGATTTTCTGGTCACCTCTATTTCCACCGCTAGCTAATGGTATCGCTACCATTTCAATAGCACGCGGTGGAATAGGAGGTGCCGTCAACTTGATTGCTGGTGGAGTCTTTGATACTGCTGCTGGAATGGTCGAGGTTGCAGATGTGTTGCTAGCGACATCCGCGGTCTTAGGTGTTATGACCTTGCTGGACTTTGCGCCACACTTGCATTGACATGAGCACACTGTGCTTGTGCCCATGTCTGCAAAGGATGTCTGCGTAGCAACACTTTCTTTCCTGACGGGAGTCGAGACCGTCTTGGCAAAGCTTGTTCCAAATATTGGAGCGGCGAGCGCTTTCGCCTTCTTCTTTGCCTCTATATAAGGTATCCGCTCTTTGGTCTTCAACTCCTGTATCTTGCGCTCTTCAAGATACACTTGACACTCCCTGCTCCAGGCCGGGTGCGACCCGGAGCAGTTGACACACACCTGTGGGAGCGTGCAATTGGCACCAGGCTCATGTGCCCCCTTGCCGCATCTACCACAGGTGGGGTTGCCCTTGCATGACGCCGTCGTATGTCCGAACCTCTGGCACTGGAAGCAGCGCATTGGGTCCGGAACATACGGACGGACGTTCAAGTTAATGTAGCCAGCTTTAATACACTTGGGCAACACTGGAGTGTCAAACGTCAGGACGAAGGTGGCAGTCTTTTCAAGACTGCCATTTACCCTCCGTGTAATCTGACGCACCTCGACCACTTGCTGATCCTCCCACTCCTTAACGAGTTCCTCGGTTCCTAAATCCATGATGTCACGGCAGGTGACGACGCCTTTTGAAGAATTCAGGGATTTGTGGAGTTCGCATTTAACAGCGAACTCCCCGAGCTTCTCACAGTTAAGGAGCTGGGATGCCTGCCTACTGGTGGATGTTTCCAGCAGCAGCGTCCCGTTCCTCAGCTTTTTAACTGATCTCAAGGTTCCAACCAGTCCTTCCAACCCTTTATTAATATAAAAAGGGGACACCTTTTCAAATGTCCCCTCTACCCTTTCCATTACAACGAAAGCGTTCGGTATCGAACAGACTTTCCCGTGACTATGGCTTTCTGAAGCGGGAGGGCTATCAACCCTGGCCCGCTTCTTAGTACTGGGTGTATTGGGTTTAGCCTGCGGCACACCCGTACCGCAGGGTTTGGTGGTTTTTGTGGAAGACTTAATTTTGGTCCCACGAGTAAAACCAGTTTAAAAAGAAGCGCTAATACAATAGGGGTGCGCAGGTGCCCCTGAGGTTGTACGTTAGCAAGTGATCTGCCTCTCACCCATGCACCTCCTCGGCACGTATCCGACCTTGAGGTTGAGGGGTTTTTTATAGAGGTTTGTACCGTCCTCGCGATCCGGGCGATGAAGCCAAGATCCCCGTTCTCCTAGGCACACAACGTTTCCACCGCCACGCCCTACGGTGGTCGTTGAAGCATGGTAGGAGTTTACGGTGTGGGAAACTTGCGGCGCTCACAAGTTTCCATTCCAGTTAGAGTTAGCCCTTTTATATATTAGAGTAAGGCTGTCCAACCAATCTTGGAAATGGGCCACAATTTTGATTCTAAGTTAGCCGTGGGCCACATAATACATGACTATAGTTACAATAGTTATTTAAATACAACAAAGATGTTACAATCAAAAAGTAAAAACAATTAATGAGACCTTTGCAGAGGTAAAGTAAGTGGCCCGCAGGTCTAGCAGCCTCGTATTACAGATTGCTGGTGAAATAGTTACAATAGATGATCAAAGAGGTATCGATTTTAGAAACAGGGTAGTAGAAATCTTTAGCTTAAGGAAAAAGAAAAAAAAGAATTACACCGATAGAAGAATAAAGAAGCTGAAGGGTAACAAATACAGGAATTATACAACTAATGAAGTGTAGGAAAAAAACTGAACAGTTAGGGAGGAGACACAAAAACAATGGATATTTATGGCAGCTGAGTCTTGGTCGAAGGAAAATGTGCTGGTTTGCGATTTTCCAAATCGTGTTAAAAAGTGTACCACAAAGAGATACGAGTGTTTGGTGGAAATATATTTACACTGGTTAATTCACTAGTATTCAAAGACAACTGAATCAGTAGCTAGGTGTAGATTTGTGGCAGAAATAAAGCCAAAAATTGTTTCAGCTGCTTAAAATAGTGAAGATGAATGACCAGGAAGAGGAAATTCCAGATAAAACTAAATACTTATTTTTAGCTCTCGAGGAGGAAATACAATTGTCGTATTACATAGAGATTTAAATAGACCATATATGGACCTGGAGGGAAATAGGATCAATAAATATAAAGAACAAGAGATTTGAAAATACCTTAGAGAGAAGGGTAGGAAGGGGGCTTTTTGTAGGTGGCAGAGCAGAAGTACAACAGGAGAAAACATGTTGCTTGTGCACAGCAACTCCCACCATCTGAGATGATGTGTGAACACCTAACAGCATGCCACATATTTCACCACATTTCTGTACAAAAGAGTTATCCTGAAATATTGTCATTTATTATTTTCATCTTGTTTTCGTGTCACTTCGCAACTCTTCACTTTGGTGAGTGATGGGTTTAGTTTAATTAGTTCTTTTGTGTTTTCATATTGCCTGGAAGCATTTTTTTTGTCAGTTTTGAAATTAGATAGATTTGATTATTAATTTTTGTGGTTAAATGGTCAGATGTACATGATTGACTTTGAAGTTATGTATCACAGGTACTGAGCAATAATGAATGGAACCAATACAGCAATGAATAGCTACAGCTTATGTAAATATTAATATTTAATTAAAATTGCAATGAAGACACGCTCCGGTGGCAATTTCCCTTCACACCCATCTGTCTCCTTTCTTGCAATTATCTACATTTGCCCTCTACAAATTTTAACTTTAAATTCTTGGTAAATTATTTAACATTTCTCTTGGTAACTTATTCCAATTTCTGACACCCTTACCTAAAAAAAAAGAGAATCTTCCCACACCCTTGTGCCTGTAATTGCGTTCCAGCTTGTGTTCACACTCATCTTTTCCCTTCTATGCATTACTTTTCAATATACACCAATATGCATCTTGAACACTCCTGTGTTCCAATGAATCCCATTCCAGCTCTTTTATCATAAATGTTACTGATTGAGTTCTGGGATAATTTACAGAAACAAATCTAGCAGCCCTTTTTTTGCACTCTCTCCAACTCCTGTATTTGGTACTCAATATGTGGGTCCCATACTACACTACCATATTCGAACAATGGTCTGGCTAAAGTTTCGTTACCAATTCCTTTACTCCTTCCATACAACCCCTCTCCAAAAATTGCAGAATTTTGAAACTTTTTGCTACTACCAGTCCAATGTGTCCTGCCCAGTTAAGCTTTTTATCAAATGTAATGCCAAGATACTTACATTTTAAGTCTTCAACAAGCAATTCTTTCCCCACCTTATAATCATAATCAACCTTTAGTTTTTTATTTTTGTATCTAATAAGCTGACTCTTCTTTGCATTTATCTACATCCCATGTTTACCGACCCAACTAGATATACTGTCCAAATCACCCTTTATACTATCTTTATATCTCCAAATAAGTTCATAAAATTATTACCTCACTTAAAGCACAACAATATGGAAAAGTGATGAAATTTCTTCCTCAAAGAGGAATTCAATACTATAGAAATTACCACCGTCATATGAAGCCCAAAATAATTATTTTTTGGTATTTGAGGAAAAAGAACTTGAATGACAGTGAATAGAAAAATTAAAGATGATTTGCAATACTGGTGGTGTCTGTCATCACAAAATTTATGGTAGCAGATACAAATATTCATGAAAAACAAGAATTGACTCTTTTTTTTTAATTTTTGTCTTTCAGATTTCAATTAAGTTATCTTATGGGTCCATATCCAGCAAAGTTATTCAGTCTGTTTGCATTTCATACAAGCAAATTGAATAGTAATATTATTTACCTGTGCATATACTCAACGAAGTGTTACTTTCGAACTTGAAACCTTCCTCAAAGTAAATACTCTTCTGCACAAAAATGTTACATTAAAAATAATATGAAAGATTAGGTAAGGGTAGTTTTGTGGTGTGTTACCAATGTATTACCTGTTCAGCTAATATTTGGGCTTCTATAGCACCTATATTCACAGTGCTGACGATGTTTTTAACAATTTCACTCCTATAACAAAACAAATTATGAACATATAAATTAAAACAGTTCAAAGAACCAAATTGTGTATGTTCCAAATGAATAGATTTTAATATACCATGAGTTTTATTCACAAAACATAACCACCAACTAAACCAACAGTTTACAAATTTTAAAATATTTTCACTGCAAATTTTAATTTTTCCAATCCAGTTTACCTGCTTTTACTAGTATTATCATGCATACAGATTTTTATCCCTGCTACAGGATAAAAGTTAGATAAACTGATAGTAATATTATAATTCTGAACTGTTGAATTCAAGAGTTAATTATTTTAGAATTCCAGACACGAAAATTTTCACTGAAGTTTTACGGAAAAAGAATAAAAAAAAGAGTTATAAAATAAAATGCACAGTATGAAAATAAAAAAATGGCATCAGCTACAGAGAATCACTACTTACGAATTATTTGGTGGCTTAGGTAAAGGCTCTTTCTCATTGCAGACACCGTTAACAGGAATAACATTTGCCTGAGTAGAAATTTGCTGTTTATCTGGTTGTTTAATCACTGATACAGATGTTGAACGAGTTGGGGTGTCATAGTTTCCAGGTGATGAAAAATTTTTGGAAAGTGGAAACTTCCCAAGCTGAAAATAATATAATGTAAGCACTGTGAAAGAGTAGATACATGAGAGACTTCAGAGGGATGGTGTTACATTTTACAAATTTCATAAACAGATATCTGCCAGGTACTAATGGTGTGTGAGTGGAGACTTTCCCGGCATAATGATGCAATATGACCTTCTTGGGTGTCCAGCTGGATGGTGTCACATAAATACAATGTTTCAACAGCTGGCTCTGCTGTCTCCATCAGGTATCATAAAGCTTGCTACACCTGAAGCTGTCTGACACCTGATGAAGACAGCAGAGACAACTGTCGAATCATTGTGTTTATGTGACACCATCCGACTGAATACCTGAAGATTATATTGCAGGTACTAATAGTACTTCTCACAGTTATCAACACTCAAAATATTTTTTTAATAAGTGGAATGAAAGAAAAGGCTGAACATCCTATAACATAAAGCCAGCCTGCAGGTTAATGTGGAATCCAAATCATGGAGCATAGTTCATACGATTGCCAAATGTAAATTAAGTTTTAAGGCCCATAAAAATTTCAGTGCATAATGGGATTCAAGCACCACTCACATGTCTTAAGCAACTGGGTCACCAGGTCTTGTTAAATGTAAACTAAACTTCATACTTAAGGGAGGACTTAATGCACTACTACAAAAGAAATAAAATCAGATTTAAAGAAATAATAGTTATTACATATGTATATAAAACATATAAAACCATTTGTTAAAAGCCCAGTCTTGTTTTAGTTTTGATCAATGTCAAAAAATTATCACACACTCCTTAACAAGATGAAGTAAATTCTGGGAAAAATCACACCCTTTAGCCACACAGCTAAGTGGCTAAAAGGTGCATCAGTGTCATATTTCTAAATTTCACTGGGTAAATACGATAGGCCACCCTGAACCCCTTATAGCAGGAGCGAATCTAGGAATTTTCTGATCTGGGGCAAAAACTAAGAGATTGCTGCCCCTTCAAACTTAATTTGCCACCCTCATTGTCGCCACCCTGAGTGTTGTCACCACCCCAATACCTCACTGAGATACACATTGTTGATGGTCTTCAAACGACAGATTGTTTGTATTCTAACAGTATTGTTATTGTCATAACCTATATAAATAAAACAAAATATGGTATGCTAATATGTTTTCTATTGTTGAAGATTGTTATAACATAAACTTATAAATAATTTTATTGGTTTATAATAGTCAATTAGATAAGTACTTTTTCAACCAGTATACACAACTCCAAAATTTGGAAGAAAATTATTGTTTTAATCATAAAATACCATTCACTTGTAAAGAGAGGATGTACCAGAGATGTTAAGGAATTGGGTTTCAAAACTTTGGTCAGACCATTGGTTGAATTTGGTGGTGAAGTTTGGGACGAACTGTTTGGCTATCAAATACAGGAGTTGGAGGGCTTGCAAAGAAGAACACCTAAATTTGTTTGTGGAAATTGTCACAGGACCCATTCAGTAACTGATATGATAAAGGAGCTGGATTGGGAATCATTGGATAATAGGAGCAGGGTGAAGAGAGTGTTGGTAATGAAGGCATATCTTGGTGATGGGCTTGAAGGGAAATCGGTCAAAGAATCAGGAACAGAGCATGGAAGGGGAAATATGACCATGACAACAAACAAGATTTCATGCATAAGGGAGTGGAAAAATTATCTTTTTTGGGTAAGGGTGTCAGGGATTGGAAGAGAAGTGATGAATTATTTATAAAAAATGCCGAAGGAATTTAAAATTTAAATTTGTAAATCGCAAAAGTAAATGGGGAGGAATTTAACAGCCAAATTATATAAGATAAAAACAAAATAATAAGAAAGAGGGAATTAGATGACAAGGAATTGCCACCATAACACATGCTCCATTGTGATTAAATTCATAATAATAATAATAACAAAAATGTATACCTAAAAACATAGCCAGTGAACAAAATATAATTATCTTAAATACTGAAATTAATCATTGCAACAAAATTAATCTTACCTTTTGTTTTTCTTCATCATCATCGTCAAAGTCTGTATCCCATGATCCAGTATCACTGTGAGATGAGCAGGATGTTGGTTGTGGAGACAGAAGGGTCCTCACAGGCGAGTCTTTTGTTTCACAACCTCTGAAATTAAATACAAACAATCAGTACAACAACATAATAACCGTAATACACTGCCATAAATTAATTAAAAAAAGCTTTAAGACTACTAGAGACAGAAAATCTTTGTATTACCAGTGTTTGAATATTCATTTACACTGGTGAACCAAGACATTACGACTACTGCCCATTGCGAGACTGAATTCTGTCTGCTGACTAGCAAGTATGTCATATGGCAAGAAAAATATATATACAATCTGAGCAGAGATGCATGAGGAGACATTCTAAAGACAATGCATGTTGTGAACCAGGAAATCCACTGAAATAAGTGAGGTTGCTTGGCTGTTCATGTGTTAGTGTAGTGAGCATCTATGGAAAGTAGTTGAAACACAGTGAAACTATGAATACGCGGATGGATGTCCACAGTTCATCACAGAATGTGTAGGTCAGAGGCTTGCCCACTCTGTAAAGCAGAATAGCAGGTGATCTGTGCCAGATCTGATGATAGATTGCAATGCTGGTGCAGGTCAGTAATCGTGTCCTGATATGCTGTCTTCCAGGCAAGCGGCTGCTCGAAACATACACTGTGCCACTGTCTCTGTCACAAGGCCAGCATTGTACTACAGTGATTAGAGTTGCACGATAGTGAACTCGCGTTGATGTCTTGGCCTCCAAATTCATCTGATCTCAAACCAATAGAAAACATCTGAGACACCACCTCTGCATCCATTAACCACCATCCTGTACCTTAAGGAAATTGCCTAACCTATGCTTCGATACATCTGGAAAGCTAACAATGACTTGTTGAATCCATGCTGAATCACCACTGCATTGTGTTCCAAAGGTGAATCAACAAGTTATTAAGCAGGTGATTGTGATGTTTTTGCTCACCAATATATTTCATTTTTTATTCAATTCATCCCTTCCACAGACCTGTCATGTTAAAGTTCTTGTTCTCAAGCAATAAGGAAATTAATCACCGACTTAGGACATCCCCTACTTTTGCATTCCACAAATTTTCACTTTTTTCTGTGTTTGAGGAAACCGTCATACCACACAATAATTTATTCCTATCTCTGGCTTAACTACAACTGAAAGTGTTATCCCTTATTCTTCAAATGAAATTTTAGTTTATGGTCACCTCATCCCTTCTACTTATTGTTCAAAACAAATCTAAGTGTTCTTTGCACCCCCACCAACTACTGAATTTGATTCTATCAATGGGCTCACATACAACTCAACTATACTCAAGCTAGGGCAAAACCAAGATTCTGTATCCCAATGTGTGTGTGTCCCCCCCCCCCCCCCTGCTGCATACCCACATCACAATCTCTAGTTAATAGGGGACTTTGAATCCTCTGCCTACTGTCTGCCCATTGTGTCCTGCAAAACAGATTTTATTATAAAATTATATGCCAAGGGTTTTTAAGTTTATGACTTAAAAGAGTAATCTCCCCTTTTTTCATGATCACACTAACTGTTATTTCTCCATGTTCACTATGAGCTTACTCTCTTGGGTATTTAAATTCATTCAACATTGACCTACCAAATTATATATCCTGTCCAGGACCCTCTGTACTGGTTCGTGATCCTCTCCAATTTTAATGCCATTATAAACATTGTTATCCACAAACAACCCACTTCTGACTGTAAATCACTAACATCAGAATAAGAACAGCAATGATCCCAATGCACTATCCTGTGGCACTCCTGTTCAGTAGTCATAATTCCCCTTTTAATAATATGCTGCATACTATTTTCAAACAGGAAATTCTATCTACTTGTATAATTTCAATAGGCTTGGAAATTGAGCAGAATATCATTCTAGAGTATGTAGCTCCACCATCACTGTCATCCAGATTTTGATTTTCTCATAGTTTCCCAGAATCACAGCAAGTAAAGGTCAGATACTTTCTTCAAAATCCATTAGCTGAATGATCCTTGTGAACAGTGAAGCCAGATTCTAAGAACTAAGTAATTTTAAAAAGCATGAAATTTCTTCTTTTTCTGTATAACTTTTTGCTGATGCAGTTGAAGCTGATTATGCAGTTGCTTTCATTGGGATCAGCTAGGCAGACTTGATCTGTGCACTACCCGCCAACTTCCAACCCACACTGCCACTTGGACTTCAAAGCAGGTATGATTTTCAGCACAGGTGGGACAGTTAAGAAAAACATACTGTGGTATGCACAATATCAGTAAGTTGAACTAACAAACAGCAATTGTTATAGGCGTACCCAAAATATCTGTAACACATAATTAAGTAGTACTGCAAGAGCAGAACAGTGATAGATGTTCTAAGCAATGGTCATCCTTTTCAAGACTGCCAATTCATTACATTGTGTAAAGCTAACAGAATTGTGAGCGCTAATGACTTAACAAGTGAATGCAGTGAAACTTACAATATCAATGTCAGAGACTCAACAGTTTCAGATACTTTGTGAGACTCAGATGAAATCCACATACTTTGGACGTCACTCCTTAATGGTATGGCAAAGAAACAGTGAAGTGTGTAGTTCAGAAATAATGGATGAAAGAGGCAAGTTTACAGGTTGCATTTTTGAATTAGTCCCACTTTGACTATTCTTTCTTGCTTGTACTGTGGCAGCAGTTCGGCAAGGTGGAGAAGTAGTAATGATCTGAGCATTTATCACATTTGAATGTCTTGGAGAAATTTGTTTAGTTGATGAGGCAAAAGACTGTGCCAATTACATTACAACACTTAAGGTCAAGAAATTGCTTGGTAATAATTTCATTTTCCAAGACAACATGCTGTGCCACAAGAGATTCATAACTCATTGGTTCTAAGATCATTATGTTTGCGTTCTTCCATGATCCGCACTCAGCCCAGAGCTTAATCAGGTAAGGAACTTAAGAAATTCAATCACAGTGAAGACTAATGAATAAGACAAAATAAAAGGAAAGCTGTATTTCATCGGCCAGATTTGGCTACTGAAACTAGGTAACAATTTTGCAAAGTGACTGACCTTAAGAAAAAGAGGATTTACGAGTACAAAAGGATTCCGATTTACCAACTGACAATTATATTAAAGCCAAACACACTGAAACTGAACCTTTTTACTACTACATTTTGACAAGAAAACTCTAATGTGCATTTTTCCATAAGATGACCATAAACTTTCTGGCACCCCTAAATTCAAAGCCTGTTTCACTGGTCACACTTTAAGAGTTCTTCCAGTTAGCAGTAATGTCTCCAAATTCGGCACATGGGAGTATGGTCTTCCCTTTCTTTACATACACATTACTTCCTATTACAAGCAACAAGAATCACTTTCAAGTTGGTGGCAGTTTGTCTATCAATACTTACTCATATATACATTTTTACACTTTTACAAGTTGAAATTATCAGTACTTTACTTTATATATATAAATAAATGAAAAAAAGACGCTAAGTAGCGGAAAGGAATCAATTTAGGATAGGGAAATGAGCCACCACTTACCTTTAGATCATGGATGTGGGGCGCGAACACACAGAAAAGACACAAACACAAATAATAAAGAAATTTTCGGGAAAAAAACCCTTCGTCAACGAGAGAACATTATGAGAGGTGGGTGCAGCCAGAGATTGCCTCACAGAAAGACCGCCAGTCGAGAAAATGGTGGGGGTAAATTCAAACATCGGAAAAGTAGAGGGGCAGTGAATCAGAGCTAATACCCGAGCAAAAATAAATATCCAAACTAATTTGTGGTTGGTGGGAAGATCAAAATATAATTAGAACTAAATATATATTGAAAAAAATGTACATAAAATATTATACAAATAAAAATAATATTTATGAATAAACATCACCTCAGGTTACTGGTGGTTCAATATAGGTAATGGAAAGGAGAGGAATAAAAAAAGGTTAAACATATGTACTACTAATAATAATGACCGGTTATTATCTTAAGTTGAGACCAGGTGGTTGCCTTGTGCCAAGTTTGTACTGGTAGGCAAGTTCCCACCTTCTGAGTTCAGAGAAACTGCTGCTATTAGGGAGAACTCTGATAGCACGGACTGTGTAACAAGAGTTGAAATTATTCAAGTCGTGGATTATGGCATGGGCAGCAACTGGGTGCTTTGGGTTCTGTGTGAACACCGTCTGACGGTGGCCATTCATTCTTATGGAGAGTGCATTTGTGGTCAAACCTATATATGAAGCCAGGCAGTGGTTGCATGTTAACTGGTATATTACAAGCGTGGTTTCACAGGTGGCGTGTCCTATGATAGGGAAGCTTTCCCCTGTGACCGGGTTGATGAAAGTAGTGGAAGCATGGTGTATGTCACACATCTTGCAGCATGGTCTACTACATGGGAAAGAGCCTTGGGGTTGACTGTTAGGAAGAGGAAGACTGTGTTTGTGGACTAGAAGGTCGCTGAGGTTAGGAGGTCTGCTGAAACAAGTTCTAGGAGGGGCAGGGAGGATTTTAGGAAGAATGGATCTCATTTCAGGGCATGTTTGTGAGAAATCATAGCCCTGCCGGAGGATTCTGTTGATGGATTCGAGGCCTGGGTAGTACTGTGTGACCAAGACTGGATTGTGGTTGGTTTTTGCGGGTCTGGGATGATTGATTGGCTGATTCAGTTGTGATGTAGTATGTGAAAGCTGTTTGTTAACCAAAGCTGGAGGATAGTTGCGAGATATTAGTGCTTCTGAAATACTGTTTGAATAATCCATGAGAGTCTGTTGGTTAGAGCATATGCGACTACCTCGAATGCCAAGACTGTAGGGGAGTGGACATTTGGTATGGTATGGGTGGCAACTGTCAAAATGGAGATACTGTTGAAGATTGGTTGGTTTGATGTGAACTGAAGAGTTGAGATAGCCATTGGATAGGGACAAATCCACATCCAAGAATGTGGCCTGGGTGTGGGAGTAGGACCAAGTGAATTTCAGCATGCTAAAGTTATTGAGATGGTTCAGGAAATTTAGCAGTTCATTTTCTCCATGAGTCCAAATCATAAATATGTCATCAATGAAACGAAGCCAAATGAGGAGTTTGAGAGGGACTTCCTTCAGAAATGTCCTCATCAAATTAGCCCACCTTATCCTTAACAACAACTACTTCTCCTTCGAAGGCAACATCTATCACCAAACCTGCGGAACTGCCATGGGTACCCGCACGGCCTCCTCTTATGCTGATCTGTTCATGGGCCGGCGGGAACAGACATTAACTAATGTCGCATTTACATAAACAACTAATTTTAAATGTCTGAGAGTTTAAAATAAAAGGAAGGTATATACTAGCACCTGTTTTGACTTAAGCTGCTGAATCCACTACATCTCAACCACTCATTTTGCTTTCCCTAAAAACCATTTTACTAGATGTTGAAATTCCATAGTCGAATTGATTCCCGGCAAACATCTATTCATATCAAACTTTAAAAAATAATTTGACTTCTGCTGCTTCCAATCTAATGGTTTTACCATTTGCTTCAGTTAACAATCACTTGAATATCTTGGTGTACTTCAATGCCTAACACCAAAGGCCTTCTTCAGTTTTGTTAGTGTGTTACAGATCATTGAGGTTATCTCAGAGAGGATTCAGGGTTATGAGCTAGAAGAAATTCAACTATAGCCCACTGAAGGAATCCAAAACTTTCTTCATGCCTCTTCTCATCCAAAATACTGTCACAAACAATATGTAACTGGATCAAGGATTCAGTCCCGTCAAGATGTGCAGCACATACAATCAGCACTGCCCCCTCATTTCACCAGTGAACTTTACCCACCTCCATGTCTGTCATATGCACATCACATCCCAAATACAAACTCTTATGTAATTACTGTTCACCATAGGCCTACTCAATTGCCTTCACCGTCAATCAAATGGCTACATATATGAATTCCTACAGGTTCCCACCTATTCATTCAACCACTGAATGATAATTTCCAGTCAGATTAAAATGAAAACTGCCTCAAGCTTTTAGTCAGCTAAGACTGGCAAATCTCAACTGGCAGTTGCCAAGTATTTTGTAAAACACATTTACTTTTCATTCAACAGTATATTCATATTTGTTTCATTATCATTACAACTAAATAATTTATACATCAAGAAAAATAATAAAATTCAAGGGCAGTTCTATCATTAACGTGGTGCCACAATCTGACGATGAATTATTGTAGAACTCTATGAAACAAATTAAAACTAAAGAATAAAAGTTTTTGATATCTTGCTTGGTTTTTTAGATATAGCATGTTAGAAATCAGTTATAGGTATAGTTCCTTGTGCTTTAGACAACGTTTCTGCTGGACCAGGCCGTATTTCAACCTAACCACGTCAATTTTGAGATACAATATCTCGAAAACTAAGCGAGATATCAAAAAACTTTACTCTTTAATTTTATTTTTCTTGTCAAGTTACATAAGAATCTACCATCAAATTGCGGCACCACGGTTATGGTAGAATCCGCAATTCAAGTATTGATTATGGCTTTTCCTTTGATAAAGGAAACTTCATAATTTTTTATGCACTAATGGAAGGAAGCTAAAACGAAAAGAAACTGCAAATTTCAAAAGATAAATATCTTTATTGCTTTCAACATTTTATTTTTCATTTTGTACAATAGTCTACACCACCATGCAGTAGAGTAGATGTTGCCAAAAATCTAATAAAACAATATCCTATAAATTTTAATCTATAAAGTTCAGATCATATTCAAAAGGAACAAACAAAAACGTCTTTTTCTCTGTACTTGCAGATTAAAATGTATGAAATATTACATATTCAATAGATTAGAAACTGCCAGACAAATGTGAACCATAAAAGCAGTGTGACAATAATCATAAAAAATATGACATTATTCAAACTGGATATATGGCAAGCTTCAGCAACAATAAAACCCATTCTTTCATATAACAATGGTTAATATATAACAAATATCAGATTTTTCTATTCCCTCTGGCAGTATAAAGTAGTGTTTATGAAAGTTCCAATAGTAAATGGAAGACAAAATTCAAACATGTTAAAAACTGTAGAAAAACTTGCATTTAATGCTGTAAACTCTTCAATATAAACAGCTATTACAACTCAAATACCAGTGTAGGATGTTATCAGATAATAAACACTGAAATCGAGCGGTTTAATCAACCTGTGTAGTTGCGCGATTCAGAACCACAATAATACAAAAACAATTTTACATGATGCATTGCACAAATCCATTACTTATCTGAGATAGGCCTTTTTATGATCTACTGTTCCCTCAGACTGGTGTCGCAGAATACTTTTTTTTTAATGGTGTTAAAAAACAGGTGGTGCTACAAGGAATTCAAGTAATAATAGCTTCACATCAAAACACATATATTGGCTATCTTCCATCGTTAAATAAACTATTATATTCCATATTGCAATACCTTGCTGTACTCTCATGTATCCAGTCTAAGTTCTGATTTTTAAGTTTTTGTTATCAGAGATTGTAGTTTCAATATATTCTTGACCTCAATGATGGCTTACCAACTGTGGTACAATGTATCGCATATGGATTTTAACATTTAGTTACAATTTACACCAGTTTCATGATGTCAATATTTCTGAAGTCAAAGGAGGAAAGTAGTTTGACATGTTTCATGATCTACGCAGGCTGGTTGACAATGATTAACATTCTTAGGTACAAGAGAGGTTATGAGAATTTAAGTATTTTACTTTTAATCCTTTGTGTACACCTTATTACAGATATTTTCTGACAAACTCATCAGATGTGTACCTCTAAATTGTGTTGTACAAAATACAATATTCTGACAGCTAGCACCAGTGTCCAGCTATAAATCCATCTATACAGGTCAACCGACTGGCTACTTTAGTCAGATGATCAATACAGATTGGTTTACACTTGAAGATGACTGTGCTAGACCTCACAACATTGTGTTTTTACAAAATGATATGGCATTACACCAGTGCATACTCAATGGAAAAAGTGGGTTAAATCAATCTCTCAATGAATTAGTTGCAAATATAAATGAACCTGTAAGCTGATGTTTTGAAATTGACTGGATGTCAAATTAACAGCAACTTTGAATTTCTGATTAGGCCAAAAACTGACTTCAGCAGTAATACTGAACTACATACCACATGAACTACTTTCTTCCATGTCAGCAGTAATAGACAGCAATAAAAATTCTGCATGAAAGATGACTCAATTCATTCAAAAAAGCGTACACATATGGTATCATTTGTATATAACTATTATTTTGTTAATATTCCCATAACGAACATTACGAGTGCAGCTATTCAGGTTTAATTCTAGATGGGGATACCGCTACAATCTCTTATCGCCTCACAGATCACGTGGTATATATGACGCCACTGTGACGTATGGTCCAGGCTGCATTACAACATAAATTTAAATGATTATTGATGAAATCATATTTTATAAATATGCGTTTCAGTCTTAATGCAGCCTGGACCAAAGTGAAACGTAGCTATAACCTATGATATTGCCGATACCCAATTTTCGAATCATTTCTTTTGCTTTTACTGTGTTGGTATGCGCAGACTGGATAACTCACAATTATGCCATATATACCACGTGATCTGTGTGTTTAGTACTCAAGGTGGTAAGAGATTGTAGTGGTATCCCCATCTAGAACTAAACCGCTATTCATATAGTTATTTTTTTTTTTACTTGATATTAAGAACTAATCTATGACAAATAGCATCTGCTATCACATACACAGAAGAAAGAAGTGGCACTCACATAACGAACCTTAAAGAACTACTTCAGTTATTAATCCTAACCATTTTCTATCATCCAGCTAAAAAAACCAGCAGCACTTGGTAGGTTTCTTCTTAATTGGTAAATAAAAAATAATAATAAATAAACTTATCATGTTCAAAATTTACAATGCATGAATATGACACTGAAACATACTCATAGTAATTTTAGAATAGCAGAAAAAGGGGATTCTACAATAAGAAAGGCACTGAAATTTGATGTTGGATTTTTATGTAACTTGAGAAATCTAAAACCAAGGAATAAAATTTTTTGTTATCTCACTTAGATTTCGAGATATACTGTCTCAAAAGAGAAGTTGTTAGGTTGAAGTGTGGCCTCGGCCAGAAAAAAAATTTCGCCAAAGCCAAATTTGATGGATTCTTATGTACCACAACAAGACAAATACGAAATGAAAAGTAAAATGTTTCTATATCCCGCATATTTTGGAGATTTACAATCTCAAAAATGGTTGAAAGGCAGCCAGAACAAAAAAAAAAAAAAAAAAACCGCAAAAGCTACAAGGAAGAACACGTTGCACATACATGTTTTCTTACTACCCGTTGTGGTTAGTTTGAAATGCAGCTCGAACCACAAGGAAAAGGCACAAGAAACTATACTAATTTTTAACAATCCATATCTCAATAACAAAGTGGTATCAGAAACTTGTGTTCTTCACTTTTGATTCATCTCATCTAGCTACACAAGAATCCATCAAAAAATTGCACCACCACAGTTATTATAGTGCTGCCAAAAAAAAGTTAAATTAAGCAACAATATGATTTAAAATCCTAATCCATAACGCAGATCATGAGCAGATGTTCAACAAGAAAAGTCACAAGGTAGACCTAATACTTTAATAATTTCTTCAACACCCCTCTAAACATACTACCGTTCACACAAAAACTGATATTTACATTAGGAAAGTTTTCTTCCTACAACAATTTGTAACAGTTTTGCACAAGCCATTTCAACAACCTTTTACAATAATGCTATTTGATAGCATCGGTGTTCAGTGGTATGAAAATTTAACGATCACTAAGTCCACTGAATTACACACAGCAAGCTTCATTTCTACCAGCAGGCTAACCATACACATCCATTCCTATGATTACTTACAGGCAAGTGGAGTGACAAAATTTTCAAAAATAAATGTATTTCAATTTTTAATTACAGAAAACTAATAGAATCTGATAAAAAAGTGACACACAGCTTGGAAAGAATACTTAACAACTATACCTTCCTTTCTAATAAAATCTGAATCTTATGAAATCGAGTCCAAAAAGGTGACAACCTACACGAAACAGGTAACAACAGCAAATCATTTTTATCAAGGTTACAGGGAAATCGGCATTTTTATCCAGTTCAAAATTAAACCTATTGATAACAGTTCCAAAACAAATTGTCCTGACATGCTACACAAATGGACCTTAAGTCGGGCAATTTTCTTTTCAGCATAGATTTTACACTTAAAAAAGCAATCACCATTGCAATAAAAAAATGTAATTAACTAGAGACCTATCATCATAAAACTAGTACAGCAATCGAAAAATTTTACTGCTATGAACACCACAAAAGTGACAGAAGGTCTAAATTTGTACTTTTGACAAATTGATTTTATACATACTTTTGTGCTACTTATGTAATTAGCAACCGAACCTCCATGATTGTGTTGTTGAATAATTCTTAAACTATTTAAAACAACTTTCATGCCATTACTGGCATTAACAACAAAAATACAGATCTACAGTTTTTTAACCCTGTTATCAGTATAAACTTCTTACAAAGGTAAAAATAGAAAAATTTTATGTGCTATCACAATTGCTTTAAATACTACACATTACGTGGTTAAAGCTCTTAGAATCACCTGACCAAGAAATTGTATTATAATCATGTATGTTTGACCCAAACGATTACCATAACAAGTAGCTTCTTTTAACTAAGCCTTCCTAACCTTCAATGTTGAAAATTAGTTTCATTGTGATGCCGCACTAGCTAGAAACTACCTGTTGTTCTGGTTCTTCGTTTTTCTTCATTTTGAGCTGGTAGTTAACTGCTCTATAAAGAGAATATAAGCCAGTAGATGCAACAAATATATTAACACTGAACAGATTCCAATTTTTCGGTTTGATGACCAAAGAATATCTTGACCATATCAAACCAGTAGCAGTGAGGGCAGCCGATTGAGGGACACTTATTTTGTCAGCTGGCCTTGTAAGGTCACCAAGACCTGCTATTACAAGACCCCACTTGAACACCGGTGCCCAGAAAAATATTGTTTTGGGGCCTGCTGGATGGCTCCACAATGGTTGTAACTTTTGCGGTATAAATTTGTCAGCAAAAGCTATAGTTTTTCTGTATATCAGGGACATCACTTATCTTCCTTTGACGGGCAACCAACACAAACCACACAAAATGCGAACTTTGCTCCAACAATCAATCCAACTGTAATCCATGAGTGCGACCTTCCTGTCTATACGTGGAAGGGGTACAGCGAATCAGAACAGCACTGCGAAAATCCCAGCATTCCATTCGGGTGCTACCCACGTGACACATGACAAGAGTCTGTGGCGTATGTTACGAATTGACATTTTATCTGTGGATCTACAGAATCCATGACAGAACCAAGTGAACTACTGCTAGTAATAAGCATGGAGCAAAATTCGTACCTACATGGTCTCTCGCATTGTTTCTCGTACAAAGAAAATGGGTGACTAACGTGACCATTTATCTTTTTCGTCAGAGCGGTGACGCCTAAGGAATCTTTTTCGTCACAGTGGATTTTTTTCTTTATATTACTAGTTTTTATTAAAAAAAGAAGGACACTTACAATTAGTAGAAAGTATTACATGTTAGCTGAGTTAATTATCCTTAATGTCTGACGTCTAACTAGCCTGTTGTTTTGTATTTATCGGAAATACAAACTGGTTTCAAAATACCGGGTCTAGTTTTCAAGTAGGAATGGAGCTCATTATTACATGATTTGTTGATGTTAGTCTTGGTAATCAAAATCCCTTACAATACTGCGACAATTAACTGTGTTTTGTCACTTATGCATATTTTATTTATCAGAGAAAAGCCTCTTTTGACAGGTGCGTCACTTAACGTACTCAAGTTCTCAACAGTTACAAAGTTCATAAAGTTGAGTGTTTGTACGGAATTGTTGAAATAATCCCACCCAAGGGGGGCGACCGTTATAGGGGTCGGGGTCCGGCAAAATCTCACCAAGGGGGGGGGGGGGGGAGCGGAGGGGAGGTCTAGAGAAATCTCATGTCATCTTTTTTTACTTCCTTGAAGAACATTAGAGGTAAAAAAAAAGTCTTCAAACGACGTCGATCCCAAGGTTGGGGAGGAGGGGAGGGTATAAATGCCCTTGAAATCAAATCTCACCACAGGGTGGACAGTCCAGATTTCCGAAACACCTCTCGTAATTAATAGACGGCCCCCCACGGGCTTCAGCTGCAACATTCTCAGCGTTCCAGCTAATGATTTTTTGATCTGTTACGTAGTTGGAAATAAGTGAAAACTTGTCGAACATTTCCATTTCTTGGCTGCTGCTAACAAATCCTTGCATGATCAGTAATGATCCATGCGTCGACTCTATAACCGCGCGTCAAAAAACCGCATCGTCTGTTTTATACCTTAAATCAGCGGTCGACAACGCGCGGCCCGCGACCCCTCTATCTGCGGCCCGTGTCCGTCTTATAAAAATCATATCGAAAGCCCATATTATAAATAATACAATATAAATGCATAAAAGAGTGAACGCGATCTAAAGGCCGGTCTACACGTAACGT
>CM061920.1:376058914-376076320 GCA_031002005.1 Vandiemenella viatica
GTGGTCACATCATATTTTAAGAAAGGGATTTTTCTGAATTTAACTCTCAAAGGGAAAAAATATCAGTATTTCGAAAAACATTAGACATGTGCTAACTACACTCAACTTCACTTACTTATGTCACCGCGATTTTCCAAGGCAATGACATTTCTAATTTTGTTGATGGTCTGAGATTACACTATTTTGATTAGGATCACCTGCATGTGGCCACACCGTTTGTTGATAAAATAATTCTAATTTTATTCTGTCAAGTGAATTTCAGGGCAACTTTAACTATAATGCTGGCTGAACTGTTATTTCGAGTTTAAAATGTGGTGTGAAGTGACAGTATAGAATAAACTAAACGAGACTTATGTTTTTCCAACGAGCTTTCAATACAAAATGAGATATAGAAATCTTTCAAGTAGACCAAAAAACTAGAAAAGTGACAGAAGTGCAGCAAAAGAAAACAAAAAATGCAGCTCCTCTTAGTTTTTTTACGTGCAGGTATAGTTTGTTACTTTTTTATCAGTTAATAAACAGTGATGAATTAAGTGAGGAGAATGTTTTTAGTAACACCTGAAGAAAAAAAAGGATCTCTGACTGTACCTGAGAAACAGATTTTTTCCCAATAATTGATTATTTGCAAGAGTGGCTAGTGTCAACATATTCATTCAGAATATTTATAATCATAGAAAAGTACATAGCGCAAATATCAGTTGTGTTCGTTATATATGTAATATTTTTAACGATAGTCTGGTTAAGATAAAACAGCAGAAAATATCTTCTAGAACTAGCAGGGAAAAGACTACGTGCCACACGGGGAAAAAGGGAGGGGGGGGAGAATGTTCTGGCAAAAACCACCTCGGACTAGGGGTCGTCCATTAATTACGTGGGGTGTTTTTTCCGAGAATTAGGCCTCCCCCCTTTATAGTGAGATGAGATCTTGAGACCCTTATTTCATGTCTCTTGTTCTCAAGGGCAGTTAGACTCCCCCCTAAAGTTGGGATCGACGTCGTTTGTAGACCTTTTTTTTAGCTCTACTGTTCTTCAAGGAATTAAAACATAGATGACCTTAGATGACGTGAGATTTCTGTCGACCCCCCTCTCCCCCTTCTTGGTGAGATTTCGCCTGGCGGACCCCCTCTCCCCCCTATTTCATCTCACATAATTAATGGACGCCCCCCCTACGTGGAGGGAGGGGGAGTCCAAAGGAAGCCAAAATGGAGCCACGTAGTTTATGAACGCTCCATATGTTATGGTATTCTCATTACTGTCACGGTAATATCAGAAAAATGGTTTAACCATCACATCACAGAAGTCGCTAATACTCACCCCGGTCTAGTGGCTTGGTTAAGACAAGTTCGCTCTGGTTTGTTTTATTTATTAAAAGTGCGCAAGGAAGCTCCTTGGTTCGGGTTCCACGATAAAGTATAGTTCTTCTATACCCGATAGGATTATCGGGATAGGCTATGCAGCCGCTACATGAGTGCACATGCGCGGGATTTCGAAAAATCTTCGTCACTTGGCGATTGGATCCTTTGGAGATTTCCGGGACAACAAGGTCATACGAATTTAATTACCCACTTTCAGACGTATGAATTATTTGAATTTTGCACCCGTATTAATTACCGTTGACAATACAATAATTTCGCTATGTCCTCATAACTTTGACAGCAATAACAAAAAATAATTTTGCTGCACAACGTTTTGCGCATACTCACTTATAATTAGCTAGATTTTGATACAAGTAGCTATAATAGCGTCCGCTGTCACTTAAGATAATGTTAAAGAGTGAGTATTGGCTACATCGTTGGTTTGTACATTATAGAAGAGTAGTCTTCTACATTTACCCGACCGAGTCGGGAGGACGGGTGTCTTGCCCCCCTTACCTGACATTTGGGAGGACGGGGGTTACCTGTTCGGCCATCCTGACTGAGGTTTTCCTCAGTCACTCAAGGCGAATGCTGGGATGGTTCCCTACAAGGCCACGGCTGACTTCCATCCCCCCGCCCTCCCCTTTAGGTTAGTCGACTGAAAAGGGTCCTTGAGATCCTCCACCAGCCCTCCTCCCAGGCTGAACCTGGGAGGAATGAATGAAATTGGAAAAAAATCACTACATTTACCCTGCTATTGGATCTCTGGTTGACCATTTAACTGTCCTATAGTGGGAATTATAATTAAAGATAAAACTATAACACTAAGATACAAAAGATTGGCGAAGAAAAAGCAAACACTAAAGTAAAACGCTTTTATGGCAATCTAAACGAAAATTCTAAAAAATAAAATAAAAACACGTTTTTTTAGCAATGTGAACTAGAAAAGTGGAACAAAATTTTTATGTCTGAAGATTATTTCTAACAGCGATATGATGTCCCACAATTCAGTAGAATTTAATTTTTTGAATAAGCTTAAAATATGAATAAACTCACTGAATAAAAATTAATTTTAACGTAAAAAAAGCTTGGAATAATAGAGATCAATGGTCTTAAATATTTTATCGCTAGCTATTCGTGAAGGTAGGAGTCATTATGAAAAGTAAGTAGATACCATTCATCGGTTTATTTTACTTTAAAGTTTTTTTTTTTTTTGGTCGGTGACTTTATTCTCATTTTAAGATTATTGAAAAAATTAAGTTATACTGAATTTTGCGACATCCTATAGTTATCGAAAATAATATTTATATTTAAAGATTATATTTTACTTTTTAATTGAGATTGCTACTGAAGGGTGTTTTTAGTTTTTAACTATAATTTTGTATGGGGCAAGTTGCTTTGCACGGAATAAATCATCAGCACATATGAGTGAAGCAACACGTTTATTCTGAAATTTTTATTTTTCTGGTCCAAATTCCTTAGAAATGTTATTTCCTGTGCCAGCGTTTCTCAATCTATGTTTCGCAGGCAGAATATTAACATTTAATTCTAATTGCCAATCAATCATAATAAAAAAGAGTAAGTAAAAATTGTTCGCGTAAGATGAATACCTAGCTCGTACTGATTTACGCTATAAGCGAGTATAAAGTATAAAACAAACTGTTCAGAAGACTTGAATATTTAATGGACTATAAAAAATTTGGTATCTCAAGGATATGACTGCATTGCAATTATTATAGTCTGTACACTAACTACGTTTCCAGCCGCCTTAAAAAAGAGCGTGATTTGTTTGATTATTAAGTTAATGACGTTAGAACGTTTTGTAGGAGTCGAAATACGTGGCGATAACATTTCGCAGGCTTGATTGATAACATACACGGAGGTAAAAAATTAAACTCATATAAGTTAGTGCAGTGGCGGATCCAGAGAGGGGGGGGGGAGGTAGTAGGCTCAAGTAGGGTTACCAGATACAGGATTATAATATCCAGGACATTTCTGGGGTTTTAGTGATACAGGATTATAATTTCCGGGACATTTCTGGAATTAAAAAGAAATTTTAGTGGTATGTTTAAAGAGTGAAAAAAATTTAAACTAATAACAAAAGCTGTATTTTAGGTAAAAATTATATTACATTATATATATATATATATATACTAGCTCGTACCCGCGACTTCGTACGCGTGGATTAAGAATTTTTTTGCAGAATTAAATATAGAAAGTTGTTGGTAACGAAGGATTGGTCCCAAACAATATCGAGTCGGAATAATATGACAGGAAAGCTATCACTATATCATTCTACCGTCAAACCTGTCTCTTGAAGAGAATCAATTTCCAACATATTTCTGTCACCATTCGATTAGGTCTCAAAATTTCGTGACTGCAACTGTTAATCATACTGGAAAAATATCCTGTGCCCTTCATACAGATTTTCTTATCAAATTCCATCAATATCAATATAACCATTTAGTCGTCAAAACGTAACAAAAAGACAGAGATTTAGTTCCGTATTTATAATACTATTACTGCGGTTCACACACACACACACACACACACACACACACACACACACACACACACACACACACACACACACACACAGACTGCGAACAACACCTGAGGGATCATTATAACGTAAAAAAGTGTACACCTACAGCATTGCAAGACTACCTACGATTTGTCTCGCATTGCACCCCTACCTTTGTGATACCTACAGTTTAACATTCAATCCGAATAACCAACGGCCCAGGCGTGACTCTTACGATCAAAAACAATTTTTAAAAATATTAGCTTCCACGGAGATTCGAACCGGAGACCATGACCCAAAGTTTTGTAAGCCAGCGCTTTAACCACTGAGCTGCCTTAGCGCTACACGGAAAAACAGTTTACTTTTTGTAAGAAGTACAGGTTATTAGCAGTTTAAGGTCTTTCCCTCAGTAGCTTATCTTTGTGTTACATTTTATCTCTAGTGGGGTGTAGATTTGATTAGTGTTCTCACCGAGTTTTTGCAGTTTATCCAACGTACAGATTAGTTCGAGTTTCTGTTCATTTTTCTCTTTTTTTCGATTTTAAAAAGCAGTATGTCTAGGGACTGTGATTGCTGTGTGCAGACGCGAGCTGAGGTGGCTGATCTGCGCGCTCAGCTTGCTGCTGTGTTAGCGAAAGTTACACAGCTGGAAGCTGCCGTAGAAGGTTGCAGCAGATGTAGCCACGCCACTCACTGATTCACCTATGTCGAGCAGTGTACCCAGGCTGAAAAGCTGGAGGCTGTGCCTAGGTCACCTGACGGTGACTGGCATATGGCTACCAGACTTCGAAGCCGCACACGGGGGCAGTCGAACAGGCTTAAAGGCCAAGACGGTGAACTTGTTCGACTGTCCAACCGGTATGACGTATTGTCGGAGGCTGATTCAGTCCCGCAATTGTCATCCTGCGAGCTGACGGCCCCCCAGCCCGCTAGGTCTGGGCGATCGCAGAAGGGTATTCTGGTAGTTGGGAGCTCTAATGTTAGGCGGTATGTAGAGCCCCTTAGGGAAATGGCGGATTACTGGGGGAAGAAATCCAACGTCCATTCGGTGTATATTCCGGGTTGTCTGATCCGAGATGTGGAGCAGGCCATCCCGGATGCCATAGAACGGATGGGGTGTAGCCAACTGCAGATTGTGGCTCACGTCGGCACCAACGATGCTTGTCGCCTTGGGTTGGAGGTTATCCTCTCTTCCTTCCGGCGGCTGGCTGAAAGGGTGAACTCTGTGGCAAGTGGCCGCAAGATTTTGGCGAAGCTAACCATCTGTACCATCGTAGACAGAGTTGATTGTGGACCTCTGGTTCAGAGCCGTATTGAGGGTCTGAACCAGAGACTACGACGTTTCTGTGATGATATTGGCTGCAGATTTCTCGATCTCCGCCACAGGGTTGAATCATGTAGGGTTCCCTTGAATAGGTCAGGTGTGCACTACACACGTGAATCGGCTACACTGGTGGCAGGGGCCGTGTGGAATGCACTGGGTGGTTTTTTAGGCTGAGGGAGGAAGACCCGAAACATGAAATACAGTTACGGGCAACCCAATCAGATACAACACCGGAATGTAGGAGGAACGTAAAAGAGTCACAACAGTTAAAAGTACTCGTAATTAACTGTAGAAGCGTTTGTAACAAACAACCAGAACTTGAAAGCGGTATTTGTAGCACAGAAGCGGATATCATTATCGGTACAGAAAGTTGGCTAAAACCGGAAATAAGTTCCGCCGAAACTTTTAAAGACAGCATGAACGTTTTTCGTAAAGACAGATTACATTCTCATGGAGGTGGGGTATTTATAGCTGTGAGTAAATTCCTCCCATGTAATGAAATAGACGTCGATACTATCTGTGAAATCGTATGGATTAAACTCAATGTTGCTGGGTCAAAACTCGTCATAGGCGCCTTCTACCGTCCACCCGATTCTGACATAGCTATCGCGGAGGAATTAAGAAGTAATGTTAACAGTATAGCTAGCCGTTTTCAGGATCGTGCTATGATTCTGGGAGGTGACTTCCATCTGCCTTATATCGACTGGCGAAATTATGTCCACATTACTGGTAGCAGGGATAAGGCAGCTTCTGAAGTAATTCTCGATTTATTCTCCGATAATCATCTCGAGCAGCTAGTTAATGAACCTACGCGGTGTCATAACGGTAGCGAAAACATTTTAGATTTGCTAGTTACTAACAGGCCAGAATTATTCACCGACATTTTAACGACCACTGGAATAAGCGATCACAAAGCAGTAATTGCTACTATCAAATTAATGACCAAGCGAAAAAGGGGAAATGGACGGATTGTATACAGATTCAGTAAGGCCTCAAAGGAGTGTTTTAGAACCAACCTGAGGAATAATTACCATAACTTTAAGTTAACAAAGGACACCGTTGAAGAGATGTGGCATCGATTTATACATATAGTCAGGGAAGGTATGGAAGTACATATACCGAAGCGGAAAATAAATGGGGAGAATGATCCACCGTGGTACACATGCGAAGTCAAAAGATTACTCAAAAAACAAAGAAGGATACACGCACGCTACAGAAGGAAGAGGTCTCGCAGTGATTTAGAAACCTTGGCTGAGTTAAGAGGACGTGTGAAGAATGCGATGCGTGAGGCCTTCAACGATTTTAATTCAAACACTCTCTCTAAGAGTCTCGCAGAAAACCCAAAACAATTTTGGTCGTATGTTCGAAAAGTCAGTTGTGCCAACAGCAATATTCCAGCACTAGTTCGCGAAGGTCCGAGGTTATTGAAAGCCGCGATAAAGCTAATGTACTAAATACTGTATTCAAAAATTCATTTACTGACGAAAATAAGGATAGCATTCCCGTTTTCCCACGTCGTGTCGGGTTGGAGATGGAATCATTACGAATAGATACTGCAGGTATCATAAAGCAATTAGAGTTCCTAAAGTGGGGAAAAGCACCTGGCCCGGATGGTATTCCAGTAAGAGTATTTTCAGAGTATGCGGCGGAAATCGGGCCATTTCTGTCTGATATATACAGTAAATCCCTAGAAGAGCCAAAAGTACCTTCAGACTGGAAAATAGCGCAAGTAACTCCGATTTTCAAGAAAGGTGATCGAAGCGATCCTGGAAACTATCGTCCCATATCTATAACATCTGTTTGTAGTAGAGTTATGGAGCATATTATATGCTCGAACATTATGAATTTCCTAGATGAAAATAATTTGCTTACAACAAATCAACACGGATTTCGGAAGAAAAGATCATGTGAAACACAGCTAGCCCTATTTACACACGACGTAATGAAAGTTATTGATGCAGTTTCACAAGTAGATGCAATTTTTTTAGATTTTCAGAAAGCCTTTGACTCTGTGCCACACAATCCCCTTTTAGCGAAACTACGAGCGTACGGTATATCCGATCAGCTTTGCGAATGGATAAAGGATTTTCTAACTGGTCGATCGCAGTATGTCGTTGTTGAAGGAGAAAGTTCTTCTAATCTAGATGTCACATCGGGTGTACCTCAAGGAAGTGTAATAGGACCACTTCTTTTCTTAATTTTTATAAACGATCTCGGAGACAAAGTGAAAAGCCTTTTTAAATTGTTTGCTGATGATGCGGTTATTTACAGGGAAGTAAGGAATTTGGCCGATTGTTTAGCAATTCAGCGTGATCTGGATGTTATTTTGGCATGGTGCGCTGAGTGGCAACTCTCACTAAATTGTAAAAAGTTTAAGACAATGAGCATAACTAAGAAAAAGAATCCAATTGTTCAGAAATACGAGGTAATCAGTTCAGTTATTGATATGGTCGATTCTATGAAATATTTGGGAGTAACAGTACAAAGCAATATGAAATGGGCTTATATATTAATACGTTGGTAGGTAGAGCTAATTCTAGGCTGCGATTCCTAGGTCGGATTTTGAAAAATTGTAATGAACAAACAAAGGAGATAGCGTACAAATCTCTTGTGTGTCCACATTTGGACTATTGTTGTGCCTTGGGATCCGTTTCGTAAGGGGCTGATTGAGAGTATAGATAAAGTACAGAGAAGAGCCGCTCGATTCGTGACCGCTTGCTACAGTCCTTATGAAAGCGTTACAGAACTGATTAGTAAACTAGGCTGGGAGTCTTTGGTAGATAGACGACGCACGTTTCGTATAAACTTATTGGTAAACATGCGTACTCCCACATTCACTTACGAGTGTAGTGAAATACTTCGTCCACCAACCTATTTGGGTCGGCATGATAGGAAAGATAAAATTAGAGAAATAAGGTGCCGCACTGATTCTTATATGAATTCCTTTTTTCCTCGTACCATTAGGGATTGGAATGCACAACAAAGAGATTAGGTTTGGAGCTGAGCACCCTCTGCCACCCACAGTTTTGTGATTTGCAGAATATATATGTAGATGTATATGTAGATGTAGTACAGAGACGTCCATATCCAACACGTCTGTCAATCGCCGTCCAGTAGTATTTCGAAATTATGAGACAACATGTGTTATTTATAGAGATAACTTTTCAACCAAATGTAGACAGTATTTTTCTCCTTGTTTCAAAGGATACTTGTGCAAAGTTTCATGGAGATCGGATGAAAACTGTGGATTTGTGTGAAGAACAAACAAACAAACAAACAAACAAACATACATACATTCATCTTTATATATATAAATAAGATTATTAATTCAACTTTGGTTGAAAATACCTTAAAACAAAAATTAAGCACCTCTCTCGTAGAAAGTCAACATTTGGTGTTATCAATCAAAACGAAAAATACTAAACTTAAAACAAAAACTGAATATTTATTTTAGGGTTATTAATCAATCGTCGGTAGAAAATGAACATCAGGTATTAAAAACATTAGACCATGTCTCTTTTGTTAAATCGAAATCTACATCAATCAAAATGAATTTTAAATACCTACCTTTTTTTTAAATATTTATCACTACATTTTGCCATTTTCACAAGATTTTCTCCGTCACTGCTTTGCAAAACTGATAAAATTTCTGAGCAAGACTCTTCAAAATTGATTCGAGTTTGCAGTTCAGCCTTGATTAAGTACATTAACATTCTGTTTAGCTCTTTAGTCCGTAAATTGGTCAACAGGTTAAAATTTCTCTCGCAATAGGCAATGCTTGTTGGAATTGACAAAACAAAACCAACTATTTTCTTTCAATTTACAAAATCATTAGAAACGTTTTTTCTAAAGAAATAGGCCCACATATTATCATTTTGAAAGTCTTTCGGAAGGACCTCAAAGACAGTTTCCAGACATGTGATCTCTGTACAAAGGGAATCAATGTTAACCATGGAGGAAGGAAATATATGGAAGAGTAGTGACGTTAAATCTTTGAAGCAGGCTCTAAACTCTCGCGCATGCGCAGTGGCGATATTGTGATCCCAAACAAATGTGACGTTCACATTGTATTAGAAGCTGTGATTATTTCATTTTGTAATGTGTATAAGTGTTTTATAATGCCATCTTGTGTTGCATACAGTCCACAAATAGGCAAGAGAGGAAAGAACCTGGAATCTCATTTCATAAGTAAGTTGAATTCTAATTATCGTTGTTGAAGTGGGCGGTAGGTTTTGCAAACTTCGGTGCCTGTCTATAAATATTTAGTCATAGCTCTCAATGGGATGACTTTGTTCTCAAAGTTTTGTTGGTGTAGTGTAGAAAATCAGCATACCTTGCTATTTTTCACATAATAGACTAGCATTACTTTTTAACGAGTGTTGAAAATGAGATTTAAAGGGGCGTGTTTTACATCGCGATTCAGTGAATTTAGTATTGCGCTTTCTTTCGTCACGTTGCAGTTTATACTGACAGTGTATGATTAAATTAAATGTGTTAAATTATGCTATGCAATCTAGGAATCTTGATGAAGCAAACGATGTTGTTACTGCAAATATAGTATGCGATTCAAATACGCGTGTGTGGGTATGTCTACATAGTTTGATTCTATAGCGGCAATTTAATGGAGATTGTGGTTAGATCTAAATGCAGTCTGTACCAGAATGGTTTTGTTGTTCCATAAGGGACAAAGAATTTATCTATTACTGTTAGTAATTTCATGAGAACCAAGTTAGTGACAAAACGTGTATCGCGATATAAACAGCTTCCAGGTATTCCCAATTAAGCTTACGATGTATGGTAACAAGATAAATATTTTTATTCTGATATAGGCCGCATTTCAACCTAACCACAAGTGGTAGTAAAAAAACTGAAATATCCATTCTGCATGCCATTCAATGTAGCTTTGGCAGAATTAATTTCTGGTCCAGGCCGTATATCAACCCAATCCCAGTATATCCCGAAAACTAAGGAAGATATCGAAAAATTTTATTCTTTATTTTCGATTTGTCTCGTCGTGTTACATAAGAATCGATCATTAAATTTGACTTTTGCGAAATTTTTCTTCTCCATTTCAACTCAAGATACCTCACTTTTGTTGCAGTATATCTCGAGAACTAGGTTAGATATCGAAAATGTTTATTCTTTATTTTTCATTTGCCTCGTCTTTTTAAATAATAATCCATCATCAAATTTGACTTTGACCAATTTTTTTCTACTGAATTTCAACCAAAACCATTTCACATTTGAGACAGAATATCTCGAAAACTAAGTATGATATCAAAAAATTTTATTCTTCATTTTTTATTTGTCTCATCGAGTTACATAATAATCCATCACCAGATTGCGGCGCTACGTTTATCCTAGAGTTCCCTTGAGGTTTTTGTACATATACCCCGTGTCTGTATGGGTTCGGCCTAGCCCCCACACTCCTCCTCCGCCCGGCTTCAATTCAATGCGTGGTGGTCTCTTGCGTCGTCTCCATATATTTCCTTCCTCCATGATGTTAACTGCATCTTCAATTTTCAATATCGCAGGAAATTCAGAGAGTATTTTCCGTGTCAATTTCAATTCCTCTGATTTAAGAGAAAAAAGCTCAAACTTTTTGTAAATTCCATCAAGCCCAAAATCATACCTCTCATCAAAATATTTTATTGCCCTTTGTAGGAAAATTTGTGCCTATGATTTAAATTTACTTTTCTGGTCTTCGGCGAGGTTTGTGAAAACTCCTCTGTCTTAACTTCCAAAAAAATTATCAGCCAAACTGCTTTTTAATTGGTCAAGAAGACTTCGCATTGCACGATCAATGTCCAAGACAGTGAAGCTATCACTTTCCTTCCCCCACGAGTTGAACAGTCTATATAATATTGTCTCTGGTCGTCGGCAAGGTGGAGTGCGAATTCCTCTACCTCCCGCTGCGAGCGCGACATGCTTGGCTTGATCTCGTGGCCCCCGTAATATCTTAATTTAGGAAAAAAAAAACTAGTATACGTGAATTCCGGGACAGTAAAGCTTAATTCCTGGACACGGGACCAGACACAAAATTCTGGGACATTCCCGGATTTCCCGGCCATCTGGCAACCCTAGGCTCAAGCCAACCTCCCCCAAAAAAATAAAGAGCGGCACTGTAAAACCTACCCTTACCCGACTCAAGGTCCCCCCCCCCCTCCCCCAACGAAATCCGATCAAGCCCTTCCGAAACCAAATTCCTGGATCCGCCACTGAGTTAGTGGTTGACAATTTAGTGGTCCTCGGGTTGAAAAAAGTTGAGAAACGCTGCCTTATACAAATAAATTAATATTTTCGGCAGAACGGGGAAGATTACAGCTACACTCTTGTTGATCTTATCCTGCACATTTCGACTTAATATTGCACTAGGCAATCAAGGGTGTAGCGGTTTGTGCCGGTGGGGAGGTAAGGGTGAAAACCTTTTACTTCTTTTTATAATTCAAAGAAAACCTAGGCTGCTAATTTATTGGGTACTCATAATAGCGTACAGGCGAGGCTTATTTATCGTTAACATTGACACATTGAAATATGATAGAAAGAACTAAGCAAAGCCTTAACAAATAAACAAAGCATTAAAACACAACCACTGTTAAAATTATTCTTGAAACAAACTCCCAATGTTAATTGGCAAGCAAGAAAGCTTCACACTTGATTATTTTAAAATGAAAGTTCCCTTCACAATGATCGGGACCATAAATCAAATACAGTATTGACATTAACTGTAACCGATCTCAAATGCCGGGCGCCAGGATAATTTAAATTATCCACCAAGTGTGGCTTTAAGAAAGTCTGTCCCAGCTAGCTCAATATTTGGGGGTGCGAGAACTCCTAATCATTCAGTGGTCGTTACAGGGCTGTACTCAATGACCGAATAGAAGTACCACACTGCACTGTAGGATTATTACCGTGACGGTGATGTACTTCCCGCGACGGCGGAATTACTATAGCCCCTTGGCTATAGCGGACAATGCACCACGTCCGTCAGCAAGCGTACTGGATGCGTGCACAGCGACCTCACTGTACAAGACACGCTTATTGACCCTCAGGTTCGATAACAAGACGGAGCGATCTCCAGCTTCGGAAGATCCGCTCCTTCCAGTCTGAAGGCTCGGAGTCAAGTCCCCTCCAGCGTCCGCCGGAAAAAGCCTCCTCCCGTCGCTCGTGGTTTACATAGAGCAAAAATACACCAGCATTACAATATGCAAAGGAAAGTCTCTCTCGATTGGTTCTGCCGTTCTCAAGCTCCTCCTTCCGGCTCTCACGATAGGCGAACCTTGTCTTTCTCGATTCGTGCGAACTCTGCATAGCCTCGGACTTATTCGTCACCTGTGACCTCCAAACTGTCCGTTCGGAGACCTGGGGTTTGGATACGATCATTCACCCCAGTGTACAGTTTCCCCGGAGCCAAGGGATTATACGCTTGACCAAATGCGTGAGAAAGGGTAGCTGGTGTCCATTGTCCGTGGCAGCCGCCGGCCTGTCGCGACAATCTGGCGCGTCTAGCTCAGGTTCCACAAACACTGACAATCCTCTCCCTAAACTTCCTTTCTTATTCTTTTTATATATAAAAATATACAAAATATTATATACAAAAATGTACGGAATGACCCATATTTGGTCATTCTGTTACAAGGGTCAAAAACTTAGAATCTGAGGATATGGCTTTGTATTTGACCATCAGTCAGCCATAACATGACCATACATCCCGCTTTGGGCGGGACAGTCCCGCTTTCAGGCTGTATGTCCCGCTGTCCCCGACGATGATAAAAATGTCCCGCTTTCGTAAACAAAACTACAATTTAACATGTCTATTTAAGGCAGCGGTCGGCAGCCTTTTGGCAGGCAAGGGCCACAAGATGGCAAAACAAAGTAAAGGCGGGGCCGCACATACACAGCGAAAACTCAGTTTTCAAATTTTATTAATACAATCTTACATACTAAATTCAGTGTGACGTTTGACGTTGCATTTGACTGGCTATTTTTTGTATGTCAGCTTTCATATTAGAAGCTGAAATACGTAATATATCTCTCAAATGCTCATGTGTGGAACGAGAAGCGTATTTATTTTTTCGATTGAAGAAGTTTGCTCGCCTAAATAACTGCTTCCAAAAATTAAAATAAACTGCTGAGCAAACTTTTTCAATTCGACAAAATCAGACGGCAAGCTAACATTCAATTTGATCAAATCATTCATCTCGTAAAAGGCGTTATTTAGACTCTCATTGGATTGAAGTTCAATAACATTCATTTGTAAATTAATGGGTACATCCTCAACATCGCATGAAAAAGGGGTTGCAAAAATCTTCAGTTTGTTCGAAACCTTCTCGAAATCACCAAATCTGTCACTGAATTACCTTGTAACTCCATTAAAATGTCTTTCATTTTCTCACTATCCCAATTAAAATCAATGCCAGCTTCCTCGACAGCCTTTAGACAATTCAGCAAGTGATATAATTTTTTTTTCATCAATGGAAGAGCCGGTTTTTAGTTTGGAACGCCTTTACGTCTGTATGCATATTAGTTTGTTTTTCCCTTGAAGCTAGACATTCAGCGTATTTAATTCATGATTTAAATCTGTCAAAAATCCAAGATCTATTAACCATTGAGGATCTGTTATCTCTGGAACAGATTTACGTTTCTGATTCATAAAAGTGTTGATTTCTTTCCTGAGATTGAAAAATCTTTTCAGTACTATAAAGGACATCTTGATGATCTGCTTCCATTTCGAATAGAATCTCTCGGAATTGATGATGTGTCAACCCATTATTTCTGATATAGTTTACAGTAGATATCACGATGTCCATTACTTTTCTCCATGAAACGACTTTGGAACACAATGCTTCTTAGTGGATAATGCAATGAAAAAATAACGGGATTTCACATCCTATCTCTGCCAATTCTGTTTTAATTCTACCAACCAGGCCCTTGTTTTGCTCACTCATGTTTCTACCTCCGTTAGTTGTTAGACTTATCAATTTTTCCCACCCTAATTGCATTGCATGACAAAACAAATCTTTCCCCGTAGTTGTTCCCTTCAAACTACATAACTGTAAAAGATCCTCACACACGTTGAAGTACTTATCAATTCCACGAACAAATATTAGAAGCTGGGCAGTATCTGTCACATCATTACTTTCATCGGTAGCTAAGGAGAACCATTGAAATTGTTGTCCTTGTTCCCGAAGTTTTTCGTATAAATTAACGCCCAAATCTTCACTGCGCCGGGTACAAGTTCTGGCAGATAAGCTTATATTTTTCAAATTTATTTTTTTGATCTGGGCATACCTCTTCAGCCATAGTTAAGGCACATTGTTTTATTAATTCGCTGTCGGTAAACGGTCGCCCAAACTTGGCAAGTATTTCCGCCACCCTTAAACTCGCACGTATATTTGACTCGTTACTTTGAATTTGCACCTTAAAAATACTTTGTTGGTTCTTGAATGAAGATTTGATAGAGTTGATTTTGTTTTTCCGGGAATCACCAACTAGGCACGCAAATTTTGCTTTATGCTCGGTATCATAGTGACGTTTGACGTTATATTCCTTTTGTTTAGCAAGTCTTTTTTTGGCGTATTAACCATAGCGGCTTTCCATTGCAATTAATAAAAAGTATAAAACTGTCCATGCATCGTTAAACACTCTATTTTCTTCAATTAACTTCCTCTTTTTTGTAGCCATCAGTAAAACTTATAACCAACAATGCCAACCAAATACATGCTGTAAGAATAAAAGCCGTGTTGAAAACATGTCACTTAATTTCGCTATGTAATTGTATGAACTATCAATATCTCTCACTTACCGAACTGTAAACAAAATAGTAGGTACTCGTAGGTCATAGAACAATAACTAAATCGAAGGTACAGGGCCGCGGCGGCGGCGTGCACACATGAAATAACTTGTTTCACTCAATGACAGAGCCAGCGCGGACGGAAGGCTGGCGAGAGATAGATTATTGTCAACGCTGACCTATTGTTTCAATAACAGGAGAGAGTGCGCGAATCGTTCCTGCTCTGTTCGCGTAGTTCATTTGCTGCGCTGTTAAGGCCGGTCTACACGTAACCTCTTGACTGACGTTTTACTTGATCAGGCAAACGGGGGCGTAGCTACTATGGGGCTAGGCGGTGCAGTGCACCGGGACCCCAACGCTCAGGGGGCCCCCAAGCGCACTTCTGGGGACCCCCACGGGCCTTCACGGCAAATTGGCGATCTTCTTTTGGCTCTACCGTCGTCTAAGGGGGGCCCCTGAGACACAGGGAGCCCTCTCACTAAGAGACCCTCACTGCTCAGGGGGTCCCCAAGCACAACTCAAGGGCCCCCAGGCTCAGTTCAGGGGGCCCCTACCAGCAACACAAAGAAAAAAAAGGTCGCCCATCTGCCCTGAGGGCCAAAAATAAATTTTTAGCACCGGGGCCCTTGTTGACCTAGCTACACCACTGCAGACAAAACATTGTGTGTGGACAGCAAAACGAACGTTTTACCTGAACTGAATGAAGACGGACGACTACCAGAAAACGGATCAACGGCAGCATTGTTTTCCGTCTTGACTGACAAGTTCCAGAAAATGGGAGCATTATTGTCGGTCTTGACTAGTGTTGCCAGGTCCAGGTTGTTAAAAATCGGGACATGAGGTCAAAAAAATCGGGATTCGGGGTAACAAATCGGGACAACCCCCCCAAAAATAGTTTTTTTTGTAGTTTATATTATTTTTATAATTTAAGGAGGGCAGGGGTATCTGTCTATCATATGATAGGTACTTATGAATCTTATTACAAAATATTATAATAATAGTTCATACTTTTTGACAACGAGTAGTAACATAATATTATAGAAATAATGTATTTTTCAAATTGAATTGTAACTATTTATTCTGTTAATAAGTATAAAGTACTTTTTTAAACCAAGTTATATTAGTCCTGGGAAAATTTCCTTTCAGTTGCCGCGTTTGAAATCGGTATTAATGCTATGAGAGCAAGTATTCAAATTCATGAGTCTCATAAAACTGTTTTAAGACTTCAGCTCGTTTGCATAGTATGAGAAACGACTAGGCAGTTTTCAGGATGAAATTCTCCAATTATTCATACCCAGAGGTTATTTTAGATTGTTTTGCAAAATGTGTGCAGGACATCCCACAGATATAACTTGATCATTTTGACTGTACAGTAACCGGAAGAACTGAAGCGCAGCACTGAAGGTTCATATCTGTGTCGTCTGCATAGTATCGGGTGAGATGTTTAGTATCAGCACTTGGCTCCTTCAGTCGTCTCACTAAACTTTTATACGTGGCTGATGGAGCTTCATTCGCGTCTTCATAAAATCCAAATATTTGAATTTTGCTTGTGGGCTGTAAAATCCTTAGCCAGGAAATTTTTTTGTACTACCGTGATTGAAGGCGTCAGTAGCAACACTATAAAACGATTATTCTGAAGATTTTCGATCGCTTCTTGAGTAGATGCCGAACCTAAAATATTATGTGCAATGCAACTGATCTTTGTTATTTAAGGTAACAATTTCTCTAGAATCATTATAGAAAGTACGAGCGAGTTTTGGTTCACAATCTAATGAACTAAATGACAAGATGTGCTTGACCGAGTGGTATGTTTTTGTGACTTAAACCCCTATCAGTGCTTGATTCTTGGTAACCCATTTGATCGGGGTTAAAAATATTTTCAGCGATGTTGTTAAAACTGACACTCCTTTCTTTTTTCTTATGTTCATTATATTTTCTGGTGATATGCTATATCATTTTTGCCACTATGTAATATGCTGAACTGTTTTTTGGCACAATGTGCAGGTTAGTCGGGTCAGTGGTACCAGGCACCGTGAATAACACCGCAGGTTGGGTACGATGCGTCTCGACGTGTGAAACGCGATTTCATTTTTTTGCGACGAGGGATTGGTTTTTTATCACTTAGCTAAAAAATCGGGACATTTGGCGTCCCGATCGAGGGTAGATCGGGACGCGTCCTCAGACCCCGAAAATCGGGACGTCCCGCGCAAATCGGGACACCTGGCAACTCTAGTCTTGACTGATGTTTTCCCTTCCAGTTTTAATCATCTCTGTGTTTGTTTAACTATAATTTTGGTTTTCTTTTCGAAAACTTTTTACGCGGTGGTCTTTTAAAACCTAGGACAGTGATTTGTTTACGGGATTAATTGAGTTGTATCCTAGTTATCCTTGTATACGACAAGTTTAAAGT
>CM061920.1:376077320-376123548 GCA_031002005.1 Vandiemenella viatica
GTAGCTACGCCCCCGTTTGCCTGATCAAGTAAAACGTCAGTCAAGACGTTACGTGTAGACCGGCCTTAACAGCGCAGCAAATGAACTACGCGAACAGAGCAGGAACGATTCGCGCACTCTCTCCTGTTATTGAAACAATAGGTCAGCGTTGACAATAATCATCTCTCGCCAGCCTTCCGTCCGCGCTGGCTGTGTCATTGAGTGAAACAAGTTATTTCATGTGTGCACGCCGCCGCCGCGGCCCTGTACCTTCGATTTAGTTATTGTTCTATGACCTACTATTTTGTTTACAGTTCGGTAAGTGAGAGATATGATAGTTCATACAATTACATAGCGAAATTAAGTGACATGTTTTCAACACGGCTTTTATTCTTACAGCATGTATTTGGTTGGCATTGTTGGTTATAAGTTTTACTGATGGCTACAAAAAAGAGGAAGTTAACTGAAGAAAATAGAGTGTTTAACGATGCATGGACAGTTTTATACTTTTTATTAATTGCAATGGAAAGCCGCTATGCTTAATATGCCAAAACAAAGCTTGCTAAACAAAAGGAATATAACGTCAAACGTCACTATGATACCGAGCATAAAGCAAAATTTGCGTGCCTAGTTGGTGATTCCCGGAAAAACAAAATCAACTCTATCAAATCTTCATTCAAGAACCAACAAAGTATTTTTAAGGTGCAAATTCAAAGTAACGAGTCAAATATACGTGCGAGTTTAAGGGTGGCGGAAATACTTGCCAAGTTTGGGCGACCGTTTACCGACAGCGAATAAAACAATGTGCCTTAACTATGGCTGAAGAGGTATGCCCAGATCAAAAAAATAAATTTGAAAATATAAGCTTATCTGCCAGAACTTGTACCCGGCGCAGTGAAGATTTGGGCGTTAATTTATGCGAAAAACTTCGGGAACAAGGACAACAATTTCAATGGTTCTCCTTAGCTACCGATGAAAGTAATGATGTGACAGATACTGCCCAGCTTCTAATATTTGTTCGTGGAATTGATAAGTACTTCAACGTGTGTGAGGATCTTTTACAGTTATGTAGTTTGAAGGGAACAACTACGGGGAAAGATTTGTTTTGTCACTTAGAACAGGCAACGATGTCAATGCAATTAGGGTGGGAAAAATTGATAAGTCTAACAACTAACGGAGGTAGAAACATGAGTGAGCAAAACAAGGGCCTGGTTGGTAGAATTAAAACAGAATTGGCAGAGATAGGATGTGAAATCCCGTTATTTTTTCATTGCATTTTCCACTAAGAAGCATTGTGTTCCAAAGTCGTTTCATGGAGAAAAGTAATGGACATCGTGATATCTACTGTAAACTATATCAGAAATAATGGGTTGACACATCGTCAATTCCGAGAGATTCTATTCGAAATGGAAGCAGATCATCAAGATGTCCTTTATAGTACTGAAAAGATTTTTCAATCTCAGGAAAAACACTTTTATGAATCAGAAACGTAAATCTGTTCCAGAGATAACAGATCCTCAATGGTTAATAGATCTTGGATTTTTGACAGATTTAAATCATGAATTAAATACGCTGAATGTCTAGCTTCAAGGGAAAAACAAACTAATATGCATACAGACGTAAAGGCGTTCCAAACTAAAAACCGGCTCTTCCATTGATGAAAAAAAAATTATATCACTTGCTGAATTGTCTAAAGGCTGTCGAGGAAGCTGGCATTGATTTTAATTGGGATAATGAGAAAATGAAAGACATTTTAATGGAGTTACAAGGTAATTCAGTGACAGATTTGGTGATTTCGAGAAGGTTTCGAACAAACTGAAGATTTTTGCAACCCCTTTTTCATGCGATGTTGAGGATGTACCCATTAATTTACAAATGAATGTTATTGAACTTCAATCCAATGAGAGTCTAAACAACGCCTTTTACGAGATGAATGATTTGATCAAATTGAATGTTAGCTTGCCGTCTGATTTTGTCGAATTGAAAAAGTTTGCTCAGCAGTTTATTTTAATTTTTGGAAGCAGTTATTTAGGCGAGCAAACTTCTTCAATCGAAAAAATAAATACGCTTCTCGTTCCACACATGAGCCATATCCTTCAGCTTCTAACATGAAAGCTGACATACAAAAAATAGCCAGTCAAATGCAACGTCAAACGTCACACTGAATTTAGTATATAAGATTGTATTAATAAAATTTGAAAACTGAGTTTTCGCTGTGTATGTGCGGCGCCGCCTTTACTTTGTTTTGCCATCTTGTGGCCCTTGCCTGCCAAAAGGCTGCCGACCGCTGCCTTAAATAGACATGTTAAATTGTAGTTTTGTTTACGAAAGCGGGACATTTTTATTATCGCCGGGGACAGCGGGACATACAGCCTGAAAGCGGGACTGTCCCGCCCAAAGCGGGACGTATGGTCATGTTATGGCTGACTGATGGTCAAATACAAAGCCATATCCTTCAGATTCTAAGTTTTTGAACCTTGTAACAGAATGACCAAATATGGGTCATTCCGTACATTTTTATATATAATATTTTGTATATTTTTATATATAAAAAGAATAAGAAAGGAAGTTTAGGGAGACGATTGTCAGTGTTTGTGGAACCTGAGCTAGACGTGCCAGATTGTCGCGACAGGCGGCTGCCAGGGACAATGGACACCAGCTACCCTTTCTCACGCATTTGGTCAAGCGTATAATCCCTTGGCTCCGGGGAAACTGTACACTGGGGTGAATGATCGTATCCAAACCCCAGGTCTCCGAACGGACAGTTTGGAGGTCACAGGTGACGAATAAGTCCGAGGCTATGCCGAGTTCGCACGAATCGAGAAAGACAATGTTCGCCTATCGTGAGAGCCGGAAGGAGGAGCTTGAGAACGGCGGAACCAATCGAGAGAGACTTTCCTTTGCAATTTGTAATGCCGGTGTATTTTTGCTCTATGTAAACCACGAGCGACGGGAGGAGGCTTTTCCTGCGGACGCTGGAGGGGACTTGACTCCGAGCCTTCAGACTGGAAGGAGCGGATCTTCCGAAGCTGGAGATCGCTCCGTCTTGTTATCGAACCTGAGGGTCAATAAGCGTGTCTTGTACAGTGAGGTCGCTGTGCACGCATCCAGTACGCTTGCTGACGGACGTGGTGCATTGTCCGCTATAGCCAAGGGGCTATAGTAATTCCGCCGTCGCGGGAAGTACATCGCCGTCACGGTAATAATCCTACAGTGCAGTGTGGTACTTCTATTCGGTCATTGAGTACAGCCCTGTAACGACCACTGAATGATTAGGAGTTCTCGCACCCCCAAATATTGAGCTAGCTGGGGGCAGACTTTCTTAAAGCCACACTTGGTGGATAATTTAAATTATCCTGGCGCCCGGCATTTGAGATCGGTTACAGTTAATGTCAATACTGTATTTGATTTATGGTTCCCGATCATTGTGAAGGGAACTTTCATTTAAAATAATCAAGTGTGAAGCTTTCTTGCTTGCCAATTAACATTGGGAGTTTGTTTCAAGAATAATTTTAACAGTGGTTGTGTTTTAATGCTTTGTTTATTTGTTAAGGCTTTGCTTAGTTCTTTTATCATATTTCAATGTGTCAATGTTAACGATAAATAAGCCTCGCCTGTACGCTATTATGAGTACCCAATAAATTAGCAGCCTAGGTTTTCTTTGAATTATAAAAAGAAGTAAAAGGTTTTCACCCTTACCTCCCCACCGGCACAAACCGCTACACCCTTGATTGCCTAGTGCAATATTAAGTCGAAATGTGCAGGATAAGATCAACAAGAGTGTAGCTGTAATCTTCCCCGTTCTGCCGAAAATATTAATTTATTTGTATAAGGCAGCGTTTCTCAACTTTTTTCAACCCGAGGACCACTAAATTGTCAACCACTAACTCAGTGGCGGATCCAGGAATTTGGTTTCGGAAGGGCTTGAGCGGATTTCGTTGGGGGAGGGGGGGACCTTGAGTCGGGTAAGGGTAGGTTTTACAGTGCCGCTCTTTATTTTTTGGGGGGAGGTTGGCTTGAGCCTAGGGTTGCCAGATGGCCGGGAAATCCAGGAATGTCCCAGAATTTTGTGTCTGGTCCCGTGTCCAGGAATTAAGCTTTACTGTCCCGGAATTCACGTATACTAGTTTTTTTTTCCCTAAATTAAGATATTACGGGGGCCAAGAGATCAAGCCAAGCGGGAGGTAGAGGAATGATCCACCTTGCCGACGACCAGAGACAATATTATATAGACTGTTCAACACGTGGGGGAAGGAAAGTGATAGCTTCACTGTCTTGGACATTGATCGTGCAATGCGAAGTCTTCTTGACCAATTAAAAAGCAGTTTGGTTGATAATTTTTTTGGAAGTTAAGTCAGAGGAGTTTTCAGAAACCTCGCCGAAGACCAGAAAAGTAAATTTAAATCATAGGCACACATTTTACTACAAAGGGCAATAAAATATTTGGAGGAGAGGTATGATTTTGGGCTTGATGGAATTTACAAAAAGTTTGAGCTTTTTTCTCTTAAATCAAAGGAATTGAAATTGACACGAGAAATACTCTCCGAATTTCCTGCGATATTGAAAATTGAAGATGCAGTTAACATCATGGAGGAAGGAAATATATGGAGACGACGCAAGAGACCACCACGCATTGAATTGAAGCCGGGCGGAGGAGGAGTGGGGGGCTAGGCCGAACCCATACAGACACGGGGTATATGTACAAAAACCTCAAGGGAACTCTAGGATAAACGTAACGCCGCAATCTGGTGATGGAATATTATGTAACTCGAAGAGACAAATAAAAAATGAAGAATAAACTTTTTTGATATCATGCTTAGTTTTCGAGATATTCTGTCTCAAACGTGAAATGTTTTTGGTTGAAATTCAGAAGAAAAAATTGGTCAAAGTCAAATTTGATGACGGATTCTTATTTAAAAAGACGAGAAAAATAAAGAATAAACATTTTCTATATCTCGCCTAGTTCTCGAGATATACTGTACCATAAGTGAAGTGTCTTAAGTTGAAATGCAGAAGAAAAATTTCGCAAAAGTCAAATTTAATGATCGATTCTTATGTAACACGACGAGACAAATCGAAAATAAAGAATAAAATTTTTCGATATCTTGTTTAGTTTTCGGGATATACTGGGATTGGGTTGATATGCGGCCTGGATCAAAAATTAACTGCCAAAGCCACAATGGTGGATATTCAGAATGGATATTTCAGTTTTTTTACTACCACTTGTGGTTAGGTTGAAATGTGGCCTAGATCAGAATAAAAATATTTATCTTGTTACGATACATCGTAAGCTTAATTGGGAATACCTGGAAGCAGTTTATATCGCGATACACGTTTTGTCACTAACTTGGTTCTCATGAAATTACTAACAGTAATAGATAAATTCTTTGTCCCTTATGGAACAACAAAACCATTCTGGTACAGACTGCATTTAGACCTAACCACAATCTCCGTTAAATTACCGCTACAGAATCAAACTATGTAGACATACCCACACACGCGTATTTGAATCGCAAACTGTATTTGCGGTAACAAGATCGTTTGCTTTATCAAGATTCCTAGATTGCATAGCATAATTCAACACATATAATTTCATCATCAACTGCAACGTGACGAAAGAAAGCGCAATACTAAATTCACTGAATCGCGATGTAAAACACGCCCCTTTAAATCTCATTTTCAACACTCGTTAAAAAGTAATGCTAGTCTATTATGTGCAAAATAGCAAGGTATGCTGATTTTCTACACTACACCAACAAAAATTTAAGAACAAAGTCATCCCATTGAGAGCTATGACTAAACATTTATAGACAGGCACTAAAGTTTGCAAAACCTACCGCCCACTTCAACAACGATAATTAGAATTCAACTTACTTATGAAATGAGATTCCAGGTTCTTTCCTCTCTTGCCTATTTGTGGACCGAATACAACACAAGATGGCATTATAAAACACTTATACACATTACAAAATGAAATAATCACAGCATTTAACACAATGTGAGCATCGCATTTGTTTGGGATCACAATATCGCTGCTGCCGCCACTGTGCATGCGCGAGAGTTTCGAGCCTGCTTCACAGATTTAACGTCACTACTCTTCCATATATTTCCTTCCTCGATGGTTAACATTGATTCCCTTTATACAGAGTTCACATGTCTGGAAACTGTCTTTGAGGTCCTTCCAAAAGATTTTCAAAATGATAATATGTGGGCCTATTTCTTTAGAACAAACGTTTCTAATGATTTTGTAAATTTAAAGAAAATAGTTGGTTTCGTTTTGTCAATTCCAACAAGCATTGCCTTTTGCGAGAGAAATTTTAGCCTGTTGACCAATTTACGGACTAAAGAGCTAAACAGAATGTTAATGTACTTAATCAAGGCTGAACTGCAAACTCTAATCAATTTTGAAGAGTCTTTCTCAGAAATTTTATCAGTTTTGCAAAGCAGTGACGAAGAAAATCTTGTGAAAATAGCAAAATGTAGTGATAAATATTTAAAATTCATTTTGATTGATGAAGATTTCGATTTAACAAAAGAGACATCGTCTATTGTTTGTAATACCTGATGTTGATTTTTTACCGACGATTGATTAATAACCCTAAAATAAATATTCAGTTTTTGTTTTAAGTTTAGTATTTTTCGTTTTGATTGATAATACCAAATGTTGACTTTCTACGAAAGAGGTGCTTAATTTTTGTTTTAAGGTACTTAAAAGGTGTTACTTGATATGGATTTTCAACCAAAGTTGAATTAATAATCTTATTTATATATATAAAGATGAATGTATGTATGTTTGTTTGTTTGTTTGTTCTTCACACAAATCCACAGTTTTCATCCAATCTCCATGAAACTTTGCACACGTATCCTTTGAAACAAGGAGAAAAATACTGTCTACATTTGGTTGAAAAATTATCTGTATAAATAACACATGTTGTCTCATAATTTCGAAATACTACTGGACGGCGATTGACAGACGCGTTGGATATGGACGTCTCTGTACTGCTTTCCGTGTAGCGGTAAGGTAGCTCAGTGGTTAAAGCGCTGGCTTACAATAGTTTGGGTCTTGGTCTCCGGTTCGAATCTCCGTGGAGGCTAATATTTTTAAAAATTGTTTTTGATCGTAAGAGTCACGCCTGGGCCGTCGGTTATTCGGATTGAATGTTAAACTGTAGGTATCACATAGTTAGGGGTGCAATGCGAGGCAAATCGTAGGTAGTCTTGCAATGCTGTAGGTGTACACTTTTTTACGTTATAATGATCCCTCAGGTGTTGTTCGCAGTCAGTGTGTGTGTGTGTGTGTGTGTGTGTGTGTGTGTGTGAACCGCTGTAATAGTATTATAAATACGGAACTAAATCTCTGTCTTTTTGTTACGTTTTGACGACTAAATGGTTATATTGATATTGATGGAATTTGATAAGAAAATCTGTATGAAGGGCACAGGATATTTTTTCCAGTATGATTAACAGTTGTAGTCACGAAGTTTTGAGACCTTATCGAATGGTGACAGAAATATGTTGGAAATTGATTCTCTTCAAGAGATAGGTTTGACGGTAGAATGATATACTGATAGCTTTCCTGTCATATTATTCCGACTCGATATTGTTTGGGACCAATCCTTCATTACCAACAACTTTCTATATTTAATTCTGGCAAAAAAATTCTTAATCCACGCGTACGAAGTCGCGGGTACGAGCTAGTGTATATATATATATATATATTATGTAGCATAATGTTTAATTAAAATACAATTTTTGTTATTAGTTTAAATTTTTTTCACTCTTTAAACATACCACTAAAATTTCTTTTTAATTCCATAAATATCCCTGAAATTATAATCCTGTATCACTAAAACCCCAGAAATGTCCCGGAAATTATAATCCTGTAACTGGCAACCCTACTTTGAGCCTACTACCTAACTTATTTGAGTTTAATTTTTTACCTCCGTGTATGTTATCAATCAAGGATGCCAAATGTTATCGCCACGTATTTCGACTCCTACAATACGTTCTAAGATCATTAACTTAAAAATCAAACAAATCCCGCTCTTTTTTAAGGCGGCTGGAAACATAGTTAGTGTACAGACTATAATAATTGCAATGCAGTCATATCCTTGAGATACCAAATTTTAAATAGTGGTTTAAATATTCAAGTCTTCTGAACAGTTTGTTTTATACCTTATACTCGCTTATAGCGTAAATCAGTACGAGCTAGGTATTCATCTTACGCGAACAATTTTTACTTACTCATTTTTTATTATGATTAGAATTAAATGTTAATATTCTGCCTGCGAAACATAGATTGAGAAACGCTGGCACAGGAAATAACATTTCTAAGGAATTTGGACCAGAAAAATAAAAATTTCAGAATAAACGTGTTGCTTCACTCATATGTGCTGATGATTTATTCCGTCCAAAGCAACTTAACCCATACAAAATTATAGTTAAAAACTAAAAACCCCCTTCTGTAGAAATCTCAATTAAAAAGTAAAATATAATCTTTAAATATAAATATTTTGTTCAATAACTATAGGATGTCGCACAATTCAGTATAACTTAATTTTTTCAATAATCTTAAAATGAGATTAAAGTCATCGACCAAAAAAATAACTTTAAAGTAAAATAAACCGAGGAATGGTTTCTACTTACTTTTCATAATGACTCCTACCTTCACGAATAGCTAGCGATAAAATATTTAAGACCACTGATCTCTATTATTCCACGCTATTTTTTTACGTTAAAATTAATTTTTATTCAGCGAGTTTATTTATATTTTAAGCTTATTCAAAAAATTAAATTCTACTGAATTTTAGGTTATCATATCGCTGTTAGAAATAATCTTCAGACATAAAAATTTTGTTGCACTTTTCTAGTTCACATTGCTAAAAAAGCGTGTTTTAATTTTATTTATTTTTTAGAATTTCAGTTTAGATTGCTATAAAAGCGTTTTTCTTTAGTGTTTGCTTTTTCTTCACCAATCTCTTGTATCTTAGTGTTTGGTGTCATCTTTAATTATAATTCCCACTATAGGACAGTTAAATGGTCAACCCCACCAGAGATCCAATAGCTGGGTATATGTAGTGCTTTTTTTGTTTTTTTTACAATTTCATTCCTCCCAGGTGAAGCCTGGGAGGCGGGCTGCTGGAGGATCTCAAGGACCTTTTTCAGCCGACTAACCTAAAGGGGAGGGTGGAGGGATGGAAGTCGGCCGTGGTCTTGTAGGGAACCATCCCAGCATTCGCCTTGAGTGACTGAGGAAAACCTCAGTCAGGATGGCCGAACAGGTAACCCCCGTCCTCCCGAATGTCAGGTAAGGGGGGCAAGACGCCCGTCCTCCCGACTCGGTCGGGTAAATGTAGAAGACTACTCTTCTATAATGTACAAACCAACGATGTAGCCAATACTCACTCTTTAACATTATCTTAAGTGACAGCGGACGCTATTATAGCTACTTGTATCAAAATCTAGCTAATTATAAGTGCGTATGAGCAAAACGTTGTGCAGAAAAATTATTTTTTGTTATTGGTGTCAAAGTTATGAGGACACAGTGAAATTATTGTATTGTCAACGGTAATTAATACGTGTCCAAAATTCAAATAATTCATACGTCTGAAAGTGGGTAATCCTATCTTTGGTATATGTGCAGTGATGAAGTTTCTTTAAGACAGATAATTAATCCGCTGTTAGTACTACATAAACTGACTGATCTGTTATCCCTTCCTATGTGAAGTTTTGCTGTTTGAAGAACCAAACGTGTTATGCTCCTATACATAACCTCCAAGTTGTGAAATTTGAGTGACGACGCTTGTAAACATTGGTGACAGAAAGCCTTACCTGATGAGAAAAGTTGTAATCATTTACTTTATAACGAGCGATGTTCACTTCCGAAAGTGAAGCAATAACAGTGCAATAACTTCAGTTTATCAGTATTCAAAATTTTCCGCACCCTGTGTTAGAAACTTGTCTTTTCAGTATTATATATATATATCTCTTCATATCAACTTGATTGTTAAATACATTTCTGATCATTATTATTATCGTGTGTAATTTCAACTCCTGGTTTGAATGCAATGGCACCCGTTAACAAGCAAGATATTTGTCCGTGTTGCCTCAAACCAACTCTGAGTAAAGTGATACAATGCAGTAGTAACTGTTCCCGAAGGTTCCATCCTGAATGCGTCAGAATGAGCAAAAAAGAATACTCTTCATTCGCAAAAGGCGAAAATAATAATTGGACTTGCGACAGAGATGATTGTTTATCATTAAATCAAGACACGTCGGCCTCTATGTCCGAGAATATCGCTCTGCTGCTGCAGAAAGTGTCGTCTCTTACTACCAAAAATGAATTCAAGGAGGAAATGGACAGTGTCTTGGAAAAACATTGAAAAACTCTCTAATCAGCTTGCTGAAATAGAACCACGTCTTAGCAGTGTAGAAGCAAAGGTTTCAACTTTGGAAGCAAGTGTTGAACTTCTTAGTGATCATCTGTCAAAAACAATTAGTGACTCTGAAGAAATAATAGCCGAGTTCAATGACAGGTCAAACAGGACCAAAAATGTCATTATCTTCAAGGTTCCAGAAGCTAGAAGTAATGTCAACAACACAAGAAAAGCTTTCGACAAGTCCAAGATCGAGTGCATCATGTCAGCTTCTGGTGTCAATATAAGTGATCTTGTCACATTCTTTCGGTTGGGGAAGAAATCTACCTCTGGCCAAAGACCACTCAAACTAGTACTAAGCTCCAAGGACGTTGCTGTAACATTCCTGAAGGGTTTTAAGCGAAATGAAATTGCATGCAAAGACCCATCTCTTTCTGAAATCTCACTTGGAAGTGACAGAACTCCTAAGGAGCGATTGTTCTTAGTAAATCTACTGAACTCGAGAAGCGCACCAAAGAAGGTGAAACTGGCCTCACTATAAAATACATCAATGGAGTGCCAAAAATAGTGAAAAGTGCAAAAAACTAATTAAATCCAATGGAAAAACCAACATAAATATGTACTATCAAAATATTAATGGAATTCTGACAAAACTTAAAGAATTAAGATTAGCCCTAGCTACATGTACTTATGATATCATTATACTTGCTGAAACCAATCTTTCTCCAGATATTTCTAATGCTGAACTTGGATTCACAAATCACTCTGTGTACAGGAGTGATAGGTCCTCTCAAACTAGTTCTAAAGGGAGTGGTGGTGGTGTAATTGTGGCAGTGAACAACATAATGCCTTCTAGATGTATTAGAACAATGTCTCCACTATCAGTGGAGTCTATATTTTTATCAATTGATCTGTTGCATGATACACACATTTTGCTGAGCAGTGTATATATCCCGCCCAGTAAGCCTCTCGATGTATATGCCAACTATTGCCAGGTGGTGGAAGAAGTGATAGCCGACCAACAGGTAGAACCATCACATGTGATTCTGGGTGGTGATTTTAACATCCCACATGTTGACTGGATAAAAAAAAGAACCACATTTTCCCTCTGCCTCTCCTCGAATGCTTTGTGAGCTAGCTTGTTTATTGGATGTTGAACAGTGTAACCATGTCTTAAACTCTAGGGGTGTGTTATTGGATTTAGTATTTGCCTCTTCCAATGTCACTGTCAAGGAAGACACCTGCCCTTTGTTGCCTATTGATATCCAGCATCCAGCATTGAATATTATTCACCCTGTAGAATCTACCTTGCCTGACCACCAGTGCACTTTTGTTCCTGATTTTGCAAGGTGTAATCTTGGAGAAGTTTTTGATGAACTTCTTTCTATGGACCTATCCAATTTTGAATCCCTTGACTTATCCACCGATACTGACAATCTGTTCATAAAATTCACTGACATATTGAAGTCAATTGTGCTCAAGTATACACCACTGAAAAAAACTGGAATGTCAAAATTCCCATGTTGGTTCTCTACAGAGCTTATACAATTGGTCATAGAAAAGAAAAGACTCCACAAAGCTTATAAGCAGACCTTTGATTATGAGTACTATGTCCTGTTCTCAAAATTGAGAGATCAATCTCGTCTCTTATCCAAAAAATGCTTCAATGACTATGTTGAACATGTGCAATGTACTATTCCTGGCAATCCCAAATTATCCTGGAATTTCATCCGTAACACTAGCAAAGCTGAAGGAGCACCAAGCACGTTAACATTTAATAATCACTTCACTTCCCACCCACAGCAAATGTGTGATCTGTTTGCACAATACTTCTCTTCAGTATTTACACCTCCATCTTCGTCTACTTCCAATATCCATTTCAGTACTAGCAATAGAGTACACTTGCAGTCACTGATGAAGATGTTTATAAAGCATTGGGCAAGCTAGACTGTTCAAACAGTTGTGGCCCTGACCAAATACCACCTAATGTTTTGAAATACTGTAGAGTCTTGCTTTGCCATCCTTTAAAATACTTGTTTAACAGGTCTCTAAAGTCAGAAATTTTTCCAGATGTATTTAAGATTGGTCATGTTGTTCCTGTGCATAAATGCGGATCGAAGGAAGATGTTAAGAATTATAGACCTATTGTTATACAATCGGTGTTAGCAAAAATCTTCGAGAAGTTGGTGCTAAACAAAATCTATCCCATGTTTCGTAACATAATTACTCCAAAGCAACATGGTTTCTCTCCTGGAAAATCAACAACAACTAACCTTGTGATTCTTCAAAATGAAATAATTAGAGCATTTAGTGAGCGAAAACAACTCGATGTCATATATCTTGACTTTTCAAAGGCATTTGATAAAGTTAGCCATCCCCACCTTCTTACTAAGTTGAAGGAATATGGCATAGTTGGTAAATTATTGGAGTGGTTTTGTAGCTACCTCAGCAACAGAAAGTTGATTGTAAAGGCTTTTGGCTCCTTGTCATCTGCTTTCGCAGCAACTTCTGGAGTACCTCAGGGTTCACACCTAGGACCATTGCTGTTCAATATATTCATAAATGATTTAGTTAGTATTTTTGCCAGATGCCTTTTCTTTGCAGATGACATTAAGATTTTCAAGAAAATCATTACTCGAGATGACTGCTTAGATCTTCAGAATTGCTTAAAAGCTATTGTGAAATGGTGTCAACAAAACAGTATGCAACTTAATGTTAATAAATGTTCCTGCATTACTTTTCACCGCACTAAATCGGCATTACATTTTGAATATGAAATGGAAAATCAGCTACTGAATCGCTGCACAACTGTAAGAGACCTAGGAGTTCTTCTGACGTACAATCTCAGTCCAGAAGAACATGTCCACAACATATGTGCCAAGGCCTCCAAGTGCCTGGGCTTATTGGCACGCACTTCCAGATTTATTAATAATATCCAGACACTCAGGCTCTTGTACTGTGCCCATGTCAGACCCATACTTGAGTATTGCAGCGTTGTATGGTCGCCACATCAGATCACACTAATTCAACACATTCAGAATCTTCAAAATAAGTTCTTAAGGCTTATAGGTTGTCGTATGGGCTTTCATTACAAAGACGTTCCGTTGGTTGCTGTTGGAACCTACCTTGGCCTCCATCCTTTGGAGTCGAGACGGAATGTTCATGGTGTCCACTTTTCTGCATAAACTAATCTCAGGTGTTATAGACTGCCCTGAAATTCTCAGACATGTATAGTTTCGTTGTCCATCTGGTACACGGTTGAGAGAACTATTTGGTCGTAGACATCTGCGCACAAACTATGAGGCTAGAAGTGCCATAGAACGGATTCAGAGACTAGGTAACAGAATACCTCCTGAACTTGATTTTTTCATTGACAGTGTTGCTGTTTTCAAGCAAGTACTCATACGTGAGTGGAGTCAGCAATGATGGGCTTAGTCACGGTCTATTATTACCTGTAATAATTTTTTTTTGTAGTTTTATGTTGAGTCTTATTATTAGTTTTAGAATAATTAATAATTTTCTTCTGTGTAATTGTTTTTCTAGTTTTAATAATATAAAACTATACTTGCTATTTTTTGTTATCTTCTTGTTTTCACTGTAACTAAATTGTTCATAAATAGTGGTAATTGTGTTTAATAAGTAGCTATCATAAGATATATTAATGTAAAATGGTTTTTCCGTTGGAATAAATAAATAAATAAATTCGTATGACCTTGTTGTCCCGGAAATCTCCAAAGGATCCAGTCGGCAAGCGACGAAAATTTTTCGAATTCCCGCGCATGTGCACATTCTCCTCACTTCATTCATCACTGTTTATTAACTGATAAAAATGGAACAAACTATACCTGCACGTAAAAAAACTAAGAAGAGCTGCATTTTTTGTTTTCATTTGCTGCACTTCTGTCACTTTTCTAGTTTTTTGGTCTACTTGAAAGATTTCTATATTTCATTTTGTATTGAAAGCTCGTTGGAAAAACATAAGTCTCGTTTAGTTTATTCTATACTGTCACTTCACACCACATTTTAAACTCGAAATAACAGTTCAGCCAGCACTATACTTAAAGTTGCCCTGAAATTCACTTGACAGAATAAAATTAGAATTATTTTATCAACGAACGGTGTGGCCACATGCAGGTAATCCTAATCAAAATAGTTTTATCTCAGACCATCTAAAAAATTCGAAATGTCATTGCCTTGGAAAATCGCGGTGACATAAGAAAGTGAAGTTGAGTGTAGTTACCCATGTCTAATGTTTTTCGAATCGTAATATGCCGTGGCGTGGATTAGTTCAAATGCGCCAGCCCCGTGCAACCCAACGCTATGACTTCAACTCACACGCATGCACGGCACTGTCTGTATATAGAATAACTACATTACGTACCGAGAAAAGTAAGTGGCGGAAATAAATATCTGCATGCTGTTGTGTGATCTGCATCTTATTTTAACTGTGGCAAATAATATGAATGAAAAGTACGTGGCTCTGCTCCATACCCCCTCCCGCTTTCCTCCACTTATAGTCCAGTAACGGGGTCGTAAAAAGGGGGTCTCACAAACATCACATCACGTAGAAGATTTTTTTTTCTTATCTTGTATATATTGGTGAGAGTATGCAGAAACCAAGTTTTCGACCTCCAACACCCTCGGCACAATTTTCTGTGGCCAAAAAACATCAAAATTTGGGTACTTTTTTCAGTTTTTCGTCTATAACTCCTTCCTGATAAGTCCTATCAAGAAATATTATATTTTCAATTTGAAAGAGGACAAAATTTCCTACAACTTTCGTATTACAAACTTTTTTCTAAACTCAAAATTAAGCGAGCTACAGTTCTTCGAAAATCGGCCAAATTTCACACTTTTCCTAAAAGTTGGGTTTTTACCTACTTTGCATCTCAAAATGACCTGAAACCCCTGTATATATAACCGATATATATGTATTTCTGTATGACATAGTATATATATGTACTATACTTTGATTACTGATGGTCCATTCAATAATCATATAGCATTGTTGGCCGGGAGATCCGGAAGGATTGTTCGGCCGCCAGGTTACAGTGTTATGGATAGGCCGCGCAGTGCGCTTCTTGTGGCTATCTAACCTGACCAAGTACTAGTACCGCATATAGGAAACCTACAGCTTAAGGTGGAATTAAAACCACAGAATCGTTCTGGCTTTCTCCATATTACACAGCAAGCTGTGGCAGAGGTAAAGCTCGGGTTAATGGCCTTTGAAAATTACTGCTGAGATCGGGATTTCGATCTTCAGTCAGATACCTTAACCACTAAGCTACCATTTCGTTCTATTACCTGATGGTATTTGTACCAGTTTGAAAAACGGATTTGAAAAACTGAAAACATAATGTTATGGCACAAAGTTTATTTATGCAGTCAAAATTAAGTCATAATAAGTCAAAAATTAGTCATAAATCCATTTCTTTTCCATTTTAATGGATTTAAACAATGTGTTCCATTTGAATTTGTTCCGTACAACAATGGAAAAAAATTGTCGCTATATGAAGCATTTAAATCTCTTCAAGATACAACACCCAACACAAAAATTTTTGCTATGCACGGATGATTCCTCCTGCATAAGGTTATGTGGCATAGTAGTAAATACCTAGGCTGCTTCTGTGGAAAATATGAAGCCCATTTGACAACGAACTATAGATCCAACATCACAATTATATTTGACGGATACCGAAGTTATGCTGCGCAGAGAGTAATAAAGTCATCTGAAATGATTTGTAGTTTGAAAAAATCAGATACTTCAGCAGGCATCATTTTCAGTGAGGAAACAAGTGCTACAGTGACGCAGCAAATGACAGCAGCAAGAACTGTGTAATGGTGATTCTAATGCAAAAACTGAAAAAGGAGGCATCCAAGATCAACAGGCAAAACAAGATGCTGCTGGATTGATCGTTGACGCAGCAATTTCCCAAGCAGCAAAATTCGACAGTGTGATGATTCTAAGTGAGTATATTGGCTTTCTCATTTTGCTAATGGGCTTTGGTACCACGAGTTTGAACCCACACACATCATCTTCATCTATGCATTTGCTGGATGTGATACAATATCAGCATATTTCGGCTATGGGAAAGAAAACTTCTACTGCATGATTCAATACCAACCATATCTGAAATTAACATACATGCTAACTTCTCAGAACTCTAGCCTCCAGAGAACATTTGGAGAACACGCAGGGGAACAGATCATCTTGGAACGGTACGGAAAAATTGCTTGTGGAACATTGGAAGGCTCAGATATGAAATGATTAAGAAATCTGCCCAAAAAATGCATTCAGACTAGCACGGTTACCACCAAAATCAGATGCGGCAACGTTTCACTCAATATGCACGTACCACCAAGTAAAGGTTGGTTGGGTCGAGAAACGTACCCATTGCCGTGAGGATGAAGGAAAGGCTCGTCCAGTCTTATTACAGTTACAATAATAAATGCATTCAGGAGGACGTCGGTTCGAATTCCCGTCCAAGCATCCAGATTTGGGTTTTCCATGGTTTCCTCAAATCACTCCAGCCGAATGCCGGGATGCTTCCTTCAAAAGGCCATGGCCGAAATCCTTCAGGTTCCTTGTTCCCAGTCCCATCGTGCCACTAATGAACTCGACGTCGACGAGGCGTAAAGTCATAAAAAAACAATAATAAAAGACGATGCACTTGAGTTTACTTCGAAGGTTGTATCATATTCCTTCCAGAAACCTTGTTCTCCTCCATTCAGCTGTCGCTAATCAGGACTGCATTGTTCGGCTGCTTGCAAAAATTGCTCTCGCCTGCCTCGTGAAAGCGTTCCTGGAATGTAGTAGATGAAGGAGAGGAAGATTTCTTCGACCTCGAGGAAGCTGTTCCTGATGCAATGGATGAAAGAGACACAATTCATTGATAAGCCGGGACAATACAAACGGAAAATAAATTTATTTATGACCATTTTTTTAACTTATTTCGAAATTATTATGACTTTATAACTTTGCGTCATAACATTATGCATTGTTGTTCGCTCTATTATCTTCAGTAATAGAGCGATCTGGTAGCTCAAGGCGTCTGACTGGAGATCGAAATCCCGGTCTCAGCAATGATTTTCAAAGGCCATTAACCCGACCTTTACCTCTGCCACAGCTTGCTGTGTAATATGGAGAAAGCCAGAACGATTCTGTGGTTTTAATTCCACCTTAAGCTGTAGGTTTCCTATATGCGGTACTAGTACTTGGTCAGGTTAGATAGCCACAAGAAGCGCACTGCGCGGCCTATCCATAACACTGTAACCTGGCGGCCGAACAATCCTTCCGGATCTCTCGGCCAACAATGCTATATGATTATTGAATGGACCATCAGTAATCAAAGTATAGTACATATATATACTATGCCATACAGAAATACATATATATCGGTTATATATACAGGGGTTTCAGGTCATTTTGAGCTGCAAAGTAGGTAAAAACCCAACTTTTAGGAAAAGTGTGAAATTTGGCTGATTTTCGAAGAACTGTAGCTCGCTTAATTTTGAGTTTGTAATACGAAAGTTGTAGGAAATTTTGTCCTCTTTCAAATTGAAAATAGAATATTAATTGATAGGACTTATCAGGAAGGAGTTATAGACGAAAAACTGAAAAAAGTACCCAAATTTTGATGTTTTTTGGCCACAGAAAATTGTGCCGAGGGTGTTGGAGGTCGAAAACTTGGTTTCTGCATACTCTCACCAATATATACAAGATAAGAAAAAAAAATCTTCTACGTGATGTGATGCAAGTGAGAACTACCCCGTTACTGGACTATTAGCTCAGCATAACTTACTACCCAACCCCTCCCATAGCTACGAAATTAACTTATTGTATTGTCATCCGCTCTTAATATGTGTGCAAAATTTTAAACAATTACACTTTTAAATAGCAAACTGAAGGAATTTAAAATTAATATTCTTAAAAGTTAAAAATAGATGGGTAGGAAAATTGCACTCAGAGAATTTAATATAAATCGTGTAAAGTGAAACTAGGGAAACAGGGGATTTGCAAAGAGGCACATGTTTCATCCAAATATTTTTATTATTATTACTAGGCGAAAATTTCGAGAGTAAAATACGATGAATTGTGAAGTTGAATGCTTGTAATATAATGAAAAGTAGAACCACACTTTTGTAGTAAATATTCAATTGTTTAGTATCAAAATGCTTATAACATATTACGAAACAGTTAGAAAAATTTAAAACACACTATATGTACGACAAACTGTCACTGACCTTAACAGAATACGAGCAACCTGAACAAAATGCACACACTATATCAACATCTCTGTGATATGTGTCGCTGTGCGAATAAAATATTTACATTTGAATTGTATAAAATAAACAAAAATGTAACCGTAACAGAAAAAAAAATATCCGAAAAGCTACTTATTGTATAAAAACAGTTTATTGACATCTCTGTGATATCTGATGCTGTAATCTAGGGACTTGGCTCTGAACTATCTCATACGCGCGACCTCTTTTAGCATCAAATTCCGAAAAATTCTTTCTTAATTTATCATTTTACCTAATTGTAGTCCTTATCTTTAAAACGATATGTCATTTATCGATTTCGGTTAGGTATCGAAGGAGATAGATGGCTCGTCATAATAATAATAAAAAAACACGTTGTAGAAATATTATTGATACTTTTTGCCCTTTAAAGGTCGAAATCCCAAAAAAAAACTTTTATAAAATATAGTAAGACCATAGCGGACACCTTGGTCTTTAAAATGATACCTCATTTATCGATTATGTATCAGGGGAGATAAATAGATCGTGACAGAAAAATGCGTTGTAAAAATAATAATAGTTCATGCCCTTTATAGGTCGAATTTTGAAAAATTCCTTCCTTAAAATATGATGTAAAGAAACCGGAGACCTTACGAAGACCTCAATCATAAATCACTCGAGACACAAAAAACGCATTTTAGAAATACTGATATTTTTGCCCTTTGAGAGTTAAATTCAGAAAAATCCCTTTTTTAAAATATGATGTGACCACAGCGGGGACCTTAATCTCTAGAATGATTCCCCATTTATTTATTTCGGTTAGATATTAATGGAGATAAATGTCTCGTGACACAAAAATGCGTTGTACAACAATTGATACTTTTTCCCTTTAAGGGATGAATGTCAAAAAAATTCTCTCCTAATATATGATGTCACCAGAGCTGAGATATTACTTTTTATAATCCAACTTCATTTATCGATTTTGGTTGCATATCCACGGAGATAAGTGGCTCGAGACACAAAAAACGCATTTTAGAAATATTGACATTTTTGCCTTTTAAGGGTAGAATTACGAAAAATTCCTTTCTTAAAATAAGATGTGGCCAAATTGGAGACTATAAGCTTTAAAATGACACCTCATTCATTGATTTCGGTTGAGTATGAAGGGAGATAAATGGCTTGTGTAAAAAACCTTATATATATAATATATATGATGAAATTTTGTCTTTAAAGTCAACACCGTGTCTTTGGTGTTTTTTTTAATTCTTTAATTTTTTTAGTAAATTGTAACTGCAACATTGCTTGCAGAAATTATAGCTTTTTTTTCTAATTTATTTCTTTAGCTTGATAGATTCATGTTCAGACCTACCATGATGGTGCCATTAAGATGTTTGTGGTTAAATTGGTACTGAAGTTACTGGTATTACTTTAATAAAAAAAAAGGTAAAACTGTATTACCAAACTACATGCCAAAAATGAAATTTATTTAGGTATTGCGTTCAATAAAACTCAAGTGCTATTAATAGAATATTTTAATCTAACAATTGTGCCTACTGAAAATATTTCATCGTTGCATTGTAAAATTTTATAAATAAAAATTCAATAGTAATTTAATAATATTAAGAATTTAATAACAAAAACTTTCGTTGAAGATCCAGGATCATTATTTTTTTCGTAGCCTCATTCATAAAGAATTAAATTCACTGATAATACAAGAAGAAAATATAAAGAATCTAACTTTGGCCTTCGTCTTGTTAGGAAACTCAACCAGATGCAAATAATGCAGCAAATATTTGGGTCATCTCTCTGGATTTGCTCACATAGTACTTTGACAGGGGTCTTCAGAAACACCCACATGTAGTACACTGAAGCCTGATCACAAATACACGGACAGCCAGCTTTTAAAAAGAAGAATATTACGCGAAACTCTTGGAGCCAATATCGTGGAGGCAGGCCAGTTTCTGTAGGGTTAATTCTGGGCGAGTGACGTTAGATTGCAAGAAATATTTAGCTGAACTTGTGTAGTAGGGAGGGTAGTTTTCTCAGAAGAAGAAATTTAGTGGGGTTAATAGCCTGTCGTATGTGGTAACGTTTGTAAATGGAACTTTTGAAGTCTGTTCGTTGGAGAATTGTTTTTTAGAATGCCCGTCTATTTATTCTTACAATGAGATTTGGTATGAAATACTGCACTGTGTTTCGTGTTAAACACACAAGTATACACATCAGAAGATATCCAATTGTTGTTCTTTTCGCGATATGCACTGATAAAATCGAATCCCTACTGCGATGTAACATTTGTGTCCTAAGGGATAGGCATTCAGGTTATAGTAAAGGAACTAAGGTTACTAAAGAATGTACGTAAAAACTTGGGACTTTTGCGTCAACTAACCTTGACTAATAGACTATTTGGACCTCCGAGCTTCAACTTGGTTTTAATTTTTTGGATAGCTTTTACAATTTTGAATTTATTGTTGAGAAAGCCTGGTGTATATTATTATCATGAAAGTGTTTTACCGAAAATAATAATAAGCATTCTCGGGACTGATTTAAAGTAAACTTCACTTCAGCCGGCCTCGGTAGCGTAGGGGCTATAGTACTGGTTCCGCGTGCCGAAGGTCGACGGTTCGAGTCCGGTCGAGGGCATGTTGTGTGTGTTACGATATACATCTACATCTATACTCTGCAAATCACAAGTACTGTGGGTGGCAGAGGGTGCCGAGCACCAATCCTAATTCTGTGCATTCCAATACCGAACAGAACGAGGAAAGAAGGAATACATAAATGAATCAGTACGGCATCTTATTTCTCGAATCTTATCCCTCTTGTCATTGCGACCTAAATAGGGTGGTGGAAGAAGTATTTCGTTGCACTCGTAACTTAAAGATTTTCGCATATTCTCCAGCAAATTCAAACGAAAACGACGTCGTCTGTCCGCCAAACAATTCCAGCCCAACCCACGAATCAGCTCTATGACACTTACGTAAGGACTGTAACTAGCATTCACGAATTGAGCGGCTCTCCTCTGTATTTTCTCTAATGTGTCAATCAATCCCTTGCGATACGGATCCCAAATTCCACAACAGTATTCCAAATGCGGACGCACTAGTGTTTTGTACGCTATTTCCTTAGTATGAGCATTACAACTTCTCAAAATACGTCCTATGAATTGCAGTTTGGAATTAGCTTTGCCTACAACGGAAGTTATGTGCAAGTCCCATTTCATGTTGCTTTGTACTGTTACGCCTAGATACTTCAGGGAATCCACAGTGTCAACAACTGAATTGTTAACGATCGTGTGTTGTCTGTACTTGAGGGTAACGATGTACTGGAGAAACTGATACCTGATAGCCTGGAAGAATCAAAATAATCACATTTGAGTTGGTTGTTTGGCGCAAGTAGCCAAATGCCATTGGAAAAAATGCTCCACTTTCAGTAACTTATTATCCTCGTTATCTTCACACACCCAGTGGAACCTACCCCCTTAGTACAAGAAGATAATGGACAACAGAAACTTGCCGATCCACCAAGATATTAAGCATGCCAACATCAACAGGCTTCGCTCTAGAAAACCGCCAATGAAATAGGCAAGGGATGCTATTCGTGAAGATTTTAACATCACCAAAGCTTGGATCCAGGAGTGGACTGTACACTAAAATAACAGCATACCTTGCATTACACAAAAGCCACCTGGTTTTGATTTACCTCGTAAAACTTGGTCCACGCTCAACAGAATCAGAACTCGGCATGGCAGATGCGCACACTCCCTGTACAAGTGGGGCAAGCAACCATCCCCCTTATGCGAATGCGGAGAGATTCAGACTTTTGCTCATATTATTGAAGAATATCCTATAAGATCTTAAAGTGGTGATCCTGTGGTCTTCCTCCTGGCTACTCAGGAATCGATAAACTATGTTAATAAACTAGATATATGTCTTTAATCTTCTAAAGTTGCAGTGTCTATATTTTATCAATGTTCTAAGTGTCTAAATTGCCATACGATAAATAAAATAACTTTTTGACTTATTTTTTCTACAGTGACTGGAGGATTTGTACAGAAGTACACTATGAATAAAAGATCAAATCTTTTAATATTAAAAGGTATAGCAAAAATCTTATTCTTTTTCCCAAAATTCTTTCATTATACGTCATTTCAAAAAAAAGTGCTCACTTCGTACTTCAAAAATGCGCCTAATCTTTCAATATATACTCCTGTAACACCAAATTGGAATTTTTCTTATTGTTTTTGTCTTTCCCGTTGTCCTAGCCTTAGTTACATAATGCCCAGTGCTACATATAGGGAATTTTCGAACGCTTTGGAAAGGTTCTAACAAACGTGTAAAAATAAAAAGGTTTGTTTTCATCTTTAAAGAAAAGGGCAAGAAAGAAAATAATTTAAGAATAATTTTCCGTTCTACAAGGTTTATATAGGTGTCAGAATAGGATTCGCTTTTCTGCCATCCTTGGCACGCAACTTATGCTGACAAGACGAATAGTTATTACAGGAGAAACATGTGGGGGCTTGTAGTCGGAATGTTGGCCTTCATTCACCGCTCCTGCTGTGAGTATATTTGGCTGCAAAGTAGGCCAACGTAACGTTTCTTACAATAACATGTAGTGTACCTGCTGTATGAGTGATAGAGATTGGGCGAAGAATTAGGAAACATTGGATTAGAATTGCGAACCGACCTTCAGAATTACGTTTACCGTAGTTTCGTCAAATCACTCAAGATGTATGCAGGGATGGTTCCAAGTTTCTTCTTATTTACGTAAAAAAATGTCACAACCAAGTCTTCTGCTCGTGGGTCACCTATCACTAAGCTCCGGATTTTTATGATCTAAAAAACTAAATTTAGGTTTATTCCATTCACGTTTTAGGCTTTTATAGGTGGCTGAGGATATTGAGAAATTACTGATGGCATGAACAAAATAATGAAGGAAGATTTTGGACTGAATATAAATCAAAGCAAGACTGAAATGATGAAATTTAGCAGAAATGATACCAATACTAACAGATTAAATATAAAAATAGGATAGAATGCAATTGGAGAAGTAAGTGAATTCTGTTATTTGGGAAGCAAAATTACAACCGATGGCCGAAGCGGGAATGATGTTAAAAGCACAAAATCACTAGCAAAAAGAGCCTTCATGAAAAAGAGAAATCTTTTAGTTTCAAATATTGATCTAAGAATTAGAAAAAAACTTTTTTAAAACTCTTATGTGTAGAGCATAGCACTTTACGGTAGCGAAACATGGACTTCAGACCAGCAAGAAGGAAAATTGAAGCATTCGAAATGTGGTGCTACAGAAGAATGCTGAAAATTAAGTTGATAGACAAAGTAAGAAATGAACGAGTTTTGGAAATGATGGATGAGGAAAGAAGTTTGTGGAAGAAGCTTACAGAAAGAAGAAACAGGCTGGTAGGGGAAATTTTGAGGCATGCTGGACTGGCTAATTTGCTGGTGGAGGGAACAGTCGATAGTAACAACTGTAGAGGAAGACAAAGATTAAAATATATCACCAGATAATTGCGGACGTGGGTTGTAAGGGATATGTAGAGATGAAGAGGTTAGCACAAGATAGAAAAGAATGGAGGATTGAATCAAGCCAGTTGAAAGACTGATGACAGCAAAAAAAAAAAAAAAAGTCTTTAAAATTCTGATTTAGGAATTTACACATTTTTAACGGAAATAAAATTTAAAACACGCAATATATACTGTCATTGTGTTAAAAACATTGTGACTTTATAATACAAACAATTTCAAGTGCTCCTTTAAAACTTCTAATATGTCATTGCCAGTTCAAATTAAAACACAGGACATAAGTCACTACTGTGTTCAAAACATTGTGTCTTTATTGTGGACTGTAAACCATTCACTTAAAACTTCTAATCTGACACTGAACAATGAAATAGTTTGACAGAATTTTAGGAGTAAATCCTCTTCTCTCTTACATTAAAATTCTCTTGAATTTGGAAAAACTAATCTCCACTTCACATGAGTAAATGGTGCGAAATTCATATCAGCGATTTCCTTACGATTCCAAGGCAGTATTTCTTGTTCAATTAGTCCAGGCCTATTTTTTTCCATACTCTTGAAATCTGGACTGCTCGCTAAAACAGCCTCCAGCTTCATGGCTTCAGATACCCCAACTGATCCAGGAGCCACTTTGGCTCTTACTTCTTGGATAATTTGAAGCTCTTCCGTCAACGGTAGAGTGCCTCCTTCCAACTTCCCGAGTGAAAATTCTAGGTTGTAAAAATTTGCCTCTATATAGGTCACCTCGTGTACACCTGGTAATGAGTACAACGCTATCTTTGCATTGACTACAGCAACAGCTTCACTTTCATATAGTGCATCAATGACCTCCATGATGCTCTCGTGGTTTTCTGCATAATGTATTGCGGCTGTCATTACCGGTTCGGGAGGGAGGGGTGTTGATGGAAGCTTTTCCCTGAAAGTAACGACTTGACTTGGTGCTTTCAGGAATACTTTCTTCACTGAAGAAATTATCTCGTTAACTACAGAGGTTCTGTTCACGAATTTTTTCATCTACGCTGTGCAGCCCATGAGCTAAACTGGTGACAAGGGCCATTCGAGGATGGAATGCCTTCAAACACTCCCCTGCTACTTTCATGTAAGCTGCACCGTCTGTCACCAACAACTGCAACTTATCCTCGTGTTTTAGATCTGGCCACAACATTTAACGCATCCCTTACAGCAATTGCCACAATAGTGTGGTTTGTTGTTGAAAGTTGTCTGCACATAAAAGGCATGGGGTATACTAGGTTCCTCAAATGAGAGCTTGTCCACAACAAAGCTCGCTATCTGCCGCAGGCATCTGTCGCCTCATCTGCACTTAACCAGATGAAGTGCCCACCCGCATTTCTTCTATGGTTTTCTCATACAGCTGAGGTAAGTAAGTCTTTCTTAAAGTGGATTTATCTGGTATTTTTCTGTTACAAAATTCTTCAAAAAAGGTTTTCAGGACTGCATTCTGGTGGACATTGGTGGATCCAGAATTTTGGTTTGGGACGGGCTTGAGTGGATTTTGGTTTGGGGGGGGGGGCTTGGGCGGATTTTAGGTTTGGGGGCGGGGGGCTCGAGTCGGGCAAGGGTAGGCTTTATAGTCTCTTAGTCTCTCCTCGGATAATGTGTAGAGATAAAAAAGAAAAATCATTAGACTGTCGGGAGTGGAACTAGTTACTTCTTGGGGGAGGGGGGGCTTGAGCCCCCTAGCTCCCTAGCCCACTCCCAGGGCCGGCGTTAGGGGGGGGGTTAAGCGGGTCAAAAGTACCCGGGCCCCGCGCCTGATGGGGGGCCCGATCAGCGACTATAGGGGCCCTCAGGCCATGAGGCCAATATTATCCCCCCGGATCCGCCATTGCTGGAGTGTTGCTATTGGTTTATTAGCGGCAATGAGAGATTCGAGCTTCACATAGACGCAAGCTAAACTAATCTTCTGTACCCAGCTTTGAACTTGTAATGAAACTCTGCTTCTGTTTAGAAGCATTTCTCCTGATAACATTTGCCAAATAAGTTGCCGAATTCTAATGTTGTAGTACGTGGGATCGTTTTCCTACAGGCACCTATATAGAAGGCAAAAGTAAAAATAGTCCATTTGAATATACCACCCCGGATGATACCCAGATAATAATATTAAATTTCATCCAGCAGCCTACACTCCACAGAAACCATTTACGTTATAATCATATTAATTCTGCATCCTCCTTAGTTTGTTTATATAATAATTATTTTTGTAGCAATCTTTCTAGTTCATATCAACGTGAAGCATTTTGCATATAACTTGAAGTTCGTAGTGAACACCCCATCAGAAAACGGGAGCCGAAGAAGGGACCAGAATACAATCCAGTACACAGGAAAATGGCGACATCGCATTCTTGGCAACCTTGCCAGGGTTTGTCCTCGAAGCAAGAATTTCACATACTTGTTGACCTTGCGAGGATAAAGGCTTAAAGCGAAAAGATCGCACAATAATCGATTCATTTTGAGATGCCACTCGACACATTTAATGGAAGGTTTAGCTAAGTATCTTTGTAATTCCGGCAGCGAAATATTAAAGTCTTTTTGGGCTTCGAGACGAGTAAAAAAGTCACGCTTGTGGGACATTTCGATGGCGTCTATCTCCCTCTTTCAGCAGATTAAATAAACTTGAGCTACTGATTATGAAGTATTTGTTCTTTGGGCGAAAACAGGAGACTGTCATCAACTTTCGGTTTTATCAAACAGATTTTTTATTGTTTAGATTGAACTTTGCTTTTATACTGGTAGCAGCACATGCATTTGCGTCCACAGTTACGAAACCGCAAAAATTTGAATTCCATTGAAACGTTATCATAGTCTACCTGCGACGATTCATGCTTCCACGCTTTTGAACCACTGTGTGCTCGATGATCTAGCAAATCGTGTTCTCATGAGTGAGATGCATGCAATTTGTGAAGCCGTTTGATCTGTCCATTCAACGCACCATCATTCTTACATAGCCCATCAGCAGATCAAGCTTTTTTTTTTTTTAATAATCTTAAGTAGTAACCTCCAGGTTGGGTACTGAATCATTCAGTGTTACTGGAAGTAATATGTCCACTTCGAAAGTTACTGAACGACGTTTAAACGTTCTAATACCAGGTGTAAACAAGCCATGATGTTTATTAGCTTTTAGGTTTGGTTTCCTAAGCAATTTTGCCTTTCAAAAGTATTTGTTCACTAAAAGAAATTCACTTAAAGAAATTCTTTATCCTCCATTTTTCACAAATGAAAGTGCATGATCGATATAAATCGACGTTAAAACTAGTTAAATAGATTTATCTCACTAAAACTTGTGAGGGATCTTCCAGTAGTTAAAAGGGGTAAATGGATGCCTGGGGAATTGCCACTGGAGTGTTAACTCCATCGCAATTAAAAATTAATAAATACTCTATCTGTCTATAGGCTATCTGTAAAACGAAAGCCTGGTATACTATTCGTATAAAAACTCGGAAACTACGGAGCAGATTTCAATGGGGTTTACACCGTTTTAAAGCTTAGAATCTCAATTCAGTTGTTTGGCATGTCTTACGTTTCAACGTTAAATAACGCAGGAGCATTAACTGAAATTCTGAACGTATGGTGACAAATCCCAAAGATGAAAGGATTAGATGTTGCGTACTTCGCACTAAACACACAACACAATGTCTCTAAACATAGCCTTTAATGAAAGAAATAAAACGTCTTTACAGTAATAACTATTTTGCACACTAAACAAAACTTGAAGTATTCTTTTCTTTAATTCGGGATATCAATTTTTAAACGCCATAGATAGCCGTAACAACAACAGATATTTTCTTTAAGCATGATCTCTGGAAAACATCTCTGGCCTTCAGCATTAGTCTTCTGTTTACGATAATAATATTCCGGATTCACTTTTGATATTTGTATAAAAGGCTGAATCTGAGGAGTTAAAGTATCTGGCGTTTATAGAAAAAAGTATAGCCATTCACTTTCGCAATTGAATCAAATGTGAGTTTCTAAGATAATCTATCGCTGTTCAGTATTGTAGTAATGCAATTTCTTAACCAAATTAACGACGCTTGATATACACGAATCTTTTCGGACGAATGAAAATAGTGTATGCGCAAATTAACTTCAACCCATCCGTTTCTTGGCAGGGGGCGGATGAATCTAGGTTTGCTTTAATTCCGAAACAAGTTGGCGCGAATTTTATGAAACTTTGTACAAATGCTTTGCGGGAATAAAAATAGGGTAACGGTACATCTACGCCAACTATACCGGGCAACGCTGGGAACTCCGCTAGTAAATAAATAAAAACGAAAGATAATACGTACCACTAGCGCCATCTCTCAGATCTTGCACGAACTTAAAAGTGCCACCGTCGTGCGGCAACTCTCGCTCCACATTGCATAGGCGTGACCGGCGCGCGTTTCAATCTTGCTGGTAGATCATCGGTCATCCTGTTCAGGATATATCTGATACACCACTCAAGCAAATGTTGCGGCATACCTCAGGGACAGTTCCTTCAAAACACTATATTTAGTTTAGTTTATTTTATTTGCTGGCAGAAGGAACATTTACCTCGCATGTTGATATCAGGACTGCTTTTAATTTAAAATATGCTAGTAACTGGACATCTTTAAGGAAGGCTTATTTTACATCACTATTTACAGTGGATCAAATCATTCGTACCAAATTTTCTCTACAACTACCAAACAAGGGCTAGATTATCGACATTGTACCTAATTTAAAACTAGTCTTTGAAAACCACAATTCTCTGAAACATCGTTCATCAATGCTCAAGTATTTAATGCAACAATCAACAGCCAGTTGTTTAAGGAAGATGCTACAGCTTATTCAAAGCGAGCATTGTGTCAGTTACAACATCATGCGAAAGTTTTCTCCAAATAATTACCAGGTGTCTTGGGGAATAGCCCATTCATAACAAAAAAAAATTGATTGATACTTACGAATTTTCCTGTATGATGTACTTTTCAGGGTAAAGTTTTAAATCTTCTATAAAAGCTGCAAGCGCTCTGCAAAACAAAAAAGTCTGTCAGTTATCATGCAGTTAGATTTTTTTCTTACCAACTTTGCAAGATAACTTCAAAATGAATCGAAAGAAGTTGGTGTTTAAATTAGACAGTTAGTTGAAAAATATTGTAAAGGTTTACGTTAGAAGCAATAGGGGCGTGACAATGTTTGGATGGACATAGGTAGAAGAGTTAGGAGCAGTACATGAAATAAATGGCCATAACTATACGCTAGAACTTGATTTCAGGTACAAGGGTAGTGAAAAATTATTTTTTTAAGTAAATAAATCATTAATTGGAATAAATTATCAATCGAAATGCTAGACAATTTACCAAAAACACGAAAAGAGTTTAAAATTAAAATTTGTAACGGCTAAAAGTAGGTGAGTGGTGAAATTGCATTGAAAAGAAATAAGATTACAAAAATAATCATAATAACGGGAAAGGTTTATTCTCGTCTGAATGTGTCGCCACAAGTTCCGTGATACATTAACCGCGTTAAAAGAAATAAAACTTCTTCATTCATCATTTGATAGCACCAGATTTCCAAAACTTCAAACCTTCTTTTCTCCTCGACATGTCTCTCAGTCATTCAAGGCGAATTAGAAAATACTGGTAGTATTTCATCAGTGTTTCCATAATGTTAAAGCTGATTCATTCGGAAGTAAATAAGTTCTACTTGATTTAAAGACACCTTCCATTCGATTGATTCAACCAATTATCTTTTCTTTACTTCTGACATCTCCGGCAATCTTATTCCCCAAGTACGTAAATTCAGACACGTCTTCCGGTGACTGAGCCCCACTTTCACAACCGCGTATAGGTTCCTTTCCACCTGCTTATTCCATAACATCACCTTTGTCTTTTGTCCCGCCTTGTTGATTTTCAAACTGCAATGGGTAATAAGGATTCCCTCCATCGCATTTAGTATTTTTTCTATGCCTTTTGTTGCCTTTCTAATGGCAGTAGTACCCTGTACTAACCGTAAAAATTCGACGTGTTTTCGGTTCAACCTTATGAATTTTATTCGCACGTTTAATCTATCCTTCGCATAAGAGCCAGCTTCTCATGCATATGCATATTATATTAATGTACGGAGTATAGGGGACCTACAGTTTAACGTGAAATCATAGCTACGGAAGCGTTATGGAGTACATCATCTTTGCCGGAGCGAAAGGATGGCTTGAGCGTCTTCATAAAATTCCAGGCGCGAACGGGATTCGAAACCAGGGGCCTCCAGTCATACATCTCAAGCACTGAGCTACTAGACTGCTTATTAAAAATAGAAGACGACGTGGAACAGCCTTGGCTAACGCCTTTCTTCATCTATACTAACTTCTCGTTTATCCCGTCTCTAATAACCATTCTTTCACCCTATACTATTGAAAAGCTTTTTACAAATCCAAGAATTTCTTCCGAAGTTTTTTGATGGAGAGCAGGGAAGGTTCACAGCTGACGATAATAAATAAGCTGTAAAAATAACTTCTCAATCAATGTCTCTTCGTCGTCAGCGAGCCCCTTATATCGTGCTACAGAAGCACTTCATGCAATCTTCTCAATTGGCAGTAAATGTCACCAGTGGGTAGCAATTTGTAATGCACGACGTTTTCTGCTTCCATCCAGACACACAGCATTTTCGTCAACAGATAGATACCAAGTTGTCACTGGTCAGGATCAGCCATTCCTTAATTTCTTGTCAGCAGCAACAATCAATGTCGGGCAGTACCGAATTAGCCACGTAGCAGGAGTTAGCAAATGCTATGGGCCCCGCTTCTTCTGGGGAGCCCCGTGTCTTCTTGGGGGGGGGGCGCCTTCTAGGTGAACCCCGCGCCTTCTAGGGGGCCCGCGCATTCTAGGGGGGGCCCGCCTAGGATTTCAGGAGCCTCACCCGTCAGGCCAGATGGGCGACCTTTTTTACGAAACCATATATCCACGACAAAATCATTGTGTCATAGCGATAATGTGCGGACTAAACTGTGGCTGTGCAACATACAAAAACGTGATAAGCCCCGCAGCTCAGTACAAGATTACTTAGTGTACCGCGAACAGTCCGTGTGGGGAGAGGTCTTGGGTGCAACGGTTCTGACTGCGTGTTGTGAGCATTTGGCGCACAATGTAAGGATTTCAATCACGCAGAGTTTTCAGTCCAGCAGAACATTTGCGGGATTAGCGTCGATCCCGTGGGATCCAGCAGGGGTTTTAAAGCAGAATCAAATAAAATAATAAACTTCTTTTTCAGAATTAAAAATCACTTTTCATATTAAATAATAAAACTCATCAGTAAATAATATTTTAGCTAGCAAAATACATTAATTTGAAAAAATTCTGACCTCTCTTAATCATACTTTTTGTAACTATAACTGTAAATCAATTTCTTACGCATTAAAGTGACTTGTACTTTAAAATTTTGGATTTTATATCCAATTCTAATAGATAAATAAATAATCATAAATGGCAAGTATTCAAAGCAATCAAATATTAACATGTATTTGTATGTAACATACCTAAATAAAATAGTAAAATACACTGACAGTTAAAAAAAACAACAACTTTAATCATTTTCTTAAGAAACAAATGTTATTTATTGTTTCTTCTTCCAATATACTTCTTAAAGAACTATAGACAGCGGCTGAGCAAGGTCTTCCCGCTCCACGAGCCGTGCAGTATAACAAAAATAATTTTACATGCAAATCTTTTAGAACTCCCAAACAAGTAGGCTTTATATTATATCAATACAAGTGATCTGTCTGGTGGCTCATTGGTTAAGGTATATGACTGGAGATCGAAAGGACCTCGGTTCCAATCCCTGTCTCGGCGGGGATTTTCATAATCCTGACCTTCACCTCTCGCACAGTTTCCTACGCCAGAACGCTTACGTGGTTCGGATTCCACGTTAACTGTAGATACCCTCTAGGGCAGGGATGGCGAACCAATGGCACGCGTGCCGATGATGGCACGCGACCAAATAATTTGGGCACGGCATTAATTAACTAGGTACCTAATCGATAGAGTAATTTACCTTTTCGTCAACATGATTTAAGATCATAATAACAAACTACTGGTGCCTTGAACGACTACAAATTGAGAAAAAGAGGTAGATTTCGAGCGAATCTCTGAGCGAACGGTTTGAGTGAGCAAGCGCAGGCGGCGTGGCGGCAGGATGGGCGCTTAGCCATCTTATTCACTTGTTTGTTTTTGTTGACGTCGTTGATTACTTTTACCAATTACGCATACTTCTTGCAATTTTTAAATTAATTTCGCTAGCGCAGCTTCTTGTTTAACTTTGTACAACTATTAAACATACGTAATTTAAAAAGCAAGATAAGTGCCATAGGGAATTTTGACCTTGGTGAACTGAGAAATTTGGCATGATTAATAAAGATGATAAAGCGGTGTGTGCTTTATGTTATGGAACAGTGATGTGTAGACATCATACGTAAAACGGCACTAAGAAACAAATCGAGCATCTCTTTGTCAAAAAAGCAAACGAGAATAAATATTAAAGACTCGCTTCGAAACCGTTTGTTAGATGACTCGATTTTAGAGTGCATGCTGCTACAAGTAACAAGTATGAAACTAATATACGTTATTTGGCATCTAAATTGCATTGACAGACTTTGCATTAGTTTCATCTACCTAAATAAACACAAAATTGTTGATCTTATTATTGCTTAGTGTAAAAAATGTACATTTCTGGTTGCAAATCAGTATTTAGTTTTATTTCTTTTCCCATTAATTCCTAAGTTAAGTCATCATTGTTTGATGGCACGTCATGGCTTCATTCAACATTTCTTTGGAAAAAAATGGCACGTAGATCAATAGGGTTCGCCATCCCTGCTCTAGGGTAACATTGATGTACATATACGTACGCAGCAAACTGAATCCAAAACAAAGGCTTAATGTGATCCTGGTTGGTCCAAACGATCATACACACATATTAATACAAGTAATTACGTATACTTTAGTGATTTAAATATAATTTCATTATTTCACTGCATTAAAATACCAAATAATTTTAGTAAATAATTCACTGTTACATATAATAATTTTAGAATTGTTACTAAAACCACGACAACCTTAGTAAACTAACTTCGTCCACAATCCGAAGGTTGGCATACTAAGTCATTGGGTCAGAGGTAGGATGACCAGTTCCTTTTTCCGGGACCTACAGTTTAACGTGGAATCCGAAGCACGGGGCAGCCTCGCGTATCTCATAAGATCAAACACAACTCAAAAATTCCAGCACCCGAGACCGAAGAAGCAAACTTTTTGGAAGCAAGCGCCTTAACCACTAAGCTACAAAAACACCTAGTAAGATGAACTAAATAGGCAAGACAATTATAGTATTGCATGCAACAAAAACAAACGTGAGTTCTTATAAAAACGTAAAAGTTAAATTATTTAATCAAGAATCCCGACGGATGTCAAAAACAGACATTTGTTGACCCTTTTCAAATATCAGCTGGAGGGGTACGGGCAAACCAACTGTCAAATGATGCGAGATAGGCCAAGCCTCGCATGTCTCCCGTAGCGTTATTTTACAGCTGTGGAGAAGATTCCAAAAGGAAGGAAGCAATCAAAGGCAGTACGAAAAAGGTCGACCACGTGCTACAACCCTGATTCATGATTGTTACCTTGCCGAAAAAGTCAGAAGGCTTCCAAACAGCACAGATCCTTCACTAGCTAGAGACCTTGCAGTAGCTCCTGGGCCAGACATCTCTCGCCAGACAGTGGACGATGCTCTGTATGCTCTGCGACCTGCCAGATGCATACCCCTCGCACAACTGAACCATCCGGCTCGTCGAATGTGGTGTCATGCTCACCATTACTGGGCCCAGGAACAGCGGGAAAGTGCCCTGTTCACGGATGATTTGCGGTTTAGCCTAAAGAGCACTCTGGCTACTTTCAGACGCAATGGTTTTTGGTCGTACAACAAGAAATCGTTCGACAATTTGTCGTAGCTAAAATTGGGTTGGTTTCACATGCAATAAATTTTAGTCGTTGCGTGTGTCAGGTTTTTACCCATAGCTTGTTGCTATGACTATGGAGAAATTAATGCGCTGTGGTTAATTCATAGTCGTAGGAAAAGGAAGACAAGCAATCGACATTTTTGGGTGGATTCGGTCAATCAGAGGAGAGATGAAGATTGGCTTGTTTTACAGTTTTTTTAAGAGTTCAGGGATGATAGAAATAAACTTTATAATTATTTTTTATGTGAGTTTCTTCCTTCGATACTTTTTGAGAGGCCCGAGGACATTCTACAACGATAGAATACAAAATTAGAAATTGTATTCAATCTATAGAAATGTTCGCTGTGACGTTAAAAAATAATATAATAAATTTCCATGTGGGCATTAGTTAATTCATGTAATTTACATAAATTAACTTTGACTATATAAATTTATAAAGTTGTTTCAAGTTTAAATTGAATACGGAAAAAACGAATGACGGTGAAAAGTTATTACAAAGAAGTAAAGTTCACGAAAAGAGCTGTCCGTAACTCAACATAACTATTTTGAGCCATTTTTAAAATCCTTTCAGCCATCGAACGAAGCTAACGTACGACCAAAAGTCGTCTGGAGTGAAAACATGCATTTGTTCACGTATGCAACTGACTTCCAGGAACGACACGACGACTTCCCATCAGTGCCAAGGACGATTGCTAAACAACACGATCACGACATCCCGTAATGTCATGTCATTGTCGTTCCATGTGAAAAGCTCCATGCACCTCTTCACTTCACTAACGGAGTATGGTCGTACAACTTTTTATCGTCCGACGAAAATCGTTGCGCGTGAATGGGGCCTATCCAATCTTTTCATTGGACGCTCCCTTTGGATACTTTATAATCTTCCAAATATTGTGTAAATGGAGCGATATGGTGTCGCCAGAATTTTCGTTTGGGGCAGCATTGTGATAGGATCACGAATCCCATTGCATGTGTTTCGTAGGGGTATTGTGGCGGCTGTTGTTTATAGGGGTGACATTCCGCAACAGTAAGTGCGGATTTATCGTGGTGTATATTCCACAGGCTTGGGGCTCTCTATGCCCTAACACCGCCATCAAGGATTGTTCTTGACCAGCAACGGGCGGTTGTACGGCAATGGGATGCGTTGACATAACATATGTTTGACGGGGGTGTAGGGGTTTGAGAGAAAGCATACTAGCCTTTTCCAACCAAATGTCAACCTCTCCTTCACGTGGTGCACCCTGTTGGCACGGACGAGGCTCTGGCGACTGAAGGATTCCCGGTATAAGGAGTCACCCACTGTTTACCAACGGCCTCCGAAAGGAGCTGAGAGTAGTTCAGGGCACCCTTTTGCCCTTTGAGTTGGAAACGGCCCCTAAAGGCGGATGAATCAGAAATGATCAGTGGCATGGGGATGCACAAGGCAACGGGAAACCACTGCATTAAAGACCCAAAGGGTATCCCGAGGACATGTAATCTTCACAAGTTATATATATCATGATAGCTTTCTAAGAGTCGGAGCGTGGAATGTTAGAAGTCTGAATAGGGCAGGTAGGTTAGAAACTTAAAAAGGGAGATGGAACAACTTAAGTAAGATGTTGGGATTAGTGATATTAAATGGAAGGATCCACAGGATTTCTGGTCTGGGGAAAACAGGATAATTAGCACACAAGATGTCAATGGAGTCACTGGTGTAGGATTTGTAATGAAAAAGAAAGTAGGGAAACGGGTGAGTTATTATCAACAGTTTAGTGACAGGATTATTTTGATGAGGTTAGAAACTAAGCCTGCCCCAAACCACTTTAGTACAAGTGTATATACCGACGTCACAGGAAGATGACGAAGAAATAGAAAAAATATACGCTGAAATTGAAGAATTAATCCAATATGTGAAAGGGGAGGAAAATCTAATAATCATGGGTGATTGGAATGCAATAGTGGGAGAAGGAAAAGAGGGGAATACTGTAGGAAGTTTTGGTCTAGGAGAAAGAAATGAGCTAGGAAGCAGGTTGCTAGAATTTTGTGAAAGATATAAGCTAGTAGTGGCGAACACACTGTTTAAGAACCATACAAGAAGAATATACACCTGGAAACGTCCTGGGGATACAAGCAGATATCAGCCAGATTATATCATGGTCAAACAGAGATTCAGGGATCAAGTTCTAGACTGTAAAACGTACCCAGGAGCAGACAGACAGTGACCATAATTTGATAATAATGAAGTGCAGGCTTAAATTCAAGCGAATAAGGAAGCAATATAAGCAGAACAGACTGGACGAGAATAAACTGAAACAATCTAGCACGAGAGAAAAATTTTCAGAAAAGGAGCTCAGCGGAGGGCGAATGGAATACATTAACGACTGAAATAATGAAAGTTGGTTAACAAACATTAGGCTTTAGGGAACAAGCCACCCGAAAACCTTAGATCACAGAAGAAATTTTGGAGGAGATGGATCAGAGGAGAAGGTACAAAAATGCTCAGGATGAAGAAGAAAGAGAGCTATGCAGGCAATTAAGAAATCGAATAAACAGGAAATGCATAAAAGGAAAATGGCTAGAAGAAAAGTGTCAAGAAGTATAAAAGGAAATGGTCATAGGTAAAGTAGATGTTGTATATAGGAATATCAAACAGAATTTTGGAGACATGAAGAAAAGAGGTGTGAACATAAAGCTGCCAATGGGAAACCTCTTTTAAGCTCAGATTATAGAGCTAACCGGTGGAAGGAATAGATTGAGAAACTGTATGATGGGAACGACTTGCACAATAGCGTAGTGGAAAAGGAAGGCGATGCCGACATTGATGACTTATGAGATCCTGTTTTGAGGACAGAATTTAATAGAGCTCTGAATGACTTGAAAGCAAATAAGACAGTTGAAATCGATGAGATCCCTGCAGAACTTCTTAAATCCCTAGGAGAAGAAGGAGTTGAAAGAGTATTCATGCTGATATCAAAAAGTTATGAAACAGGGGAAATTCCATCTGATTTTAATAAAAAATATCATCTTCACGCATCCGAAGAAAACACAAGCCGACAAATGTGAGAATTACAGCACCGTTAGTCTAACATCACATGCTTCAAAATTACTGACCATAATAATATACAGAAGGATGGAAAGGGTAGTAGAAGGGATAGTAGGTGAAGATCGGTTTGGGTTTAGGAAAAATCGCAGTACAAGGGAACAAATTCTAGCTTTAAGATTAATACTTGAAGGACGGATCAAGAAAAAAAAACAGATACTTTTATGGCGTTTGTTGATTTAGAAAAGCTTTTGATAATGTTAGGTGGGACAAGATGTTCAAAACCTTAAAGAAGTCAGGTCTAAACTATCAAGATAGAAGAATACTTTATAAACTATATAAGAATCAAGTGGCTTTTTTTTAAATTAGAGAATCATGAGAGACATGCATCAGTTAAACAGGTCGTGAGTGAAGGTTGTAGTCTATGCCCGTTAATATTCAACTCGTATGTAGAAGAAGCAATGAAGAAAGTAAAAGAAAAATTTCCATGTGGCATAAGTGTTCAAGGAGAAAAAATCAGTATGCTACGATTTGCTGATGACATTGTCTTGTCAGCAGAGAGGGCTGAGGATATTGGGAAGTTACTGAATGGCATGAACAAAATACTGAAGGAAGATTTTGGACTGAATATAAATCAAAGCAAGACAAAAGTGATGAAATGTAGAAGAAATGATACCTATCACCGTAGATTAAATATAAAAATAGGATCAGATGCAATAGGAGAGGTAAGTGAATTGTGTTACTTAGGAAGCAAAATTACAACCGATGGCCGAAGCAGGAATGATGTTAAAAGCGGAATAGCTCTAGCAAAAAGAGAAATCATTTAGTTTCAAATATTGATCTAGGAATTAGAAGGAAATTTTTAAAACTCTACGTGTGGAGTACAGCACTTTATGGTAGCGAAACATGGACTTTACGAATACCAGAATGAATGAAAATTGAAGCATTTTATATGTGGTGCTACAGAAGAATGCTGAAAATTAAATGGACAGACAAAGTAAAAAATGAACGAGTTTTGGAAATGACGGTGAGGAAAGAAGTTTGTGGAAGAAGCTTACAGAAAGAAGAGAAAGGCTGGTAGGTCATATTTTGAGACATGCTGGATTAGTTAATTTGCTGATGGAGGGAACAATCGAAGGTAAGAACTGTAGAGGAAGACAGAGATTAGAATATATGAAGCAGATAATTGAGGATGTGGGTTGTAAGGGGTATGTGGAGATGAAGAGGTTAGCACAAGATAAGAAGGGATGGAGGATTGCACCAAACCAGTCGAAAGACTGACGACAGCAAAAAAAAAAAAAAAAGTTTGGCGGCCTGATCTACAGTATATGGAACCTGTATAGCCACGCCATGTCATCACACTCTGTACTGACGTTCTGTAGGCCACCAGCGGAGGTACATCACACACGATAAGTATCACCATTAGTTCACGTGTGATTACCTGTATACATTGTATTGGTAGCACTGTATCAGGAGTCAAATTGTTACCAGTGCCCCTTTTAGTGCACATATTGTTTCTTGGTTCTACAAGAGCCCTTAAAGTATGGACAACGAGTTTACAATACCGAAGGCTTTCCCGTTGCCCGTCTGTTCGTGGCTGATTTATTCCTACAGTAATTTTAATCGCCCACTGAGAAATATGACTACCAAATTTCATCAAAATTACATCAGTCATTTCTGGTGTGTAACAAGACAAATTAAGAAGACAATCCTGAGGGTTTTGTTAAAAAAAAAATAATCCTACCGTGTGTTAAGTTTGACAGGTCGAAAGGTAAGAGTCTAATTTCATTTCAATCGGTCAATTTGATATAATTATGTATTTAAAATACTCGCCACCCAGTCTACCCGCAAGGGATTGAGTTGGTGCTTATTAATCTCCTACAGCACATTCAGTAAGTCAATGAAAAATGTGTGTACAAAGTTTCATCAAAATTGCTCGAGCAGTAATGCGGGAACAAAGATACACACAATGAGTGTTTTATGCATATTTTCACGAAAGGTTCTTCTAAGGTTTAAGAATTGAAATGTCACACCGTAGTTGGTTTGTCACAATTTCCTTGCCAAATTTCGTCTGTAATTAAATTATCTTCATCCAAGTAGAATGATCTTTCTGGCATAACCATGTTTGAAAAAACAAAACTATTATCCCAGATGGCATACACCCAGACAAACAGATGTTTTGAATTGTCTCCACTGGTTCTGTTTGTCTGTTAGACAGGAAAACATGTCGGGATTGTTTGTTTATTGGGGTTCCGTAACTGAAAGCAAACGGAGCCCTTTGTTATAGCTCCCCTATCCGCCTCAGGACTTTAGATCATAAACTGTATACGCTGCAGACTTCAGATTTGCACGTTCCGTTGAACATCGAATATCTTGTCTGTGATAAACAACAAATTCGAAAATCGTATTTAATTTTTGTACAATTATCTAATTCACGTAGACATAGGTCCTCCCACTTCTCCTGATTCACACTGGCTGCCTGTATAAATAGGGGCTCGGTGTCGTGTGAACACCTTATAACTATGGAGGTCAAAATATTTTTGCCTCAGCGTAAGATACCATTGTTTACTACGAGCTAGACAGAGGACTGACTTTTTAAATTATTTTCTCTAAAAAATAAATCCAACATAAAACTTGAAAGTTTCAGAACATCTGTAATTGGTGCGTCTCAAAAACGCCGTTACCAAGAATGTTGGAATCTGTTAAATACTCACATTTAATGTACGGTAGCTGCTCAAGTTACGAGCAAAACAAAGTTTTTATTTTTCTGTGCTTTGCCGAATAAGGAAAAAACATCTCCCAACCCCTAAGTATTACCATGACAAAAACAAATGCTACGAACTTAAGCATTAACCTGTTCATGTGATGGTAAAAAAATTAGTCAATACGAAATAATGAACCAAAAAAAAAAATCACGAATATGACTTCCGCTTTCTAGCAGACATTTTATGACACTTGAAAGAAGGGGAAATTTCCCGTTCTCTCAAACAATACAGATAAGCTGTAATCCGGATGTTTGGTTTCCGGATAAGGGAAGTTTTGCTGCATTTGCTTTAGTTCGTGGAACTGATACCTGTATCAACGGAAATGTTTCTTTAAAAAAAAAGATGGAGGAGCAAAGAGCAAAATCATCGCTTCAGAGGGCAAATGCGTATTAAACGTAAGGCTGAAAAATCTTTGAACAATGGGGGTACACCGCGCTCTAATCAACGATGCCTTTGAGACAGTAATTCGTAACTTCAAAATACAGTTTTCCGATTTTTTTTCAAATTAGAAATCACGATCTGATAGTTTAAATCAGCACCCGCAATATTCTTCCTCCTGTTCTAACTTTCTCCTTGATTAAGTCAGCTTTGATTCTAACAATATTTAGATATAACCACGTAGTCGTAGTTTTTGTTATTGAGGTATTACCGTTCAGAATAACTTGCTTGATTAAGGCTTTATAAGTAACTAGATTATTAAACCTAGTAGCAACGTAACCAAAAAGTAGGTAAAACTGATGTATGAGTTTCCGATTCCAAAAGCCATTTGTCATACTACAAAATCTTAGGAAGATTAAATGTGTAACTACAAAACAATAGATATTAACTTACCGTATTTTATTTTGATTAATTTCCCGTTTCCAGAGGATTAGTTTTCCTTCAGTCAAATCCTAGAAAGAAGAAAACAGTCATTATTTTCATATAAAGTTGTAGCATATTTTTCAAACAAAAGTACTGTAAAACTCCTACAGTTTATAGACTTGCAGTTGGTAACAAGAATAAAGCTACGAAATGATAATAAAAAAAATTCAAATGTTTTATGATGATGAACCAGAAGGCAATAAAAAATTCATCCCCTGTTTTCACAGATGCATGACGTCATTTGACTAAAAACGGCGCTACGTTGGGTGTACGTAATTGCTTTAGATTGACGTTATGTTTCTTTTATGAGACAAATCAGTAGTTTGGTGCATGTGTGACTCATTCCAACCACAGAGTGACTGCCGCACTACATTTGATGGAGGTATTTCGTTTTCTCTACAACTTGAAAGGTTGATTCTTCTTGTAGAAATCGACAGTAAGCGACAATCTATCAGACATGAATAGCAATTACGTTTTAAAAACAACCAAGTTGTCACAGATAAAATTACAGGACGAAATAAAACAACTTTATACAGATGCAGACTGCGAAGCGACCGGTAGGAGAAAACAAAGATAGACAATTATATTCCCTTATTCACATACGTGAATTCTAGTGCATTGGTCAAGAAACCGGTCTGCAATATATTTCAACTCCACAGGCTTTACAGTAATTCATTTTATGCCTTTTATTTAAATATTAGATATAGTAGTAACAACTGTCTGCCTGCCACGTTTCTTCAAAAAGTCTTCCCCGCTTGAATTATTATATCCGGTAGAAAATTTGTTCTGTAATTTCACTGAAGTACTCAAACGCTAGAAATAAGAAAAAAGTAAGAGAAAATTCATTTGGAAGAAACTGTAAGTTGGATTGTTGTTATGTCGTTTAATATTAAATAGCGGATGACAGAGCTTTTAAGATGGCTGCTTTATTATTTTATTATTATTATTATTATTTTGCTTGCGGCTTTCTTCTCGTTAACGTCGAGGTCATTAGGGGCGGGAAAGGACTGGGGTCAAGGAACGGGAAGGAATTTGGCCATGGCATTTTGATAGAAGCACTCCGGCATTCGCCTGGAATGATTTGGGGAAACCATAAAAAAACTTAAATCTGGATGCCCGAACCGGAATTCGAACCCGCGTCCTCCCTAATGAGAGAAGAACGTTAACCGTTCACCCACCACGCTCAGCCCTTATTTCGCCTTTGCAGTGGGAGAACCTACAGCTAAATTTTTAATCCGAAACATGAAACCTTGCAGCGTATTTAAGAACGGAGACTTTCCCGGTGTATGGTTTGTGATGTCCCCTTGGTAACGGGAAATTTGTGCATGTGAATTAGCCAGTTTCGGGCCCGGCGGAAACATTTCACGTTTCTTTGTCATCGGGCAGAGACAGGTGACTCCTACCTGCGCGGAAAGACCGAACAATTTATTTCAGGCCGTAAAGTTAAAAGCTTTATGTATTCAAGGAAATTCAAAGGACAGTATAGGACCTGTGCCGAAAGAAGGATTCCTGGTAGAGTAGAAAGTTGAAACTAGAGAAACGATACTTCCCAGAAAAAGTCAGGTTGTGGAACACCTCTGTTGGGAACCAGCGAATCAAACAGTCTGTTACGAAATTTTATAAACCATAAGTTCTGTGTTGCATGAGGAGTGCCAATGGAGATTGAAGACGCCCCGCCAAACGCTCCCACTGGATGAAATTTCCCGCGTCGGCTAAAACTCCGGAGCTTCGAAGTCTTCGACGGGGTTGACAAGCAGGGAGGAAGACATTCTGTTTCTGACCAGCAAACAATCCGCAGCGGCGCACCCCGGGAGATTGCCGGAGAGGAGCTACCTCGCCAAGTGGACGACACCAATGACCTTGCGCCCAGCTGATCAACAGGGTCCGTGAAACTCTGTTTTATCCGCACCTCATCTGCTACGGTAAAGTACTCCGGCGATGTATAGACATTCTTGTGTCATTCAACCCTAGGCAACGCTGAGATGAGAATCATGCTCTAAATTGTTCAAAAGAAATGTTTAACTTTGTAAACTCCTTAAATATTCAGTTCTGTTAAATAAATCAACCAATTTTATATTCAAAGTAAATAATATAGGTATAGTAAACCCTTCTTTCAATAACTTCATTTCCAATGTATCAGTATATAATTTGAATAGATGAAGATATGTATTTTGAATGGTAATTTCAAAAGTATAATTGCTTTGTTGAAAAGTATTTCAGAATCGGAATTTCGCTTCTCTCTGATAGAGAACACTTCAATTCTTGGCGCCTACCCGGGATTAATTTGCAAAATTAACTTATTAATTAATGCATCTCATTAGTTTTTCAATTTTAATAACGTCTTAAAAAACCAGACCCTACAGGTTGTAATGATTTCTTGACAGCGTCTACAACAAGATTGTGTTGGGAAAGAGAAAAAAATCGATTTCCGCTCTGCCTTCTTCAAATGTGAATTCATCTGCATCTGCAACTTCCGTCTATCTGGCCTCGCATTCGGGAAGACGCCGGGCATCTAGATTTGGGTTTTCCAAGGTTTCCGCAAATCACTCCAGTCGAATGCCGTGATGCTTCCTTCAAAAGGTCATGGCCTGGTCATGCCTTCCCATTCCTTATCCCCAGTCTCATCCCGCCTCTAATGGCCTCGACGTTGACGAGGCGTAAAGCCATAAGAAATAAAGAAAAAAGAAGCGAGAGATTTATCGTTCGTAGTGTAAAGGCTTTCGCAATACGCTTCAGGGGTAAGAAATTACGAAGACACTTCAACCCATTTTTTTTTTTTTTAAGTTTATAATATTCGATCGATTTATTAATGATTTCATCGTTACATCCATCAAAGGTAATTTTAAATAAAAAAGGTTCACTTGTGGGATCCTCACATTAACATGTTGCTTCTGGAAGAGAGGAAATGTCTTGTTAAGCTACCTGTAGGAGAAGCCATTCAACCTTTCGTACGCATTGTGAATTTTTCATTAAACTTTTTATGTCCCGATGATCTCTAAGGCGTTCTAGACCAACTACATGTCAGCGTTTGTTTTTCCTGGAGTTCGTGTGTCATAGCATCGATTAAAATAAGCGTTGGTGTTCAGGACATAGTGCTGTCGAAAGACATCAAGTCGATCTACAAGTTTTATGTTCCCATTCCGAATCAGCAACAGTATTTTATTGTCCTTACTCTACACATTCGGCACGTTCGGCATTAAAAACGAGATCTTAGTGTTTGGAAATTATTTTTCTCATCGTCTCCTACACTTCGGCCAACGAGACTGGGAGCTGCTAACCTCAATTCAAGACGGAAGCAATACAGTGAGCTCGACCATGAGATGGAATTTGAATGTAGTATTTGAAACTATTTTTAGTAAGCAAATAGTTACTTACCAGCAATGTTTCTCCTACAACCTCTCTCTTCTTAAAGACTTCGCAACAGTCTCCAAGACCATTCTGAAAAAAAAAGAAGTAATAACAGATTTTCAGATTACTTCTATTCTAAATATTTCTATTCTAAATTTAATAGGAAATGCATCAATATACATCGTCCTTTTACCAGAATTGTTCAGCTGAACACAAACTTTGAATACGTACAGAAAGGCTCACTCCTTTTGATGCTACATACAGACAGGTGCTAAGTACACAACTGTTTGTGAAAATTGGAACACCAGAAGGAGAATATAATTGCAATGACAGTTATTCCACGAATATAGACGAGCCTACACATAAGTGATTACAATTACAGAACTTTATATGCGAGGTATGAAACCATCACGTTCTGCAATCGGAGACTTTTGGACGTCGTGACATGTAATCAAAGAGCCTAGCTGCCTAGACAAACTTCCAGAAAACATACTGACACGTGGTTTTCAGGCGCATCCACAGTGCATCGACAGTGGTTACAGGAGAAACAAAGAACAAACTGCTGACTGGTCATATCCCAGACATGTGCAAAGGAAAGTAGAGGTATTCGTCGTTCTTCGAAGAAGGCTTTCACATTTCTCGTCAAATGTGGTCGGGCATTGTCCTGCTGAAATATGGCATGTGGAGCTACGTGCAAGCAGGGGCAGTGCCTCGGGCTCTAAACACTCCCCCCCCCCCTCCTCCTCCTCCTTCCCGATGCAGCGGTTGCTGTTCAAATTTCCCTCAATGCGCATATAAAAACTGGTCTCTTAAATTGGGCACTTGAGGGAGGATAAGGAAGACATAATATTCGTACCTAAGTGGCTGCATGATGAACTACGCACGCACTCAAATCTCAACCTGGTCGTTGATTGTTCTACACATTCTTCTGTGTTGATGTACAAAATCTTATAAATAGACGTGTGTTTCACTATATTTCACTTTTCAGCCGCCACTACCTACCACAGATCACTGGTGTTTGTATATGGTAGTAGCATGGAGTTTCCTATCGTGCACAACGTTGGCGATAGCTGTGGGGGTTTGGGAGATATGATGGTTAAAGCTGGTCGATGTAGGGCTTTTTCATATTTCTACCATAGACTTGTGTGTCCCTATTACTTCTCTTTCCTGCCACAATACATAGCGCAGATCATTGGTGTTTCTGTGTGGTATTAGCATCGAGTCTCCTACTGTGCACTGTATTTGTGTGGTAGTAGCATCAAGTCTCCCATCGTGCACTATAGTGGTTACATGTCAGTAGCTCTGGGGGAGTTGGGAGATATGGTGGTTGAAAGTGGTCAACCTGGGGCACTTTCGCATTTCGACAAAAGACGTGTGGGTCCTTATGTATCACTTTTTATCCAAAACTATCTAGCACAGATCACTGGTGTTTGTGTGTGGTAGTAGCATACATTCACCGATCGTGTACAACGTTGGCCGAATTTCAGTAACTTTGGGGGTGATAGATCAAGGATATTTTCGTATTTCGGCCAAAGGCATATGTGTCCGTATATTGCCACTTTGCTGTCACAACTATATAGCGCAAACCACTAGTGTTTGTGTGTGGTAGTAGCATCGAGTATCGCATCGTGCATTATGGTGGTTACATGTCGGTAGCTGTGGTGGTGTGAGAGATATGGTGGTTGAAAGTGGTCGACCTGCTGCCACTTTCATATTTCTACCACAGACGTGTGTGTCCCTATATTTCACATTGCAATTAGAACTACCAAGCGCAGATCACTGGCGTCTGAGTGTGGTAGTAGCCAGGAGTCTTACATCGTGCACTATGCCTGATTGCATGTAGGTAACTGTGGGTGTGTGGTAGACATGGTGGTTGAAAGTGGTTGGCCTGATATAAAAATAGACATGCGTCCCTATATTTCACTCCACAGCCAAAACTACCCAGCGCAATCCACCGTTGATTGTATGTGGCATTAACCTCAAGTCTCCCAACGTGCACCACGGTAGGTGTCATGTCGGTAGATATGGGGGTGTGGTAGATGTGATGGGTAATGTTGGTCGACGGATGGCGTTTTCATATTTCGACCAAAGACATATATGTTCCTATATTTCATCTTGCAGCCATAAATACC
>CM061920.1:376124548-376159663 GCA_031002005.1 Vandiemenella viatica
TTCGGTATGTAACCGAAACTGGTAGTGCAGTGATAAGTGAACGTGTGCGTCACCCAGACAGATACTTAGAGTATGAACAAAAGAGACCATTAATGTTTTTGTCTAAAACTGACAAACGTTAGAAGGTATAATGAATATATATTTTGTGGTAAAAGATAAAAATGTTATTATGAAAAGAATAGGAAACTGTCCAGAAGGAAAATATGAAGTGGTACATTGTAAGAATTTTGATTTTGAAAATATTAATACATGTATGATGTATGTAAAATTTGTAATATTAGAATTGTCACTATTGTAAGGGCAAGATGACGAAGAAATTGAAATATGTAAAACATTGTAATATGAATGTAAATCATTGTAACATGCATTGTAAATAAAATAAGCAGCTCACACAGCCGACGTAGATACTAGAAAATTTTGCACTCTCAAGGAGATTGCAAAATTTTCCCCAAGGGGGGAGGTGTCGCGAAATAATCGCGGGAACACTTAGTTATGTTAAGTGGTGCAAGAAGCAGCAAGTAAATATAAGAGTGTAGGCGTAGGAAAACGCCGTAGCGATACGAAACCGAGAAACACGGGATGCTTTTAGGAGAGCAATATGTAGTCAACAAGAGGCAACGCGATAACATTAAAAGTGGAGAAAGCAGAAGGTCGGAGCGAGGGTGATAGGGCTGAGTGTTGACAGGAGCGGAGGATTCCATTAACACGACCCGACCCGGAAGCCTACGTGACGGGAAACACGGAAGGGCAGATAGGACTGATGCAAGAACGTAAACAAAGCGACCAACACCACAGAATGTTCTAGAAGGTTAAGAGGACACAAATAATGTCGTCATTAAGAAGTATAAAAGAAGGTGGCCGGGCCACCGAGAGCCAGAGTAGGGCGGAGCAGTAAGAGAGTAGGACCGACCGCCAGAGTGTGGGGTCGGAGCTGACCAGTGCGGGGCATGGCAGCTACTAGAGAGTAGGGCGGAGCAGTAACAGAGCAGGACTGTTAGATTAGGGCAGCAGTAGGACGGAGAGACAGACTAGTGCAGGGCACAGTAGTCGCCGTCGGTAGCAGACTTCGATGCTGGTTTAGGACTTAGTGCCTCTGAAGTCCCATGGACGGTAGTCGTAGGGAAACTAAGCTGGTTAATCCCTACGGGAGATACTTTTCGTACAGAGTTTATTTAAAGTTGATGCGGAGGATCCAGTTCCTGCTGAAGGTAGTCCCTGAGTTGGAAATGTTGGAGGAGTAGTACCTTGTAGCCACGCACCTCCCTGGGATTTAGGTCTACAATAGATGTCAGTCGGTCTTCGTGAGCTGCAAGCTTGGTCTTTGTAATTTCAGCTTGTATGTGTTTTTATTTCTATCAGTACCCTTCCACACCGAGTTCCCTTGTCTGAAAACCAAAATCCACTTATTTCTGAGACTTCTAAAAGGTAACTTTAGACAGTCTCACCTGAGCTCCTATCTTCCGAACCGCTCGCGGAAGTAAAAGCCAACCAGGACGCAACAGTCCCAAACTGAAAGCCTCGCCACACGACTGACACGGAAACCGCAAGTCACAAATATACGAGGGAAAGTCATGGGCAGTTCTACGGCCTTACCTAGCAAATAGACTACGGGGAATGGTCCATATTTCCTGACAATCATAGTATATCTTCAAACATATGGTAACACTGGAAATCAAGTACTCTAAATACTTTTGAAGTCTGAGGAATGTTTTTGTTGGATGTCAGCCTGTAGGAGTTTTTTGTGCCTTTTTATCGTTTCACTTGATCGTCATTTTGACGATCGCGTATTATAACGACACACTCCTGGTAGTATTCGTGGTTTGGATTCAACGTTAAACTGTAGGTCCCTAGTTGTAAAACGATGTGTACACATCCACAGCAAAATTCAAGCTAAACAAAGGCTTAAGGTATGCTTCACGGGTTTTCTGCCGGAAGAAAATCCGTGAAGAATTAAACTTAATTCTCACAAATGCTTAACGGGATCAGAGTTGGTCCAAATGAACATTCATGCAATTTACTGTTACATTACGTGCCGTATTTTTTAAGTTATTACCAATCGGCAATTAAATTTAAACAACGAAACACATTTTGATCATTTATTCGGTGCCGCATTCTATAACTTTGAGCTACCATTCCACGTACTCAGCATTGTTAGTGAATAATTTGCAATAGAGTAAGAACAAATTTTGTAGACTATCGTCCTTTTAGTCTGCCACCAACATAAAAAACCATTGCTAAACTGTCGTTTTCACTTTCTTGCCAAACACCATCGAAAACGCTGTTTCCTGAAATTCAAGTTTCCAGACACAATTTTGTACTCGACGGATCATGAAACTTTTAGAAAAAGCAGTAACAACATCGAAAATTCTAAACGTCTGTTACTACGAATAATGTCATCTACCGCACGCACAAGATCGTCGTTGACGATACGCCAGGATCCAACATTGTTCATTGTGCACGTTCTGCCAACCTTGAATTGTCTCTCCCATTTTCGAACTATGCCATCAGTCATCACTAGGTTTCGGATCTTTAGAAACAAAAAAAACAAAAATAAACAAAAAAAATAGAGAAATATGAAGGCAAATATGACCTTAAAAACGGGTAAATATGACATAAAGAATTACAAAATATGACCAAACGTTTAAATTTACTATACATGAAAACATACTCAATTATACATCATTTATTTTATCTAGTAGTATCACTTTCATGCAGACAGCATAATTTGCTCCAGTGCAATCACTGCACCATTGGGAAATTAAATTTTAAATCTCTTTGTTGAAGTCACTTTAATTTCACATAATTTACAGGAAATAACTCTTTCACCTGTACTAAAATATTCCTCCCCAAATTCCCTTATATAACTCTGTAACTTCGCAGTTCAAATTTTGTTTTCGGCATGTCGGTACTCACTGATCCACTGCAGATTTAACGCTGACCGAGGATTATTTTCAAAAGTTTTTAATTGAGACATTGATGAACGCGGATCGACACAGACATGCTGCTGCTGCATTGTCGATATTAAAAGGCGGGTCGAACATTAACGTTAAGAGAGTGACAATAATGCATAACTTTAATTCTTGGCTGGTGAATTATGACCTATTCAGCGACAATTAATTTGGTTTTTCCTCCAATGCATTATAGGAGTACAGTTCATGAATAATTACCTTAATTTCTTCTCATCTATATCTAGTGAATTCCCGGCGCTATTAAAAAAATTACTAGATTTTTCCTCAAAATATGACAATATGACCATAAATGTTATTGTAATATGACCAAAAATAGGAAAATGGCTTAAATATGCATTTTTATGCTATATAAAATACATCTAAATGCAATCAGAAACGTTCAATCAGTGTTTAATTCAGCATTACAGCTCAGAAAGGAAGGCAGGAAAAAAATATGACTTGTCCTAAAGATCTGAACTCTAGTCATCACATTAGGGGAGCACACTTCACAGCTTTCATGCTCTCGAAATTTGATACCTGACCTTATTTCATATGCGATAATCTATCCATCGTCTTTACAAGTTCCATCAGTCATCATGAAGTTCATTCTTTGCCAGCAGTGCTACAGTTGTGAATATCTGACACAAAGAAAGACGGAAAACAGTTCGCAAGCACAAAATTTCGTCAATACGAAATTTAAAACGTTATCGCCGATCGTTTCTTACTTAAAAAATACGCATCATACAGAACAAAGTACAAATACTATTCTAGGAGGAAACAGTATAAACTGCTAACCGCTTACAGGCTATTCACAGCTCTCCGCCAATGATTGTGAAAGGCGTTGAATACCATCAGCTGTGCGAGATTCAGTAATGCGAACCACCTGTCGTCGGAACTCCGTCACGATTTCCTCTCTCTTTGCCAAGCGCTTCGCACGCAACGGTTTTTTCAGTTTCATAGTTACAAGCACTAAGACCCGAATGATGGACAGGGTGGTATAAAACTTCCTCCATTACGCAGACGCTTTTGTGATCTGTAACGTTGTTTTGGAATGTTTCCAGAGTTGTGCAACAGTCTTCTCGGTAACATTTCACAGATGCTTTCAAATGTATAAACTGTACTAGCTGTACCCACGACTTCGTCTACGCGGAATTTGAGATTCACAGATAAACTATCAAAGATATAGTGGCCGGAAAGGTAAATGCAGAGGAGCAGTTCTGTGTTTTCGTTTTTTTTTATCTTTTCTAATCCTTCTGAATTTATATTGTAAACAGTGCTTTAATAACGTTTGAGAGAATCATTTGTTTCTACCTCTCCTTGAAACAAGCTGAAATGGTTTTCATGTTTGTTGATGACCCACAGGCACACTTATATTGTTCACTTAGCCAGGGCCGGCGTTAGGAGCGGGGTGAAGGGGAGGTGAAGGGGAGGTGAAGGGGGGGGGGGTTTAGCGGGTCAAATGTACCCGGGCTCGCCGACTGATGGTCTCGAAGCCAAGAATCCGCCCATTGTCGCCCGGCTAGATTGTAGAGCTTAAAAGAAAAGCAGGGGCGTAGCTACTATGGGGCTAGGCGGTGCACAGTGCACCGGGGCCCTCACGCTCAGGGGGCCCCCAAGCATACCTCAAGGGGCCCCTAAGCGCACCTCTAGGGGCCCTCAAGCGCAGTTTAGAGTGCCCACGAGCCTTCACGGCAAACTGGCGACCTTCTTTTTTTTTTTTTTTTTTTTTTTTTTTTTTTTTTGCTCTACCGTCGTCTAAGGGGCCCCTGAGAACACAGTAGCCCCTCACTAAGGGCCCTCGCTGCTCAGGGGGGGCCCCAACCACTGCTCAGGGGCCCCTAAAGAACAATACAAGGGCCCCCATCCTCAGTTCAAGGGGCCCCTACCAGTACACAAAGCAAGAAAAAGGTCGCCCGTTTGGCCTGAGGGCCCAAAATAATTTTTTTGCACCGGGGCCCTTGTTGACCTAGCTACGCCACTGAAGAAAAGCTCGCCCATTTTACCCCGGGCCCGAAATTCCTAGCGCCGGCCCTGCACTTAGCTTGTCTGCAAGCAGAATTTGAAATGATGCTGCGTGGCGTGTGTAGGAACAGATTTCTTTAATTGCGTGCATGTATAAACTGTGATATAAAATCCATTCCAGAATCGCACACAAATTGTGTATTTCGACTGCGAGAAAGCTGAGCATCTTTATATTTCCATTGTGCGTGAGTAAACTCGTCCCCAATGAACAACGGGAACTATTGAGGCAATAGCTTTCTCACAATCAAAATGCCTGCTAGATTTCAACGCCACCTATCGGAATTATTTTTTTAAAAAAACCTTTCATGCCACCTCAATAACATTTCGTGTGAATATGGCCTGGAATGGTCCAGTGGTTTGTCCTGTTTACGCACACCTCGGCTTTTATATACAAAGATTTCCGACGTTGTCATGTATTAGGAAAAAATTACTCGTCTGCCAAGATAATCTATCAGTTTAACTACTGCTCCAATGTGCATTACGGGTTTGGGGAAATGCATCTGCCGCACACTTAGTTATGCAAAGTAGAGCAACACGGCACGCGTGTAATCAACCCCCTGATACACCAGTCGCCCGGTCCGGCTATTCAGATTTCAGTTTTCCATGGTTTACCGAAATAACTCCAGGCAAATGTTTATATGCATCCTTCAAAAATTCAATGGCCTAATCGAAGGTTCCATTCCTAGTCTCCAAACCTTTCCCGTCTCTAATGACATTGACGAGGCGTAAAGCTGTAATTAAACAAATAAAAATAAATATCCATTGAGAACGACCTGAATCATAGACTAGAAAGTTTTAATGAAATGCGGAATAAAACTTCTGCCAGCAGTTCATCTCGAGTAAAATAAGCAAGACTTTTTTTTTTACTTATGGCTTTACGCCTCGTCGACGGCTAAGGTCATTAGAGGCGTGATGGGACTGGGGACAAGGAACGGGAAGTAATTCGGCCATGGCCTTTTTGAAGGAAGGATCCCGGCATTCGCCTGGAGTGATTTGGGGAAACCATGGAAAACCCAAATCTGGATGCCCGGACCGGGATTCGAACCGTGGCGTCCTCCAGAATGCCAGAGCGTTAACCGTTCATCCACCACGCTCGGTAATAAGCAATACAGCACTGGAAAAAGACGTACGAAACAAGTCACAATAAGAGATACCATTTAGCGTAATCGAAAGATGAACATCGAAGGGGATGATTCAAAATTTTAAAAGTTCCCCACGCTGTGGATAATTCATTTACCCAGACGAAATTATCGCAACTGGCGCGTGTGACAGCAGATAAGAGAAATCGATCCATTGAACGAGAACGCAGTTGACACTGTGGCCACACACACACATACACACACACACACACAAACACACACACACATTGAAAAGAAATTAAAATGAAGCCCAGTGGCTGAATGGCTAAAGCTCGGGGATGGCATTCGAGAGGACGGGTGTTCGGTTCCGGTTCGAATAGCCATATTTTGGTTTACATGTTTCCCGAAATCACTCCATACGTACGCTGGGATGGTTGCTTCAAAGATACTAGCAGAATTCCTGTCCGTTACTTGTCCCCAATCCTCTGTCGCTTCTAATGACCTGGACATCGACAAGCTGTAATGCGTGAAGGGAAGAGTGGGGGATATGTGAAGTACACTTCAGATGTAGATGCTTAGAGAAATCTTTTAAATGCAAACTGAACTATCATGAGAATCAGAGAAATGGCAGTTAAGGTTTCTTACTGTTGATAAGTGTGAGGTATAGTCAAATTTTATAACCACTTGATATACAACAAAAATCTTCTTATCGAATGTATCTTTCAGGTAGAACATCTATCTATAGTTTTCAATCTTTTTAATAATTTCCGACGGTTGACCATGTTGATACTAAGGCCCTTCTCACACGGCGCTACTGAAAAGAAACCAGTTACGAACTAGGATCACCAGTCAGTTGCTTTCCAGTCACAGCACTAGTATTTGTATGGAGGCTCTCACACAGGGCGATCGGTTGGAAACCAGTCCGCAACGCGTCCGCGATTAGTTCGAAGCGACGCAGCATGCCAGTTGCCGCGCTGCTAGTTTTCAACTAGTTTCTCAACAAAAATGGCGGATCAGATAATAAATTTAAACCTTGTTGCTGAAATCGAGAAACATCCGTGTTTATGCAACTACAAGTTGATTGAATATACACGGAAAAGAAAAAGCATGGAATGTTATCAGACAGAAAGCTAATTTATCAGCTATGTAAACAAGTTTTTAACAAAGAGTAATGAATAATATTTTATATAAACGCTTCAGATTTATTTTTCTTAAATTAAATTACATAATATAACTCCATTGCCATGGAAGTGCTCTTTGTGGAGTAATAAAGTAATTGGCTAAATAATTTTTGGTGTAATATGCCGATGAACGAAAACTAATTTTAAGTTGTGACAGCGGAATTATGTGTAGTGTGTAAGTTACATTATTTCCAAATTTAATCGGACTGTACAGGACTCCTTTCCCACTCCTGACAATTATGCAAGCTGATTTTAGTATATTAATCACTTTTTGTGTAGGTCATTACATCGTATGTGACTGTAAACACTTGAAATTTTTCCATCATGGCAAATGTACATTCTATAGTTGATGGTATTTTCCTCACTTCGTAGCTTTCCAAGCAAAAGCTTTTGTTTATAAAATATTTTTTTTATCTCCTATTCCTTCTTTGAATAAAATAACATCCTCATCTGAATCAGAAGAAATAGTCGCCTCGCTCAAATCTCACGAGTGACTGAAATTCCAGAGATTTGAGTCGCATCGTGTGCGAACTAGTAACTAGTTAGCAATTTTAGTCTGTGTTCAGTTCAGTTTCCTTTGAGTAGCGTGTGAGAAGGGCCTAAAGTAACATTCCTTGTATCTTTTCAGGTGTTGATGTGTTTAAGAGAGAGAGAGAGAACAAATTCTACCCCGTAGACCGTCAAAGCATGAAAATTTCTTTCCGTCTGGGATGAAAGGCTTAGGTCGTTCTCGCTGAGGCTAATATGGTGGAGCTTATTCCCCTTCACTGGCACTGGAATGTTGGTGCTGCAGTCGGGACCAAGGACGCATTACAGCCATAGGAAAAAAACTTGCTTAATAACAATTTGACAGCCGGTGCGAGCGGTTTCCCGCGATGTTCAGCTTCGTCAAAAAAATCATCTGCTTCCTCCATAAACGAACCCAGGCGTTCAGTCGGTCAACGCGGTTAGACTTATTACCGCCTGGGTGCCGTTATGGGATGTGAAAAAAAGCCGGGAGAGCAGCAAGGTCACTTCCGTTGCCTCCAGACACCTGCAGGACGTGCTGACTTCGTCAGCAACGCTGACTGGTACAGTGACACGTGTCCCGGCCTCGAGTATTTTTCCATTATCATAACTACTTCTAATGATAGAAGAGACAGCGTGAGTACTACATTGAATTGATTTCTGGGTGAAGTATTGCATAGCTCGCGGCGTTAGAACTAAGATCTCAATACTAATAGAAGGTCAGCTTGGTCATTATGTCTGTAATGCATTTTACATTCTCTGCTTGTAGACGTCGCTATTAGAGCAACCTAATATGTTAGGTTATATATTTACGTTTCTGTAAAGGTTCAACATGTTTTAAATTGCAAACCAATCACAAAGAAAAGTATCATATGCATTCCGTTTAAACCAACATATTAATTCTTAGTTGCTTTGTTTTTTTATATCTGTAAATTGTTTCGTTATATTCTCTGTCAATAGGTATTGCTGTCATAGTAAACTAATAAATGAGTACAACATTACATTGGTGTAAAGGCAATGAACGCTACTTAATAACAATTCGATTTAGTTAAATAACTGAGAAGAAAAGGACACTAAGTTCAACCGTCATCTTTGTTGGGCTTAGAAATTAATGAATAAATATAAAACTAAAACTAAAGGAAACGTCCTCACAAGTATCGGGCTTAATAACAGAAGCTGAACATTTTATATTTAGTGAACAAAGCCAGTTTGGGAGGAAGAAGTAAAATAGAAATGGTGAGCAGGATAAATCAGGAAAAATTGTGTTAAATAAATGGAGAAAACTTCTCATCTAAAAATACCATCTGGGCAATAAAGAAAACGTTGATAAAAACTCATACACGGAGTGCGGCATTGTACACTGAAATGTTAAAAGTAATTGGATAGGAAGATACAAATATCCAGATGGCAGTAGCGTATAAGTGGTGCCGTGCAGTGTCGGGGCTTTCATTTGCACTATCCTGAGTCGTCTGAAAGGTTTTATGACGTGATTACGACATGAATTAACAGATATTGAACGCTGAATGATGGTTGGCTTTAGACGCATGGGGCATTCCAATTCGGAAATTATTCGTGAATTCAACATTCCATGACCCATAGTATTAAGAGTATGCCGTGAACATGTAATTTCCGACATTATCTACTGCCATCGACAACGCAGTGGTCGAGCACGTCTACTTAATAACAGAGTCCAGCGACGTCCTCGTAGAAGTGTCAGTGTCGATAAGACAGGCATCGCCGCGTCAAAGAACAGCAACGTTCAGTGTGCGAAGTATGAAAGATGTGTCAGTGAATAGCGAAATTTGCCACTGAAGGATATGGCAGCAGAAGACCTACGCGAGTACCTCTGCTGACAAAACTCCACAGGCTGCAGCGCCTCTTCTGGACTCCTGGACATATCTGTTGGAAACGACTGGAAAAAGGTCTCGTTTCCAGTTGGTAAAAGGATGCTAGGTTTCGAATGTGGCACAGAACCCACGAGACCATGGACCAAGGTTGTCAGGAAGACAATGTGCAAAGTTTGTAAAGTTTTCCGATTTTTTAAAATTTTGCGATGTGTTAGGACAAAGTACAACCAGAATTACAAAATTGTGGCCCGTATACATATAGCACGAAATTGCAAATGGAATGACACCAAAAACGTCGGGCCCGAGCACGAAAGTAAGCTCGCTTGGACAGCAATTCAGACGGCATCTGACGAGCCTGGATCAGGTATAGATGTGGATGCTGATGAGGTGGATGGTGCAATGGAGTTAATTTCAATTTCAACTATCTCTACGGGACTGCTGTTTTCACCGAAATAAATGCTGCAGTGTCCGACACTGTCTAAACAGAGATGTGTTAAAAAGTATTTGTCTACCGATCTGTTTTCAGGTTCGTATAACACATCATGCTATGAAAATTCATTACAAACGGATGTAACGCGGCGGAATTACAAGGCTGTGACATGCGGAAGGATGGACATGAAATTACAATGATCACATTTCTGCTATTTTGGCAACTGGATTCTAAAACAGAAGTTCAAAAGATGGTAGTAGATGTTCTATTCCAATGTCCGTATGTATTACATTTTGAAATAATTTGTTATCTAAAGACTACAACCCGTCGTTTCACTGCGGGAAAACTCTGTACTTTTGCTGTCGCAAACCACGTTGGTAATAGCATATGTCCGCATAGACGCGCGTAGTTGATGACACGGGTACTCGGAGTTGTTGTGGGTGGACATGGGGTCATCATACAGTGAATCACATTGCGTGACGGAAGAGCTGTAGCAATCGAAAATTTCGTCAGCCAGCGGTGACTGTCAAGCCCATCCATTCCTTGAGGTGTCTCAGGTACGTGTGGCCTTGAGGATGACGCAAAAGAACGCCGCGCCCTATTTGACCTGGACGTTGTCTGCATACAGTTAGCGCACTGTATAAACTCCTCAATTAAAATAAAGTATATTAAGAATATAACCAACCACAATTAACAGACACTGATCTCCGTAATGTACACTTTTCTACATTTATATAAGCATATATGACCGATTTGGATAGGGTATTCACAGTTTGAAAGGTTCTGGACTAGCGTAAAGACTGCGGTATATCTTATCTCACTAACTGATGGGAAGGAGTAAGAAATGATAATCTGTTTGTTAACAGAACGATGGGGTGCTACAGATCACACTGCATCAAAGATAACTATATCTTTCTTAAGCTTAAAAGATACCCACACATGTATCACAATAAATCGCTGTCAGTTTTTTACTATTATTTTTTTTTAAATTTGGTACCTTAGACCTTTACGAACATTTGATTAATTTATTTATCAATTTTGTTTGTTTATTGTATTGCATTGAAAGACACATAAAATTAAAATAGAAACTTTCTGATAGCTGTATGAAATAAGAAAGTAGTTAAAAGAAATGACATTTCTTACATGCATTAGATTTTTTCCCCCGTGCTCTAGTGCTGGTTCATCTTCCCGTAGGTCCCCGGTTTTTGTCCGGCGGAGCTTTTCGTTGTTTAATCTTTGTCTTGCGAATGTATTATGTTGTCTTTCAATTGTATGATCATAAAAGCACTTCATAAACGCACAAAATGATTATATAAAACTCTGAAGCTGGATGTATGACTAACTGGCAAAAGCCAATTAAAAAAATCAGAATTTGTGTTCAAAAAGTACACAAATAGCAAACAGAAAAAAGACAACACATTTGCTGCATTCGCTACCCCTCCCCTCCCCGCCCCACCCCCTTCTTCGATTAAATCCCTCCTGATAATGTCGGCAATCAACAGCAGTGTAAACTTTGAAAACTTGGTTGTGGATCTACTCAAGTTCCATGATATCCATGCAACGACTAACGTTATTGGTGAAGTGGCGTTGTTCATATTACCTACTTCATGAAATGATATCGCACGAAAAAATGAAATATATAAGCGAGAAGGGGTATAGGTTGATATGATGTCGGGATCAATAATATTTACAATGTAACAATTTGTTGTGTAGTCTACGATTGTGCAATATGTTGTCACGCGCGCCATATATTGACGTTGTTACTTGACGAGCCAAAAAGTGATACTAGCGGGATCATACACGTATTACCCGACTGTGTGGAGACATCGCCGTAAGGGTTGTGTGTGTTTAAGTCCTTTGTTAATAGAGTGGGCGGAAACGTTGCAGCATAATTCTGCCCTAAGAAGGCCAAAGCTTGCTGGCTGAAACGTGTTCATTTCAGACGAAGAAACAGCATCAGGGCTGCATGAAAATTAAGTTTTTTTTTTTTCGTCGCTAGCTATTTAAATGGTCTTCCGTTGGCAAACATTGTTTCCACAGTGGTGCGTGGGTTATCCTATCCAGTGATACTACTACCATCTATTTTGATTCGTATTTTTTGGCCATATGACGCCGAGTTCTTAATTTTAAGGATTCTTCCACTGCTTGTGCGCATGCTAATGTTTATTGTTCCACTTGATCTCAGCTGAGACTGAAAATAGAAAATGTCAATACCAATGGAAACTCGTTTGCGAATGTTGGGTAACACATTCCTAGTGATGATACGAAGTCAACTTGCATGAAGTCGCTGCATGTGAGTTTAGTTCTTCATGGAAGTGGAGGAAGAAGATAGGTGTGTAATGTATATTATCAAACGAAATTTTCTTTTGCTTGGAAATACACTGTCTTCCCATGTTTACACAGCGGTAGGTTTTCATAACGAGACCGAAAAACTGAGTGTACAGAACTAATTACTCAACGTATCCAAAACTACACGTTTTAAAGAGCAACACAAGACATGTTACGCCAAAGGTACCAGGTATCACCGACAGATGGCAGCAATGTTGCTCCCATAACATTGTACCACCTACTGACTTGCCGCTCATGTCATGTAAGCCCTTCCTGAAAAAAAAGGATGCCGTTACAGTTGTGTGGGTGGTGAATAAATACTTTGAAAATTAAATAAATTAATCAATTCTTATGAATAATTAATATTAAGTCAATGCAACTGGATTTAGTTTATTTTTCACCGAACGCGTTTCACTTCATTCTCTGAACCATTTTCAGCGGTTTTTATCAGTTATTCCTTTTTCTTTTACTGCTTCGTTTTACTCAAAAAATAATGATATAAACATTTAACATTTTCGATTGTTTTACGTTTCTTTGTTTCATACACTATTCCCGGCGTCAGTTATTTTAGCTGCATTTTAGCAATGGGTCATTTTTCTGTATGATGCACTACAGTGCAGCTAAAAAAAAAAAATGAAATAAAAAGAAGCAAAAATTCAATTTCATGGTCGTGATATTAATTGTTTATACAAATTGATCACTCTCAAACTATGTAAATGGCTCACAACGACCAGCTGTGAAATAAATTAAGTAATTGCGATGTTTGGGTTTCAGTTCTTTTAAGAAATATTTGAGCTGCGACTTTCGAATGTGTATTCGGGAGGATGCCAGTTCGATTCACGATCCGTCCGTCAAGATTTCGGGTTTCCATGGTTTCCCAAAATCAGACCACGGATGAATTCCTTCCTGTTCCTTGGCCAATATTTCTTTGCTCTGTTAACGTCGACTTTAACGATCCGTGAAGCTCTGACTAAAACAGAATTGACTCCATTTTGAATTAAGCACAACACCGAGGAAAGAAACTGTTTTTATTTATTAAAAAGAGACCCTAGCCGGGTGCGTTGAGCCTAATCAGCAAGACCAATAAGCGGATGTTTTCACTCCTCCAAAACCGGCCTTCGCCCTGATTACTACTTTAAATATGCACATGTCCGTGCTGAGCGCCAGAACAAACATACAATGTTTGCTGTTACGTAATGTAATATGAACCAGGTGCGTTCCACTTCTTCAAAAAATAAGAGAATTTTCCATTTCTGTGATAATGAATGATTTTCTTAGTAGAATGAGATTATATTGCTGCAAGAGCCAAACGTCTTGTAAATTTGTCGTGACTGACAAACAGAAAACACTATTGTGACGTTACGTATAAGAATTTTTTTCAAGATGTTAGTATAACATTACAGTAAATGATTTTGAGTAAAATTGAAGTGTAGCTTCTAAGGGCTCGAGCGCAACGTCAGGGTCCCAAGAAGGAAATGTGCTATCGGTCTGAAATTTACTACCTACGTTCCTAAATGCATATTATTTCATAAAACGGTGCATGTAAAGCTGTCAAGCGTACGAAAAATGTATAAAGTTGTTTGAAATATGGGTAGCTCGTTAGAAGTAATCACGCAATAAATGCACGTTATTAGCTGTTAATATTTATTCCACGTGTTCTTAAGTCTTCATTATTGGATAAAAACTGCTTTCCACCTGCAAATTACCGACACTTGATAAGAAGAAAATCATTAACATTTACAATTCATATGTGCGTGGCGACATTTTGGATTTCAATGCTAAGATATATTGCATGGCAGCCTACCTTCCAGGGTAAAACATGGCGCTACCGTAACGGATGTTGGATACAGAGAATTTAAGTTAGTTTAAATTTTTGTTAATAGCAGTTGTGGTTAGGTTGAAATGCAGCCTGGACCAATAGTTAAAAGTAAGAAACACGCAGAAAAATATCAACATGCAATAACGTGGGCGGTAATAACATTTATTGTGTGATTACTTCTAACGAGCTACCCATATTTCAAACAACTTTATACATTTTTCATACGCTTGACGGCTTCATATGCACCGTTTTATGAAATAATATGCATTTAGGAACGTGTGTAGTAAATTTCAGACCGATAGCACATTTACTTCTTGGGACCCTGACGTTGCGCTCGAACCCTTCTAAGTTCGTCAAAAATAACGGGTTGAAAGTAATGTTCTGCAAATTCATTTTTTTCGCAGTTGCTTACCTAAATAAACAACTAAGTAACGCTCATAACCTTAAAAATGACAAAATGTTGTACGTATTACTTTGCTTACTATCAGCGATCTCTGTATACAGAGAATATAAGAAAACATCTACATTCAAAGAATATATAAATAAAAATCAACTAATAATTAATATGTGAATTTAAATTAAATACATACACTTCTTTATGTTTGGTTTGCAATTTAAAACATACTGAACCATTATAGAAACATATATAGATATCCTAACTTCTCAGATAGGTATAATAGACATAGACTGAAAATACCTCTGTCCATTGTTAGTCAGCCAATGAAGGCTGGGTGCGTAATGTTACAACGTGACAGTCACGATTACACAATAACTTTTATTAGTATTGATGATTACGTTGCTAAACCGTTTAGTTCCACTCTAGTTGTCTGAGATAAAGATAATATTGTAGTATCCACGTGGCTGCCAATATCGGGGGCTGTAGCAAATAACTTTTCAAATATGGCGCTATTCGTATTTCCACAAACGGCTGTATGGAAATTGTTTTCTCAAAGCTAGTATCAATTAATCGCCTATTCAACTGAACAGCGCAGCTTTACCTAGAGATAGTTTTTTTTTTTTTTACAAAGTTGAAGCACTCATCTGATAAACAGCATAGGTCTCAATACAACGTCAGCTACAACGCTGAAGCAAATAGTTGCAGTGGTGTCGCAGAATTCTGTATGTTTCCCATAACGTTTCCTTTCTATAATCTATTCCTTCTCTTAAAATTAGACATCTATTGTTGCCTCTTACTTATATAAATGCATTTTTTTTTGATAAGTCTCTAGTCTGGTATGATGCAATCCAGAATCTCTTTATATTTTCAGCTAACCTCTTCATCACAACAAAGTATTAACACTTTTCGTATCAATTATCTGCTTCTAATCTTTGTCTTCCTCTACAGTTTTTCCTTCAACTGATCTTTTTAATAACAGTTCAACAAATATCACATGTCTTGAAATGTGACCCACCATCCCGTCTTTTTAAGCTTTACGCCTCGTCGACGTCCAGGTCGTTAGAAGCGGGAAAGGGTTGGGTACAAGGAACGGAAAGTAATTCGGCCAAGGTCTTTTAAAGAAACCGACCCGGCATTCGCGAGGAGTAATTTGGGGAAACCGTGGAAAACCGAAATTTGGGGATTCGAACCCACTTCCTACTGAATGCGAGGCAAGAGCGTTACCGGTCACACACCACGCTCGGTATCTTTTCTTTTTGTGAGATTTTTCTATAAACTTCATTTCGTCCACTTAATTTTCAACATGTTTCTATAAAAACCACACTTCAGTTGCCTCAAATCTTTTTTCGTTTTGCTTAACTTTTAAGTTATTGCTGCCGAGCGTTGTGTATGAGCGCTAACTAGGGATTGCAATCCAGCAAAGCGGGATCCCGCATCATTAGACAGTCTGGCAGATCCCGCACAAAATTAAGCGGATCCGTAAAATGCGGATAAAACGCGTGTCAGTGCGTGACTGGCTGCCCCACTCGGTCTCTATCGGATCTATTGCACTGTTTGCCTATACCCTTCCAGTTGGCATTTGGCGCGTGTGAACAAACGTTTGTTTTTGTCAACCTTCGTCATTCGTAAGTAAATAGATAAACTTTTACGTATTCATTTTCGAGTACACATTTCTGTAATTTGAGTTATGTTGCGTATTTAGTACGATTTTGTAACTATATAATTATTTTTTATGTGTTGCAAACGTTATCTGAACTACAAAGTTACAGCTTTTTATTCACGGTTTCATTATTCCCATTTTCTGTATTTGCAGATAAAGTTATTGTGACAATTTCCTTTTTTGCGGCTGAAATTTGATTATTCGTTGATAAGGAAACTAATGTTATCATAATTTTAATGGCATACCTATTTATTTAGCAGCTATCAAAAGGCAATTGTATATCCTTTAACTTATTGCTGTTTTGGCCGCTGCCTCAATGCGTTTCTTTGACGAAAGCCGCCTGTTTACATGTGCCGCTCAGGCTATAGATTAATCCCTCTTCTCCTTGTTATTATTTCGACTAAAGGCAAAAAAAAGTTATAATGAAGTTTTCACGGGTGTATCGACGAATTGTATTGTAGTAACACCATACTTCGACAGCTGCCTCCGCCGTCTCCCTCACGTGTGAAATCTCGTATTTTTACAATGAAATCCGGAGACAACCTATGAAAACTACACTGCAATCATTCGCCGAGAAAGGCTCCTTTCATACAAAAAAAGTAATAATTTCCACTCATGAAACGTCGTTAAGCCACATATGTAAAATTGAAATACTTGACAGTTTAAGTGTTGGTGAGTAGTTTTCTTTAAAGACATTGAATCAACTGTAAGATCAATCAAGAAATCAGGAGATATAATAATGAATCCCACAAAAACAATTTTTGTAAAAAAAAAAAAAAAAGAAAGCCAAGTCTCGTGCTTGTGCAGTGACAAAAAGTTATGAGATCTTGTTCTGAGCCAAGTCTACACTTTACAGAGTATATTCACTTCACTTTGTGAAATGGAATGCTTTCTCTTGGTATTATGGAACGTTTATTTAGAATTAAAAGAAAAAAAGAACTCTGGAAACTTGGCTACTAAGCAAACCATGTTTTTAAATTCATGTGATGTATTGTAAGGCACATAATATGACCTAACACTGAATATTTTCCATTTTTATTATTTATTTAAAAATTGGTTTAGATTAAAAAACAAAAATGTAAAGCCTCGAAATGTACTTAAGACATGCTAAAAAGTTTTAATATCATTTTGCCAATCAAAATATTGTTAACTATTAATTTTTATCATTTAACATTAAAATTGATTTATTAATGTAATTATTATTTAATTTATTAACGTTTTAAGTAACTGTTTTAAATAAAAACGTTAAAAAACTGTTTGTGCCAATACCGCATGGATCCTGCGGGATTGGCGCAAATCCCGCGCGGATCCCGCGGGATTTAAAACACTGCGGGATTGCAATCCTTAGCGCTAACGCTCTGGCCTCGCATTCGGGAGAAGGTGGGTTCGGATCATCGTTCGAGCATCCAGATTTGGGTTTTCCGTGCTTTCCCCAAAACACTCAAGGCGAGTGGCGGGATGGATTCTCCAAATTGCCATGGCCGAATTCCTTCCCGTTCCTGACCCCTGGGTTTTCACGATTCTAATGACCTCGAAGTACATTTTTCACAACCGTAATGCACATTGCTGTGTACACACAGGTTTAGAAACTACTTTGCGTCCTGGCTCAATAGTTGAAACTAAAAGATTTCTTTTTTTCTAGAAAACTCTTTCCGCTAATGCTATTCTGATACAAAAGTTTCAACAATTTTCCGTATATTCCTACATGGCCGGGTAATCTGAACCATGAAGTAACCCGATCGTAGGAAGATCGACGCTGAAGAGGATTTATAGGTCTCCAATGAACAGCTATGATCGCAAACCAATAGGTTCCAGAGCGCGTTAAGACAGATCCCTGACATCAGAGGATGATCATCAGACTTCGACAACTTGTGACGATGTGATAAGTTTAGTGGAGACAGCAGTGACGCTTAGAGAGTTCACCGGCACAGGAAAGAGTGGTAGAGAATAAACATGGCTCGACACTATCAAAGCGGACGTGGTCCTAGGGATATAACAACTGAAAGACAGGAAAGCATGGGGACAGATTACCTTTACGATTTGGTAGGTCTGAGTGGTTGACTTCACCATGGTATATATGCACAGGAACTACGGTACTTTTTGTAAGTTGACGATGAAGACAGGCACCCAGTGCCCAAAAGTTTTGATAATATTTTTCGCTGAAGTGTATCGTCATTCACATAGCTGACGACTTCAGTGCCTCATATTTCCTCTTTCTTTCCAAATCTCGGCTTTCACCGTGTTGGTTATGTCTATACCCTCATAAGTTTTTGGCCGTGTAACCAATATATCTTGAGAACTAAGAGAGATTTCGAAATGTTTATTTTTCAATTTCGATTTTTCTCGTGTTGTCAGCATTTTAACCTAAGTGCAACCTTAAGATGGTGCTGGCATTTTCTGTGAGGTGTAAAACCCAAAGACGATTTAAATCTTTCGTGGAAATTAACACTATAAATTATAGCTAATGCTAATTGTCTTATCAATCTGACTACTAAAAAGGTAAAAAATTAATAATTCAAATATCTATCACTTAATTACCTTGCAGCTTTCACTCCTCTAAGCTCAGCGGCCGTAAAATTCGGATTTGATGCAAAATATCTGGTAATCATGAAAGCATCAATTTTTGGAACATCATCCGACTGTGCGTTCAGAAAACCGCTTTCATTCATTATTTGTTGTGTGTGTATTGTAGCAAGAATACAATATCTCACAAATTATGCTGATATGTTAAGATAAACTTCAACACAATCGCAAAGCTATTAAAAGACACAACAACAACGCCTTTGTTTACAATAATATCATCACGATTCGATTCGACCAATAGCGTTGCGTTTTGCGAAGTTACATTTCCCTTGTATTTTTAACACTTTTGGTTAATTAAAATCAGTAAATAAAAATCGAATAAATAGGGAAAAAAACGTAATAGCGGTAATTATACACTAATAAACTCTCAAAATAAAAATACTAGACGTAAATTTCAATTTCATGCATATTCCCTGTTACGTCCCGAACTTCATTATTTAGTTAGATGTAGTCAATGTTGTTAGCAGCAAGTGGTTAAAAGATACATGAGCGCAACAAGTTAATATGTTGTATCACTCTTGTTGGTATGAAGATCAAATGGTTAATGTTTATTATTAAGGTTCGGATCTTTATGACCAAAAAAATAGAGAAATATGCAGGCAAATATGACCTTAAAAGTGGGTAAATATGACCTAAAAATGGCAAAATATGACCAAACATTTAAATTTACTATACATCAAAACATGCTGAATAATACAGCATTTATTTTATCTAGTAGTGTCGCTTTCATGTAGACAGCATACTTTGTTTCCGTGCACTCGCTGCACCATTCAGAAATTAAATTTTAAATCGTTTTGTTGAAGTCATTTTAATTTCAGATAATTTACAGAACAGAACTCTTTCATCTGTATTAAAACTCTCCTCTCTAAATTCCATCACGTAACTTCGCACTTTGAGAAAATTTTATTTTCGGCATGGCGGTAGGTCTACTCACTGATACACTGCATATTTAACGATGACTGAGCATATTTAATTGATATATTGACTGACGAGGATCGACACAGGCATGCTTTTGAAGCCATGCGGAACATTACGTTTAGAGAGAGACAATAATGTATATCATAGTGAAAATTACTTTTGTTTTTCCCTGCCACCTGTATAGCAGAAGTACAGTTCTGTGAATAATTATCTTAATTTCTTCTTATCCACATCTTGTGAATTACTGCTACTACCAGATTTTTTTCTCAAAATATGACCATAAATATTATCGAAATTTGACCAAAACTAGAAAAATGGTCTGAATATGCATTTATATGCAATATAAAATACATTTAAATACAACCAGAAACTTTGAATCGGTGTTTAATTCAGCATTTCAGCACAAAAAGAAGACAGGAAAAAAATATGACTTATCCTAAAGATCCGTACCCTATTTATTACGTACTGTCTGATAACATATTACTTGAGAGTGAAGGTTCGGTCCATACTTTGTAATTTTTCTTGCACTGGTCTGTTGTTCTAGTTAGAAGCTGTTCTTGTTTACCTCTGAGACGTGAATATCGTTGAACAGAGGGGAGCGAGCTAGCGCGGAGTGTCATCTGCAGCTGTTGAGGGAGACACTTGTTTGGGAGCTAATGAACATCATTGATGCAGTTAGCGCGTGTCGGCCGTGGAAAGTGAGACGGCCCTCGTGGTTAGCAGCTGCTTTCTATCCATCACGCGTGCGAGCCTTTCTTCTTTCGCGGTCAACGTCCTCTCCTCCACACACTCTTCAAATTCTACCTTTTAATGATTAATGAATCTCGCAAAGAAATCAAAAAGCTTACACGCGCACGAATCAAACACACGTATGGCATATAAAAAAATGCTTGTTGAATGTTATTCCGTGTACTAGACTTCTGCATCTAGATCCTAACCAGAGAGAGTAAAGGAGTTATTGGATACAGGAAGTCACTAAATCTCCAGTTGAAAATTAGAGCAGTGTTAAAGTAGCCAAATAGTATTGCATGAATTCACTTTCGAGAAGAAAACCATGATAAATTCGTGGTATATGGCCTATATTTAATAGTTCAGAGCAAAAAGATTTAGTTGCTTTGACTTGTTACGAAGGTGATCGGATTTAAATTAGATTTGATTTTTTTCGCGTAGCGGAAGAGACAAATGACAAAGTTGGAAACGCAGATTATGTACTGACGAATTAAATTTAAATTAGATTTTTTTTTCGCGTAACGGAAGAGACAAATACAAGGTTGGCAACACAGATATGTGGAATCAAGTATTGACGGATTTTTGTTGCTTAGCAGTCAGCAAGCATTATTGTTTGTTTGAAGCAGAAATTCATCAAACGTAGAACAACGTATTTTTATTTAATTTTTCTCAAAATTATCGCGAACTAATCAAAAACTGCCAAAATACTTCAACAACAGTTAGGTGAAGAAATATCGCCCCACTTAAGTGGATTAAAGGGATAAAAGATGACCCAGAACATATTGAGAACCAACCAAACTCTCCTGGTCTACAAAACTGAGAGCAGAATTTTTCTTTCAAGGTTACGGAAGCTGCATAAAAAATGACGTTAATGAATTACGACTATTTTCAAAAATTAAAGTTACTGTTTTTGGTTGAATAATTAATTATAAGATTAATCTGAATGAACATGTGATAATTTAGTAAATGTTATTCTTGTAAAAGCAAATTTTCGAAAGCGACCTAGTTAAAATTATTTCACCGTAAAACGAGAAACGAAAAAGAGCAATTGCCGTCTACACCACATTTAACTAAAAATGTAGAGGACGATGAGATCGAATCCAAAATCAAAAGCATCTCTGTACTTTTTTATTATTATTATTTCGTATCAGAAACATACAGTTACACAATTACAGTCATCAAATTATAATCGACCAGAACTTGGCCACTTCCAGTGCATTTTCTGAGGCCTCATACAGTTCAGCTGCCGAACAGGATGCTGGACACAGTTGACACTGGAGCATGTGCTGGACAGTCTGGTCCTCACCGCAGTCGCACTTGATATCACTGATCTCAGTATAGCCCCATCTTGCTAAATTCACTTTGGATCTGCCCACTCCTGATCTCAGCCTATTCAAAGATTTCCATGTCAACCATCCCTTGTCATAACCAGGTGGCAAAGATTCAGACACTCTTCCCCAGCCATGCGGAAGGGGAGCCTTAGCTTCCCATAGTTGTAACCTGGCTTCTTCAGTTGTTGTTGTAAGTTCCTGAGATATTCTTAGGAAACTTTTCCTGGACTTAAGTCTTTGCCTGTGAGGGATATACCCATATAGTGGATGAGATTTTTCATGGTTCACTTTCCTCCTTTCCTTGTTCACTGCTATTTCCCTTCGAACAGAAGGTGGTGCTATTCCTGCGAGACGGTGGAGCCATTCGACTGGAGTTGATTTTAAGCAGCCTGTTATGATTCTGCACGTGTCATTAAGTGCAATGTCTACTTGTTTGGCATGGGTTGAACTGTGCCATACGGGACAGGCGTACTCTGCAGCCGAATAACATAGTGCTAAGGCAGAAGTTCTAATTGTTTCAGGTTGGCTGCCCCACTGCGATCCAGCCAGTTTTCTTATGAGATTGTTCCTACTGGAAACTTTCAGCTTGGAGTTCATGCAATGTTTCCTGAATGTAAGTGATCTGTCAAGGGTCACTCCTAGATATTTTGGAGTATCACAGTGTTCTAGTTCGACCCCCGACCATGTTACCTTTAACCTACGATTTGCTTCTTTATTCCTTAGATGAAAAGCACATACTTGTGTCTTCGTAGGATTTGGTTTAAGCTGGTTCGTGCTATAATACCTTGACAAATCTTCCAGAGCGTTGGTAAGGGTGCTCTCCACTGATTCAAAGTCTTTGCTCTGTGAGACCAGAGCAAGATCATCAGCATACACGAAACTCCTGCATTTGCGTGGTATAGGCTGATCATTGGTATATATGTTAAACAATAATGGGGCTAGCACACTTCCTTGGGGTAGACCATTCTTCTGTGGCCTCCAACGGCTACGCTGACCTTGGAAGTCAACAAAGAATCTGCGGTTCTGCAGAAGAGTAGCAATGAACTTACTAAGAATAAAATTCCTGGTCAGATTGTAGAACTTGACTAGTAGCTGATGGTTGACGGTGTCATACGCTGCTGACAAATCAACAAATACCACCCCTGTTACCTTACGAGCTTCAAATCCATCTTCTATAAACTGCGTGAGGTTTAGTAGTTGTCCTGTGCAATTTTTACCCGGGCGGAATCCAGCTTGTTCAGGAATAAGCAAAGGATCAACTACAGGCAACAGCCGGTTTAAGATCATTCTTTCAAGCAGTTTGTAGAGGTGACATAAAAGTGCAACAGGTCTAAAATTCTTTGGACTGTTTCCTTCTTTGCCAGGTTTAAGCAAGGCGATCACTCGGCTCTTCCGCCATATCTTTGGAATTTGACATTTACTCATACAGTTGTTAAAGAGCTGAAGCATCCACTTCTTTGTTGTTAGACCAAAGTGCTTAATTTGTTCTGTCCTAATGTCATCCAGGCCTGCTGATTTTCCATTTTTGCAATTTCTTATAGCCTTATCCAATTCTTCCATGCTGAATGGTATTGTGAGGTCATTATTCTCCTCTTGGCCTTCTTTCCGCAGTATGGGCATTTTGGACTTGTGATTAGCTTTGCCATTTAATAGCAGTTGGTGTGCTATTTGGTTGGCGGTAACATTATAATGAGTTTTGGTCTTAGTTGGATCATTGTTTAGATGCTTCAGTAGTCTCCATGCTTTATGGCTGTCTCTTGCGAAATCTAAGTCTTCAACAGTTTTAATCCACTGATTCCGCTTTGTCTCTTTAATAATGGAAATGAGTTTGTTTCCTGCTTCCACTGTTGCTTCACCAAAAGGATCTTCTGTAAATAAATTGTTGTATTCTTTAAGTAGAGCAGCTTGTTCTGATGTGAGACCGGGGATGTAAGATGTCCGACAACCACGAGGGATAGACATTCTGGAACATCTCTTTACAGCCGTGGTGAAGATGTCATAGCATTCTGGTGTTGGTTCTATTGAAAGAACTTCGGAATCCAATAGTTCTGAGAATTCAGACCAATTTGCCTTTTTGAAGTTGTATCTTCTACGGAAAGGTACTTCCTGTGGTCTAACTGCGGCATATATTTGACACATTATTGGTCTATGCTGTGAGTTGGGTATTGGGGAACAGACAGATTTAATGCACTGGTGGCTAATACTGCTACTACTGAATATGAGGTCAGGGTTGAAACCACGCCTCCACCGACCACTGTTGAATGATGCAGGTAGTTTTGCATCATGGATTAGAGAGAGGTGATTTATTTCAGCCCATTCTTGTACTGCAGTCCCATTCTCATCTTCATGGTCATAGCCCCAAACATTGCTATGACTGTTGAAATCACCAATCACGATCTGTATGTCTTTATTATGGAAATTATGTGGTTTGTTGACAGTGAATACAGCACCAGGTGGTTTATAAAAAGACGAAATGGTACAGTTCGTCATTTCTAGAGTGAGAATTTCAATGTCATTTTGTTCCGTGAATGCAGTGGACATTACTTGTACATCTGGACGTACAAAGATTGCACTTCCGTATTGATTATGAGGTCTTTCTATAGCGAGATGCATTCCGTTTATTTTTGGTCTACGCATTTCATAACCTCTGTGTGTTTCCTGTACGCACAGTATATGGCACTGATATTGACTGCATAGGTCTTGTAGCAGTTCTTCCTTGGCTGGTGACATGCCTTCTATGTTAACAGAGATGATTGTTAATTGTGGCCCTGAAAAGGGCTTGGGTAGTAATGTTTCTGGTGTGAAAGGATTAGCCGTCAGGACATTTCGATTCATTCTCTGACGTTGCCCAGGGTACGCCTGATTGCTATTCTTCGCTTGGTCGCTTAACATTGCAATCTTCGAGGAGGCCTTTCATGTACCCCTCTCTGTACTAATAGTGTCATAAAAGAGGAAATCCTATATCTTATATATATATATAAAAATAGACTTGTGTTTTCCTATATTTCACTTTTCAGCCCCACTACCTAGCACAGATCACTGGTCTTTGTGTGTGGAAGTAGCATGGAGTTTCCTGTGGTGCACAACGTTGGCCGAATGTCGATAGCTGTGGGGATGTGGGAGATATGATGGTTAAAAGTGCTCGGATGCAGGGCATTTTCTTATTTCGACCAAAGACGTGATGTCCTTCGTATATGTCACTCTGCTGCCACAACTACACTGGCATAGACCAATCGTGTTTGTGTGTGGTAGTGGTATCGTGTATAATATCGTGTACTGTGGTGGTTAGATGTCGGTAGCTATGGGGGTGTGGGATATATGGTGGTTTGAAAGTGGTCGACCTGCGGCACTTTCATATTCCTACCGGAAACGTATGTGCCATGGTGTACCACTTTTCAGCCAAAACTATCTAGTGTGTGGTAGTAGCGCAGGGTCACCGGTCGATCGCAACGTTGGCCGAATTTCCGTAACTGTGAGAGTGTGGGAGATATGGTGGTTGAAATTGGTCGATCAAGGATATTTTCGTATTTCGACCAAAGACATGTGTGTCCGTGAATTTTACTTTGCTGCCTGAACTACATAGCGCAGATGACTGGCGATTATCTGTAGTAATAGCATCTAGTCTCCCATCGTGCACTATGGTGGTTAGATGTCGGTAGCTGTCAATCCAAATTCATTACAAACACGAAGTCGTGGGTACCAGCTAGTATTATTAAAAAAAAATTCTGTGCTATACTAAAAAAAAGCATAAGATCTCAACAAATTTTTATTTTCCAAGCAACAGCCAAACCTACTTCTTATGAAACTTTCGATGATAGAATATTTCTGTTGTTTGTGGAATTTGGATAAATCATAGTACGTTTGGAAGAGTTTCTAATTAGATTTTACTACTCATACAATTGTATTACGGGTTAAGAACATTGTTCAGATAGATTGTCTGAAAACTGTAAGGGAGAAAATTCTCAGAACATTCATTAGAAAGAACGAGACAACCCTGTTCATTTCCATTATAGCCAGACACTGGCAAAGTAGAACGACCGTAACGGATCATTACGCCACATCATTAGGAATTTGAGCCAATATTGTTGGTGAATCCATTAGTTGCGCCTGCTTAGTAAGCAATAAAATCTCACATCTTTCAAGGAACTGCAATTCTGTAAATCTAGCAGTAACACTACTAGCTTCGTTTTCTTTAGGGTTTTATGGATTGTGGAAGTCATTAGCGCCGGGAGAGGAATGGGAGCAAATAGCAAGAAAGAATCGTGATTTTATTTCTATCTATCGCTATCTGAGTTTGGTTTATAGTCTACTTCACCTGCCTTTCGTTTAGTCAATTTGTATTCCATTTTTTTTTTACTACAGATGCAATAATGCGCATGTACCCCGTAGTCCGCTTAAGGTAAGGGGACCTTTTAATCTCTCTCTCTCTCTCTCTCTCTCTCTCTCTCTCTCTCTCTGTGTGTGTGTGTGTGTGTGTGTGTGTGTGTGTGTATAGTAGTAGGAGGTCATAATTTATAATACTACCTTATGGTTTTCTAACCCTATGCTTTTAGGTGCGAGTTTGTGTTAGATTCTTTCCGAACCCCGTTTTTCTACGTGCTGGATTTTGCCTTTGTGCACATTCCACAGTGCCCTGCTGCCAACTGGCAATTGACCTGGCCAAATCGACTCGCTCGTACCCACTGACTCACGCACTTTGAGCTCGCGGACCGGCGACAAAATTAGACTCGGTTCGCCGTGTGCTGTAGTCCACGCCAATTTGCGAATGTGTACGCCTCTGTCTGGTTTACGGACAATGTAGCCTATTTACAGAGGGAAACAGGGGTAAATGAAATAACTCAGTATCACAGTAACGAAAATTAAGTGTTAGGTCCTCTTTTATCTTATTTGCAGATCGTGGCCGGATTATAAATATCGCAATACTGGAACAAGGCCATATTCTTAAAATGTGAAGGGGTCGTCATACATATCATACAGAAATATAAATTTCTCAGAAATCTGTTTCTGCAATGAGATTTGATGTAGTCGCTCTAGATCAAAAGTTACCAACAGTGGGTCCCATCGTCAGCTTCCGAATTTTTCAGAATGACAGCTGTTTTGTGGCATTATTATTCGTCCACAGTAAGGTCATTAGCTCCGGAATAGCGTTAGTGAGAAGGAATTAGAAAGAAAACGACCGAGGAATTTACGAATTAACAATCCCGGCAATCATCTGGAGTGATTTTGGGAAATGATGCAAAACCAAAATGGCCGAACTGGAAATAGCACTTGCGTCCTTTGAATGACGGGCCCACACCTTAGCGCTCAGCAATTGACGCATTTGACGGACAATCAGAACGCGGCAGTTATTGACTGGTCTGCCTGTTTATGGAACTGACAACTCCGAATATCGAGTTTTCTCAGATTCCCTCTCAAATTGTCTTCTCATAAATATGTTTGATGTATAAGTTTAGCTTGGACCTATTGGTGCTCACTACATCAGCAGATAAGTAGTATTGTCACACCGTACCTTTCAGGTTAAAGTTCATCCTATTTACCAAATCTTCGGTTGAATGACTGTGATCGAACTGTATTGAAGGTTTAAGCCCGGCGTTCTTCATGGTTGTGCAGAATCACTCGGGTCAAAATAGCCCTCCCTTAACCCGACACAACCTTTTAGTCCACGTTATTCTTTTCCGTTGGGAATCTTCTTTTGTTGGCATAAACGTTTTGAAAGTTTGGCGTTACATTTATTCTTCTGAGCGACTAAAGTACAATGCGCAAACATTCTTTCCCCCCTCCTTGTCACTTCATTTTCGTCAGACCAGCGACAGCGCTGAGTTTGTTCGAAAGATTTAAATGCAAAATATAATACTGTCACATCACGCGATACACTTCTGCACTATGATGCTGATTTGCCAGAAACTGACGGTACCAATTTAGGTATCATTCAGTGTGGGGTTTTCATTGTTATGAGCTTAACGCCATTGTATCTTCTCACCAAAGACATCGAGTTTGGTGAGTGAACAATATCATTCGGACGCGCGATGGTTAGATCCTCCGTCCGGCCGTTTACAGATTTTCGTACCTTCGTGAAGTTATTGCAGGCTGATTCCTTCATAAAATCCATGGCCAATTTGCTTCAACTGCTTGCCAAAAACTGCTTTCGATTATAATGCCTTCGTCAATGACAATCCACCAAAGTCCTAGTAAAAAAATTAATCTAGATGATAACCATTTCATTGTAACAAACGAAATAGTAAAAAAATTGCGTGGGTGAGATGTGGGCTAAATAAAACCCAAAAGCTGTATGGCCTACGGCTGACTAATGACAGTGTTATAATTTTTCTCTATATTGAATCTACGAGATTATATTATCAGCATTAGGAGGTACACGTTGATTGAAGAAGAAACTTATCGAGATAGAAAAGACGCATTCTGGGGCGTCCTTCATTCTGATCCTAATCTGGGGCATCTTCCATGATTCAAAGCAACTAATGAATACACTGCTGACCAACGCCGTCATTTTTCATTTTCTCAGAATGGTATTTATAGCGTTGAGGGCCTGCAACCGGTCAATGAGGTTGTACTCGTTAGAGCGTCATTACATTGGTACAATGGGACCAGGTTCAAATCACGGGCCTCGGGAACCAGTCGTCCTGAATGTCGCTTCTAGGCGGTTTCCCGCATTCATCTAGGTGAATGTTGGGACGGTCTCTAATCTCCGCCAAACTGCATATTTCAAAAACAAAAATACACTTATCATACAGAACAAAACTTACAAGATCCACAGACATACGGCAACACGCGACGGAGGGAAAGAAGGGGCAAACAAAAACTCCGTCGAACCGAATAACACGCAAGGAAGCCATGCGTTAACACATAGTCCTACTGCTAATTCAATACAGGAACTGATTTGTGCTAATTGTCACGTGTGATTCACTAACGTCGGTGATCAAGGCAAGTTATATAAGATGAGTACTTGCAGTGGAATGGAGTTTGAGGAGTGGAATAGGAATAAAAAGAATAGACAAAGTGAGAAATGCGAGAGTCATAGCAATTTGCAGACAAAAAACGAGCGTTATAATGTTTTGAAGAACTCCTTTTGAAGAACTCATTTTGAAGGACACCTTGAAAGATATGAAACTTGAATCGAAAAAAGGCAGAAGTATACAAAGGGACAAATGGTTCAAAGGATTTAAGGAGAGTATCGAGAAAAAGTGTATTGGGGTATAGTGAAAAAAGAGAATTGGTGGAAGTATAGGAAAAAGTAGGAGAGGCAAAACTGATTGAAAATCGTCCAAGAAAGTGATGGTGTGCACACTATGACCTGGTGATAGAATTTCAATTAGCAACACAATTCGCCTGTGTCGCGAGCAATCATCTTAGTTAAGCAAGGGGGATACGAAATCGGATTTAGGGTGAAAAAAAAAATCGATTTTCGTTTTATTGGCTTATTATGTTCCGCCAAGTTTCCTCTTTAAAATGACGTATCATACATGGCTCTGCTAGAATTATAACTATTTTATTTTTATGGATTTCTGAGATCAGGTATTGCGCTTTTGTTATACACTTCTCTCATGCCTGACCATAAACAGTATATTCATGTGACATGAATTCAAATATCCAGCTTTCCAATTACATAATATAATCAAGAAATTAGTGAAAAAGCAAGACAGGTGCAGAGGAGTGTCAAAAGAAGATGATTATGAAGATTGTGAACGGAGTATTAACTATGGATATTCTTTCTCCGTTTCCCGTAAGTTTAGTTTTTATTTCTTCTAGGAACATTACCTCAGGTACTGGTGAACCTAGAAGTCTGAAATTTTTATGACATAGTCACATGGGTTTCCTTTACATTCTGAAACAATGATTTTTTAATTACTTAATTTACAACAGATTTAGAGGTGATAATCCAGTGAAAAGTGATGGAAAAAATTTACTTTAAGTTAAGTATGAAATATTTCTGTAAGTAAATACTTTGACAAAAAACTGTTGTTTCAGTACATATCAATGCACATACATAAAAATTTTGTGTCTCTAGCTCCAGCAGTTTGTGAGAAAATGTTCTCTATAGTAGGCATAATTTAACATTGCGGGGATAGGCGATTCCGTATTTAATAGGGAACTACATCCTTGTGTGCAATTTGAACCGCGTTATTGCTCTAGCATACTTCCCGTACATTTAGCGAGATTGTGCCAAAGGTGAATGCCAGCTAGAATCTTGGGATTTGAAATCTCCAGCCTGTCGATATGCAGCGAGACATCTTACTACTGAGCCACTACTTTCCCCACTTTCACTTGAGTCGAATGTGGCTGTGTGGTGACAGTGCCCTCTCTGTAATCTGTTTGGATTGCGCCCCATTTGGCTGCCAGATCACGATTCGCCAGCCTCCGTATACGGGAGTCCATCCGTCGCTTGTTCTGCCACGTGGTCCGCTCGCATACCTGCCCGACACGGGAAGTATGGGACGTTCGCCTCTACTGCTAGATCATCTTCACCTAACTAGCGATGGATTGTAACAAGTTTCAGGTGACATCTCGGCTTTGCTGTGATTATTTCCGACAAAAATTAGTAATTGCTCTTCATTAACTCCGTTGAGCTATTTTGTTGGCTTGGTGGTTAACGTGCGTGGTTATGTCGTCTGCATCATATCTCTTCGGAGCTCCACCAATTCTTTGCTTAATTCATATGATACTCATTGGCTCGGATACCTTATAAAACTGTAAATCCCTTTTGTGTGTTATAGAATTACTGGTTTAGGTTTTGTGACCATGAAGGAGGTTGATATGGCGGCAAATTAAAATTTTTTCACTAAGGATATCAAATTGCCATTCGGATTATTCCGGTCAGATATATCTTAAACATTAGCAACTCCCTGGAAAAATTTTTATATTTCGATTTTATATCCAGGCCTTATTTTTTTGTAGTTTTACGCCTCGTCAGTGTCGACATTATTAGAGGCGGTAAATGTCAGGGGACAAGGAATATGAAAGAATACGGCCATGGCCTTTTGAAGGAACCATTCAGGCTTTCGTCTGGAGTGACTTCGGGAAATATGGATGGCCGGACGCGGATTCGGTCCTCCCGAATGCGAGGCCAGAGCGTTATCGCTCACTCACCACGCTCGAGTCAGCAAAAACAGTTGTACGTATTAATTTGAAAGTCCTCGTTGGCCAAGTATCAGATTGAGACCTGAGTTGTAGTCACTGGTTCGATTCCCATTACTGCTGGATTTTTTTTGTTTTCTTTTTTTTTGTTTAACGTAACGGAAAACTTACAACTGCCATAAGTACAGTTGACTACATAGTATAATTTTCTGATGTTATACAAACAGACCTATTCTCTCCTTATATATAGTTAATTTCATCATACAAAATTTTATACACGGCCACAAGAAATATGTAGCAACTTACACACATTTTTCCTTAACAGCATTTAACAATACAAATAAGGCAAAAAAATAAAATAAAATGAGAATACGAAATGGTTAAGAAAGATGGAGAGCATCATCTAATTTGAGAAACGTAGCATCAAGATAATGGAAAATTGCGTTTCAATTGGGGGGGGGGGGGTGCATTGCAAGTTATCATTAAATAAGAATGTACCAAGTTTTGAATTATTTAACGAAACTTGTGTAGGCCTACATTGTGTTGTTGCTGGCTACAAGTATAATTACGTTTGTGGGTAAGGATATTTTAAAGCTAACGAGCTTTCTTGTCCTTTTATCTTTGTGAGATCTGATTTGTTTGAATGAAAAAACTGTGTGAATAATGTTTAAAAAGTCACAAAGCAGTACAGAGAAGTTGGGGACTTCCCGCGGTAGAATCGGGATCTGGATATCGTGGTGTTTTTGATATTGCAGTTGTAAAATCATGGCTTTGCTGGTATAATTGGTTGGACAGTTGCGTATTGGGAGCTTTATAAGGAATTTTTATAGGCCTTCAAACAGACGTTCGCCTGTTTTCAGCTTGTTGTTTTTTGTAGCTAAGTTCGCTGTGATCATGCCGCGACTTCGGCAGGCAGGAACTTGAACTGTTTGAGTGGGTATGTCATGAATGACACACACACAATGCGCAACAGGTCTGCATTTTGAAAACGCTTCGTTTACGCCACACGAGGTAGTTTTTTTATTTCTTCTTCTAGGCAGTTACATGTACGCTTCAAGCGTCTATTCTGTGCTGCGTAAAAGCGGTGAGGGTATCAGTTGTTACATTGTGGCGATACGCACCACTGGCGGGGTTGAAATGACTCACGGTTTAATATCTCTGGCCCGCAGCTCAAGGTTTAAAAACTATATCCTTGGCTGAGACACGTAATGCGTTCTGTGTTCATATCAAAGTCCATAGGCGTCTTCTGAGAATAAGTCTGGCTATTCTAGTGTGCACATATGCCTGCCAGACTTGGACCTTAAACAGTCGCATGTAGCAAAAGCTGAAACCTGCCCAGCGAAGTATGGAAAGAAGAGACAGGAAAAGGGCCATTTACATTCGTTTTATAACCAAAGTGACAGACGTCTTAGAAAGAATCACTACCCAAAAATGGCAATGGGCTGGTCATAATGCTTGAAAAAGTGACGACAGATGGACTATAGCAGTTCTGGATTGGACACCAAGGAACCTGTAAAGAGCAAGAGGAAAGCCCCCGGATCGTTGGGATAAGGACATACGACGAGTAACAGGCGTGAACTGGAAGAGAGTAGCTTAAGAGCGATCAGCCAGGAAGGAAATTGAACAAAATTATATAGCATTAAATTATATAATATAGCTCATCTAGCTTAAAGAGGTTGCATCCTGAAACAAGCATTGATAAAGCTGTAAAAATAAATAAATAATAATAATAATAAATTCTAGTGTGTCACCCCGTTCCACTTCTTTCATTTGTCTCTCTGTGTGGTAGTTGTGAAGAATACTAACATGTCTAAACCGACATCTTTGGAAACCATATTAGTTACTAAATTCGTATGGTCTAACAGTCTGTCGTTCATTTTATCTTTGTATGGCTGAACCTGCAGTTTTGAAGTGGAATCCGAACGTCTTGCCGGATTCATATGAAGAAAGGAGAGCCGATGAAAATTATTGGCCCCATTACTATTCGAACCATGGATTAAAATTTTCAGGCAAACATCTCTACCACTGAACTATCAGACGGCATCGATCGTATAGAGCATGATGGTAGAACGGTTACCTTTTGGGTCTGGTATTCAACAGTACCAGGGTTCGATTTCCGATCTGGCCATCCAGATAGCGGTTATTCCATGTTTCTACAAAAATCACTTGAATGACGGCATGCTTCGTACATGTAGATGGTTTTTCGTTAGCTCTCTGTTGACAATCCTTCCAAGGCTTTATTTATCTTGCTGTAAAATCGAAGTAAAAAATCTAAACTGAAAATAAATAACTTGCTTGTTGGCTATTTCCCGCAATTGTATCATAAATATTTTTCAATTAAACATACCGATAGTGGTGGGTGAGCAGATTTCGGTTTTCTATAGCTCCCAGAAATCACTCCACACGAAAGACTAGAGCCGCTACAGAGTTGTTAGAAAATCTGGACTTACAAACTTTGTATGCCGTGTTGATTGTTTTAGGACAATACATTGATATATCCTCTAGCATTTTTCCATACGCTAAATAAATTAACTGGTCCTTTAGATGCAAATAGCAGAGAAATTTATGAGAGAAATATTGACAGTTTGTTTACATATGTTAATTACTCCGGTGGATATGCTTTATTACAAAGCGTGTGTCAAGCCGGTTTTAGAGCGACGGATAACGGTCTTCGTGGCTCAAAGGTAGGTACCAGACAGATGCCACGGAGTTGCGTGTCATTCATTTCCTTTGCTCCAACACCGGTCGGCTCCAGGAACTCGTCGCTTGCTCAAAGATGGTAAGTGAAATAAAATTTTGCTGCTAAATGCAAGGTTTGCGGTATGATTTTGGCAGTTGCCAAAAGAATTTGAAAGGGCTCCGAAGTCACTGGATATGAGTATTCCTTCTAACCGCGACAGTGTCCTAGCGTAAAAGATGCCACAAAGTTATTGTAACGGATTGCGCTACTAGAGTTACACATACAGAATGCCAAAATCCAAGTTTAATCGGCCGAGGAGAATTTTCTAACACCTGTTCTAAATTTTCTGCGTCTTTAAAGTAATTTGTTTCACTTGTAGTCAGCGAATTCAATTTCAAGAAATTTTTGGTTGTGATCTGTTTTCAGAACGTGCTACAGGCTAACAAGTTCTAGCGTGTATGTAGCAGAGAACTTTCCGTCAGCATGAAACAGTGTTAATTCAGTATCAAAATACCGAGCAGTTCTTCAGGAATATGAAGTACTAGCTGTTACCCGCGACTTCGTACGCGTGGACTTGGAGTTTCAATTCCAGAATTGGATATAGAAAACTGTTAGTAACGTAAGATTTGTCCCAAACAACACCGAGTCGACATAATATGATGGAAACCAATCATTATATCATCCTATCATCTAATCTGTCTCATGAAGAGAATCAATTTACAACATATTTAAAAACAGAAAAGTAAGCGAAGGTACGGGGATGTGTGTGTGTGTGAGTGTGGGGGGGGGGGGGGGGGTTAACTGATGGCAGCTTTTATTTCAGCTTGGTTTTTTCTTCTTTATTCAACCATGAGCATCTGAATCTTATAATCTAATAGCAGCACATTGTCTTCTAGACCCTGCCAGTTTACGTCGTAAGGCATGTCAAAAAAGGAAGACAAATTGGTGCCAGAAACTTTTATACAGACACAAAATGAATAGTACAGTGCAGAGCAAATTGACTTCTATACTAAATAATAAGTTTTGTTTCTTATCGAAATTTATTAATAAATCAAACACTAACAGATTGCGTAACTGAGGCAACCAACGTACATTACAGACTAACAACACGAATCCGACTGTCTTTCATCATTCGATAAGTTATTAAAATTTCGTGACTAAAACTGTTATTCATGCCGAAAAAATGTCCTGTGTCCTTCCTACACTATTCATTGTTAAATTCCATCAATATTGATATAGCCATTTAGTCGTCAAAACGTAACAAAAAGACAGAAACTTACTTCCACATTTATAATATAATAGCTTGGTACCCCACAACTTCGTTCGTGATTGTAAAGTATTCATATTGACAGCTGTAGACATCTAACCACCATAGTGCACGATGGGAGACTCGATACTATTACCACACACAAATACCAGTCTTCTGCGCTATGTAGTTCCGGCAGCAAAGTAAAATTTACGGATACACACAAGTCTTTGGATGAAATACGAAAATATTCATGATCGACCAATTTCGAACACCATATCTCACACACTCCCACAGTTACCGAATTTCGGCCAACGTTA
>CM061920.1:376160663-376183487 GCA_031002005.1 Vandiemenella viatica
AATAAATAAAGAACATTAGTGATAGGCAAGACCAGGCCAACCAACAAAATCGGCTGTTGTAGAACACATTTTGCAAGGTATTGTGGAAGAAAAGAAAGGTATTGGAAAAACCAGAAGGTTATTTTCCGTTGATAGTTCAGGAAGTGGTATCTCGTAATTTAGACTATAACACAATGATAACTTGTGTGTTTTTTTATTTTTAATGTCTCTTAACAGCGATGTCTTTATAGACGGGAAATGATGGGGGGGCAAGGAATGGGAAGGAATTCAGCCACGGCCTTTGAAGGAAGCATCCAGGCGTTTTCATGGAGTGACTTGGGAAACCATGGAAAACCCAAATCTGGATACCCGGGCGGGCCAGAACGCTAACCGTTACACCACCAACCTCGGTGGTGACATTTATATCAGTTCAAATCTAATATCTTATTTAGTAGCAAGACAGAAGCAATTATGAATAAGCATGAAAACGCCAATGTCTCAGATGGTGGGTGTAAAAATGGAGGTAGTTAGAGATATCGTTAATTTGTTGTGATCTAAAAATACTGAAGCGCATAAATGGGCGGTCAATATACCGGGTGTTCCGGTTGCAGCTGTCATAGTGGGAGACATGAGTCACACAGTCGCTTATTGTTATCCTGCGATAATTCGGGTGTGGCGCAGCTGTGCTCATTCAATTACGAACCCGCATCATGCAGCTGCGAGGGGAGCGATAATTGATGGCTTCCGGGTGTGGTGCAGCTGTGCTCATTCAATTACGAACCCGCAATCGTGCAGCTGCGAGGGGAGCGATAATTGATGGCTTCCGGGTGTGTGGCATTCAATTACGGACCCGCATCCTGCAGCTGCGTGGGGAGCGATAATTGATGGCTTCCGGAGGGGAGCGATAATTGATGGCTTCCGGAGGGGAGCGATAATTCGGGTGTGGCGCATTCAATTACGGACCCGCATTCAATTAAACTCCCCTAGTTCCTCGGCTCCCCTCCGCTCCAAACTGTCTGCAAAGACAGGTCCATAAGAATACATGGGGAAAAACTGTCCGCTGACCGCTGTACATAAGGAAATAATAAGATCAATCTGAGGTTACAGATGTGAGACCCCCTCCCCGCAATTCAATTAGCATTAATTAAAATCAATTAAGGCTCCCCGCCATGGGGGAAAAAGTGGGCTCACTCCATCCTCCATAAGAATACATGGGGAAAAAACTGTCCGCTGACCGCTGTACATAAGGAAATAATAAGATCAATCTGAGGTTACAGATGTGAGACCCCCTCCCCGCAATTCAATTAGCATTAATTAAAATCAATTAAGGCTCCCCGCAATTCAATTAAAATCAATTAAAATTGATTAAAATCAATTAAAATCAATTAGCGTTAATTAAAATTAATTAAAATTAATTAGTCTCAATTAAAATCAATTAAAATTAATTAAAATTAATTAAAATCAATTAAAATCAATTAAGGACCCCACGCAATTCAATTAAAATCAATTAAAATCAATTAGCCTTAATGCGCATGCTAATTAACGTTCCCTTTGATGGCGCCGACGCCCCTTTTATCACTACTCCTACGAATAGTTTGAGGATGTCCAAAAGTTGTGTTAGTGAAAATGCAGTCGCAAATCCAGCGTGAAGATACCTATTTAAGGAGTGCAATGTCTGCAACTACGTAATTACAGGCAGTTCTCTACTTTATTACCACCGGATGTTGTTTAAAGGCACTCAGACCTCGTATTTATAAATGAAAATCAGCTATTTCCTAATTCATCACAGTGTGAAGGAATATATGAAACATTAAAGGAATTGAAGTAATGTTTCATAGAGATGCATCCAGTAAACTGAATCATTTTACTGAAGGAGTGTAAACTGTTTCAGTACCTGCGCCTAAATTTTTGGACTACTTTTTTAACTTCTGCGAGTAGATAAATCTAAAAAACATTTTTATCGCTTTAGGTAGTACTTCTAATAAAAAAAAGGAATAATATTTTAATGTATAGTCTGGATGTTATTGTAATTAAATAATTAATAAAATTGTGCACTAAGCAGATATTTTTAATTTTCAATTTATTTATCACCAAATCGAGGTATGTTTATTGTATTTTCCAAATCAATGCGTGCAGATTGCATCCTTTGTTTGTTTTTATAGTTGGGGACTTAATATTCTACAAGCATTCATGTTCTACATATTTAGAAGCAAATTTTAAAATAATTTCTTCCTTCCAGCGAAACGACATTTTTGCGGCAGCTAATGAACTCGATTCAAACAATACGTTCAGAGTTGTTTAGCCAATGAGCGAGTGGCAGTGCCGCGTGGTGGGGGGTGCTACTCGCCCGGTTTAATAGAACGAAACGGATCGACTCGACTAAACCACTCGACTAAACTACTCGACTAAATTTCATTGTTCACACACGTTTAGTTACTAAATCACTCGCCACTCGACTAAATTACTCGCCCAGTGCGAACGAGCCTTAACTCCGCCTCTTGTGCTTGAAGACGACATAGAACATAAAATTCCCCGAATTTTAGTACTATGTTCCCTGTGATTGGCTGACCATCTGACGTCATGTGAATCTGTAGCTTCTCTTCGCCACGTTAAGTTTCGGCAATCTTCGAGAGCCGATGCCTCCTTCGGGAGGAAGGAATCCTGTTTACGGCCGGCCCGACAGAAACCCCTAATCCTCTTACCATTCTGCCAACAAGGCGCCAGCCCGTCTGCCCTTCACTGAAGCGTAAAATCCTTGCCTCTCACCCTTTCATGCGCATCTTTCGAACATACAGTGGACATCCCAAGAAATGGAAAAATATTCTAATCCTTTACTTTATATACAATAAAAAGTGATATGTAACAGGGAGCTTAGCGAATCGTTACAACTGTAAAACGAGAAACGAAAAAGAGCAATTGCCGTCTACGCCACATTTAACTAAAAATGTAGAAGGACGATAATTAATTGAGATCGAATCAAAAATCAAAAGCATCTCTGTACTAAGAGTGTCATTAAAGAGGAAATCTTATATATTATATATATATATATCACTTTTCAGCCACCACTACCTAGCACAGATCACTGGTCTTTGAGTGTGGAAGTAGCATGGAGTTTCCTGTCGTGCACAACGTTGGCCGAATGTCGATAGTTGTGGGGATGTGGGTGAAATGATGGTTAAAAGTGCTCGATGCAGGGCATTTTCTTATTTCGACCAAAGACGTGTGTCTCCGTATATGTCACTCTGCTGCCACAACTACATGGCATAGACCAATCGTGTTTGTGTGTGGTAGTGGTATCGTGTCTCCTATCGTGTACTATGGTGGTTAGATGTCAGTAGCTATGGGGATGTGGGAGATATGGTGGTTGAAAGTGGTCGACCTGCGGCACTTTCATATTTCTACCGAAAACGTATGTCTCAGGGTGTACCACTTTTCAGCCAAAACTATCCAGCGCAGATCACTGGTGTTTGTGTGTGGTAGTAGCACAGGGTCACCGGTTGATCACAACGTTGGCCGAATTTCGGTAACTGTGAGAGTGTGGGAGATATGGTGGTTGAAATTGGTCGAACAAGGATATTTTCGTATTTCGACCAAAGACATGTGTGTCCGTATATTTTACTTTTCTGCCTGAACTACTTAGCGCAGATGACTGGCGATTGTGTGTGGTAATAGCATCGAGTCTCCCATTGTGCACTATGGTGGTTAGATGTCGGTAGCTGTCAATCCAAATTCTTTACAAACACGAAGTCGTGGGTACCAGCTAGTATTATTAAAAAAAAAAAATCTATGCTATACTGAAAGAAGGTCTAAGATCTCAACAAATTTTTATTTTCCAAGCAACAGCCAAACCTGCTTATTATGAAACTTTCGATGATAGAATATTTCTGTTGTTTGTGGAATTTGGATAAATCATAGTACGTTTGGAAGAGTTTCTAATTAGATTTTACTACTCATACAATTGTATTACGGGTTAAGAACATTGTTCAGATAGGTTCTCTCAAAACTGTAAGGGAGAAAATTCTCAGAACATTCATTAGAAAGAACGAGACCAACCCTGTTCATTGCCATTATAGCCGGACACTGGCAAAGTAGAACGACCGTAACGGATCATTACGCCACATCATTAGGAATTTGAGCCAATATTGTTGGCGAATCCATTAGTTGCGCCTGCTTAGTAAACAATAATCTCACATCTTTCAAGGAATTGCAGTTGTTTTCAGTTTCCAGTTTGATATCTCTTCACAAGATGACCGCGAACGCTGTAAATCTAGCAGTAATACTACAAGCTTCGTTTTTCTTTAGGGTTTTATGGATTGTGGAAGTCATTAGCGCCGGGAGAGGAATGGTAGTAAAGAGCAAGAAAGAATTGTGATTTTATTTCTATCTATCGCTATCTGAGTTTAGTTTATAGTCTACTTCACCCGCCCTTCTTTTAGTCAATTTGTATTCCATTTTTTCTTTACTACAGATGCAATAATGCGCATGTACCCCGTAGTCTGCTTAAGGTAAGGGGACTTTTTAATCTCTCTCTCTCTCTCTCTCTCTCTCTCTCTCTGTGTGTGTGTGTGTGTGTAGTAGGAGGTCATAATTTATATTACTACCTTATTTTTTTCTAACCCTATGCTTTTAGGTGCGAGTTTGTTTTAGATTCTTTCCGCACCCCGTTTTTCTACGTGCTGGATTTTGCCTTTGTGCACATTCCACAGTGCCCTGCTGCCAACTGGCAATTGACCTGGCCAAATCGACTCGCTCGTACCCACTGACTCACGCACTTTGAGCTCGCGGACCGGCGACAAAATTAGACTCGGTTCGCCGTGTGCTGTAGTCCACGCCAATTTGCGAATGTGTACGCCTCTGTCTGGTTTGCGGACAATGCATCCTATTTACAGAGGGAAACAGGGGTAAATGAAATAACTCAGTATCACAGTAACGAAAATTAAGTGTTAGGCCCTCTTTTATATTATTTGCAGATCGTGGCCGGATTATAAATACCGCAATACTGGAAAAAGGCCATATTCTTAAAATGTGAAGGGGTCGTCATACATATCATACAGAAATATAATTTTCTCAGAAATCTGTTTCTGCAATGAGATTTGATGTAGTCGCTCTAGATCAAAAGTTACGAACAGTGGGTTCCATCGTCAGCTGCCGAATATTTCAGAATGACAGCTGTTTTGTGGCATTATGATTCGTCCACAGTAAGGTCATTAGCGCCGGAATAGCTTTAGTGAGAAGGAATTAAAAAGAAAACGACGGAGGAATTTACGAATTAACAATCCCGGAAATTATCTGGAGTGATTTTGGGAAATGATGCAAAACCAAAATTCAGATGGCCGAACTGGAAATAGCACATGCGTCCTTTGAATGACGGGCCTACACCTTAGCGCTCAGCAATTGACGCATTTGACGGACAGTTAGAACGCAGTGCAGGTATTGTCTGGTCTGCCTGTTTATGGAACTGATAACTCCCAATATCGAGTTTTCTCAGATTCCCTCTCAAATTGTCTTTCATAAGTATGATTGATATATAAGTTTAGCTTGAACCTATTGGTGTTCACTATATCAGCAGATAAGTAGTACCGTCACACCGTACCTTTCAGGTTAAAGTTCATCCTATTTACCAAATATTCGGTTGAATGGCTGTGATCGAACTGGATTGAAGGTTTAAGCCCGGCGTTCTTTCTGGTTGTACAGAATCACTCGGGTCAAAATAGCCCTCCCTTAACCCGATACAACCTTTTAGTCCACGTTATTCTTTTCCGTTGGGAATATCCTTTTGTATGGCATAAACATTTTGAAAGTTTGGCGTTACATTTATTCTTCTGAGCGACTAAAGTACAATGCGCAAGCATTCTTTCCCCCCTCCTCCCCCTCCTTGTCACTTCATTTTCGTCAGACCAGCGACAGCGCTGAGTTTGTTCGAAAGATTTAAATGCAAGATGCAGTGACAAAATATAATACTGTCACATCACGCGATACATTTCTGCACTATGATGCTGATTTGCCAGAAACTGACGGTACCAATTTAGGTATCATTCAGTGTGGGGTTTTCAGTTATGAGCTTAACGCCATTGTATCTGTCAGCTGCTTATGACACTGTTTGGCGAGAAGGACTTCCGAAATTTTTGAGTATTATCCCATGTCGAAAACTTACAGAACTACTTAACAACATGTTGAGCAATAGATACTTTCAGATATACTCTGATAATGACAGAAGCAGAATATTTATACTAAACTAGCTGACCCGGCAAACGTTGTTTTGCCATATAAATAACTTTCAAGTAATTTCTAGTGTAGACAAAAATTAGCTTACTTACTGTAAGTATGTATGTATGTAAGAATGTGTATATTGTATATATGTAAGAATGTGGTATATGCGTGAAATAGGCATGGAGCGCTGTGAACGATGAGGGAATATAAAAATAACAAAAGGCAAACATTATTTTTAAGTTATTATAATTTATTCCTTAAAATTATATATCATTAATTAATCAATTACGACAGTAACACTAACAAACAATATCAATCTCTTAATTCTATAGCGTGAACAATATTTTTTGTTAGTCCATCTTTAGCTAACACAAACAAACTGGATGGTTTACCCACTCGAGAGCATGCCTAATTGTCCGTGTGAAAAACATGGTGTTCTCAAATCTAAGCCACAAATAGACATCGTTTGACCTTGGGATTTGTTGATAGTGATTGCAAATGCCAATCTAATCGGAAACTGAATACGTTTGAATTGAAATGGCACATCTGTAGGTATAATAGGAATCCGTGGTATTAATATATTTTCACCTCGGAACTTGCCATTTAAACGTTTATCATTAATTTTTGAATGACTAATCGCGTACCGTTGCACAGCCGGGGCGGGTTCAAATTACGAAGCAAGATAATCGGAGATCCAACCTTTAATTGCAAATTATGCGGTGGCATGCCTGGCAAATCCAGTGAGTTCAAAAACTCTGTGGGAAAATTTACTGCTTCGCTGTCGTCGCAAACTGTATCAATAGATTTATATGATACCAAGTTCCCTGGCAACAACATTTGTATCTTGAGATTTAAATTGTCAACGTCTACATTTTTTGCCGCTAAAATTGCTCTTTCTGCAAGCCCCTTTGCGTTTTCTTGGCATTGCTCACTGTACAAAACACACATAAATAGAATTAATGAAATTAGACATCTGGCGGGGATAACTAATTAAATGACGATTGATCAGTTATCGACCGGAGATTGATGGAATCGACTAAATATCCATAAAAATACTAACATTCAAAGAGCAAATGAATACTTACGTGGCCCAAAGACATTAATCGCAGTTAAAAAAAAAAATTAAAAAAATGCAAAACTAAAAATGAATATTTTAACCTGCTCTGAATACCTGAAATTTTTTTTTTTTTTTTTTTTTAAAAAAATAAAAAAAAGAATTTAATTTGCTCTTTGAATATTGATTTTGTTTTGAGGATATATTGGTTTCATCAATTAATTCTGCTTTAAAACAGAAACTTACGTATGTTAATGTTGGTTTCTTTATCTTTGGAAACAGTTGAATGCCTTAAAAAATAAGGGTTGATCGTAGAAGGGTGAAAATTTAGGATTGTATGTATTTTTGTATGTTGTATCATAAAAAAATAAAAAATAAAAATTTTGTCTAAAAAAAAAATTAGGGGTGGACTTCCCTTAACATTTAGGGGGATGAAAAATAAATGTTGGCCGATTCTCAGACCTACTCAATATGCTCACAAAATTTCATAAGAATCGGTCAAGCCGTTTCGGAGGAGTATGGGAACGAAAATTGTGACACGAGAATTTTATATATAAGATAAGATGATGGTTTACCCCAAGGATCTGTTTTAGCGCCCCTCCTATTCAATTTGTATACTCATGATTTACCAGAAACATCTTCAAGAAAATTTACTTATGCTGATGACATTTGTTTGGTGAACCAGAACCCCAACTTTTCTGATGCAGAAACAACTTTATCAGCTGATCTGGAAAAGTTAGATGACTACTTCAAGAAATGGTGCCTCCATCTAAATCCTCAGAAAACAGTTATTTCAACATTTCATTTACGCAACAGACAAGCACACTATAAACCAGAAGTTAAATTGAGAGACCAACTCTTGCCTTTTTGCGGCACATCAAAATATCTGGGTATAACACTGGACAGAACTCTAACTTTCAAACAGCATCTCTCAAACGTGGCTGCCAAAGTCAAAACGAGAAATAATATTCTCCATAAGCTTGCAGGTACTTCATGGGGAGCCAGTGCTCACATTCTAAGATCCACAGCCTTAGCTCTGTCATACTCTGTTGCTGAATATTGCTACCCATGCTGGATCAATAGTGCCCATACAAAGAAGATAGATGTGCAACTCAATCAGGCAATGAGGATAATTACGGGATGTATTCACAGTACGAACACCATATGGCTTCCAGTGCTATGCAACATCTCACCCCCAGCACTAAGAAGATCAGAAGCTCTCTTAAAAATATGGAAAAATATCCTGAAGAACCCTCAGCTGCCTATACATCAAGACATGATTCAAACAAAACATCAACGCTTGGAATCAAGAAAACCACCATGGCGCACAGCAATCAACCTTACAGAGTCCTCTTTCAACACCAATAAGCTGTGGACAACTCAATGGGAGCAATCATCAGTAGCCAATAAAAATCTAGTTGAGGACCCCTCAATAAGGTTACAAGGTTTCGATCTCCCCAGGCGGCAGTGGAGAAACATCAATCGGATTCGAACAGGACAAGGCAGATGCGGCTACTTATTACACAAATGGGGCTGGGTAGATTCTGCAAATTGTGACTGTGGAGTCACCTTACAGACAATAAATCACATCATTTCTGACTGTCTTCTTCGGGCCTACAAGGGAACAATGGCGGAAATCCATGATGCGTCGATCAGTGCAGTTGACTGGATTAAAACATTAGATCTCGAGATATGAAATTGTACAAGCTTGTGATATGTACATTTCCTATTGTGTACCTCATAAATAATCATACGATAAATAAATAAATAACCAAAGACATCGAGTTTGGTGAGTGAACAATATCATTCGGACGCGCGATGGTTAGATCCTCCGTCCGGCCGTTTACAGATTTTCGTACCTTCGTGAAGTTATTGCAGGCTGATTCCTTCATAAAATCCATGGCCAATTTGCTTCAACTGCTTGCCAAAAACTGCTTTCGATTATAATGCCTTCGTCAATGACAATCCACCAAAGTCCTGGTAAAAAAAATTAATCTAGATGATAACCATTTCATTGTAACAAACGAAATAGTAAAAAAATTGCGTAGGTGGGATGTGGGCTAAATAAAACCCAAAAGCTGTATGGCCTACTAGATGTTTATTAATACCCGGCATGATATACGGCTGACCAACTTTTCTCTATGTTGAATCTACGTGATTATATTATCAGCATTAGGAGGTACATGTTGATTGTGATTGAAGAAGAAACTTATCGAGATAGAAAAGACTTCCATTCTGATCCTAATCTGGGGCATCTTCCATGATTCAAATCAACTAATAAATACACTGCTGACCTGACCTAGCACGCCGTCATTTTTCAGGTTCTCAGAATGGTATTTATAGCGTTCCTAGCAACCGGTCAATGAGGTTGTACTCGTTAGAGCGTCATCAACTCATCACATTGGTACAATGGGACCAGGTTCAAATCACGGGCCTCGGGAACCAGTCGTCCTGAATGTCGCTTCTAGGCGGTTTCCCGCATTCATCTAGGTGAATGTTGGAACGGTCCCTAATCTCCGCCAAACTGCACATTTCAAAAACAGAAATACACTTATCATACAGAACAAAACTTACAAGATCCACAGACATACGGCAACACTTGTTCCGGCGACGGAGGGAAAGAAGGGGCAAACAAAAACTCCGTCGAACCGAATAACACGCAAGGATCTCCTGGTACTAAAAGCCATGCGTTAACACATAGTCCTACTGCTAATTCAATACAGGAACTGATTTGTGCTAATTGTCACGTGTGATTCACTAACGTCGGTGATCAAGGCAAGTTATAAAAGAAGAATGAGTACTTGCAGTGGAATGGAGTTTGAGGAGTGGAATAGGAATAAAAAGAATAGGCAAAGTGAGAAATGCGAGAGTCATAGCAATTTGCAGACAAAAAATGAGCCTTATTATGTTTTGAAGAATTGGAGGATACCTTGAAAGATATGAGACTTGAAACGAAAAAAGGCAGAAGTATACAAAGGGACAAATGGTTCAAAGGATTTAAGGAGAGTATCGAGTATAGTGAAAAAAAGAGAATTGGTGGAAGTATAGGAAAAAGTAGGAGAGGCTTCTGTTCCAGGCAGAACAAAACAATGATTGAAAATCGTCCAAGAAAGTGATGGTGATAGAATTTCAATTAGCAACACAATCCGCCTGTGTCGCGAGCAATCATCTTAGTTAAAGAAGGGGGATACGAAATCGGATTTAGGGTGAAAAAAATCGATTTTCGTTTTATTGGCTTATTACATTCCGCCAAGTTTCCTCTTTAAAATGACGTATCATATATGGCTCTGCTAGAATTATAACTATTTTATTTTTATGGATTTCTGAGATCAGGTATTGCGATTTTGTTATACACTTCTCTCATGCCTGACCATAAACAGTATATATCATGTGACATGAATTCAATTATCCAGCTTTCCAATTACATAATATAATCAAGACATTAGTGAAAAAAGCAAGACAGGTGCAGCTGATTGTCAAAAGAAGATCATTATGAAGATTTTGAACCGAGTATTAACTATGAATCAGAAATGTTTTAATCTTCTTTTTCCGTTTCCCGTAAGTTTAGTTTTTACTTCTTCTAGGAACATTATCTCAGGTACTGGTGGACCTAGAAGTCTGAAATTTTTATGACATAGTCACATGGGCTTCCTTTACATACTGAAACAATGATTTTTTAATTACTTAATTTACAACAGATTTAGAGGTGATAATCCAGTGAAAAGTGATGGAAAAAATTTACTTTAAGGTAAATATGAAATATCTGTAAGTAAATACTTTGACAAAAAACTGTTGTTTCAGTACTGCTACAACATATCAATGCACATACAGTAAAAATTTTGTGTCTCTAGCTCCAGCAGTTTGTGAGAAAATGTTCTCTATAGTAGGCATAATTTAACATTGCGGGGATAGGCGATTCCGTATTTAATAGGGAACTACATCCTTGTGTGCTATTTGAACCGCGTTATTGCTCTAGCATACTTCCCGTACATTTAGCGAGATTATGCCAAAGGTGAATGCCAGCTAGAATCCTGGGATTTGAAATCTCCAGCCTGTCGATATGCAGCGAGACATCTTACTACTGAGCCACTACTTTCCTCACTTTCACTTGAGTCGAATGTGGCTGTGTGGTGACAGTGCCCTCTCTGTAATTGGATTGCGCCCCATTTGGCTGCCAGATCACGATTCGCCAGCCTCCGTATAGGGAGTCCATCCGTCGCTTGTTCTGCCACGTGGTCCGCTCGCATACCTGCCCGACACGGGAAGTATGGGACGTTCGCCTCTACTGCTAGATCATCTTCACCTAACTAGCGATGGATTGTAACAAGTTTCAGGTGACATCTCGGCTTTGCTGTGATTATTTCCGACAAAAATTAGTAATTACTCTTCCTTAACTCCGTTGAGCTATTTTGTTTGCTTGGTGGTTTACGTGCGTGGTTATGTCGTCTGCATCATATCTCTTCGGAGTAATTTGGGGCTGACAAATGATCTGCAGCTCCACCAATTCTTTGCTTAATTCATGTGACACTCCTTGGCTCGGATACCTTATAAAACTATAAATCCCTTTTGTGTGTTATAGAATTACTGGTTTAGGTTTTGTGGCCATGAAGGAGGTTGATATGGCGGAAAATTAAAAAATTTTCACTAAGGATATCAAATTGCCATTCGGATTATTCCGGTCAGATATATCTTAAACATTAGCAACTCCCTGGAAAATTTTTTATATTTGGATTTTATATCCAGGCCTTATTTTTTTGTGGTTTTACGCCTCGTCAGTGTCGACATTATTAGAGGCGGTAAAGGTCAGGGGACAAGGAATATGAAAGAATACGGCCATGGCCTTTTGGAGGAACCATTCAGGCTTTCGTCTGGAGTGACTTCGGGAAATATGGATCGCCGGACGCGGATTCGGTCCTCCCGAATGCGAGGCCAGAGCGTTCTAGGCCGACACACACGAGCAGTCCATCTGGCGCCAGGCCATTTCGCACCATTCCATTTAGACTCGGTCCAAATCAGGGGGTCACACACGACAGAGCCGCGCCAAGCCAGGCCAGTGCGTGCCTACAAATTTCGCCAATTCACCATGCTCGATACAGCAAAAACAGTTGTACGTATTAATTTGAAAGTCCTCGTTGTCCAAATATGAGATTGAGACCTGAGTAGTAGTCACTGGTTCGATTCCCATTACTGCTGTTTTTTTTTTTTTTTTTTTTTTGCTTAACGTAACGGAAAACATACAACTGCCATAAGTACAGTTGATTACATAGTATAATTTTCTGATGTTATACAAATAGACCTATTCTCTCCTTACATATAGTTAATTTCATCATACAAAATTTTATACACAATTACAAGAAATATGTAGCAACTTATATACATTTTTCCTAAACAGCATTTAACAATACAAATAAGACAAAAAAAAAAAATGAGAATAGGAAATGGTTAAGAAAAATGGAGAGCATCATCTAATTTGAGAAACGTAGCATCAAGATAATGGAAAATTGCGTTTCAATTGGGGGGGGGGGGAGTGCATTGCAAGTTATCATTAAGTAAGAATGTACCAAGTTTTGAATTATTTAACGAGACTGTTGTGTGGGCCTACATTGTGTTGTTGCTGGCTACAAGTACAATTACGTTTGTGGGTAAGGATATTTTAAAGCTAACGAGCTTTCTTGTCCCTTTTATCTTTGTGAGATCTGATTTGTTTGAATGAAAACACTGTGTGAATAATGTCTAAAAAGTCACAAAGCAGTACAGAGGAGTTGGGGACTTCCCGTGGTAGAATCGGGATCTGGATGTCGTGGTGTTTTTGATATTGCAGTTGTAAAATCATGGCTTTGCTGGTATAATTGGTTGGACAGTTGCGTAATGAGAGCATTTTAAGGAATTTTTATAGGCCTTCAAACAGACGTTCGCCTGTTTCCAGCTTGTTGTTTTTTGTAGCTAAGTTCGCTGTGATCATGCCGCGACTTCAGCAGGCATGAACTTGAACTGTTCCAGTGGGTATGTCATGAATGACACACACACAATGCGCAACAGGTCTGCATTCTACAAACGCTTCGTTAACGCCACACGAGGTGGTTTTTTTATTTCTTCTTCTAGACAATTACATTGAAGCGTCTATTCTGTGCTGCGTAAAAGCGGCGAGGGTATCAGTTGTTACACTGTGGCGATACGCACCAGTGGCGGGCTGAAACATGGAGGAAGGAATTATATGGAGGAGAAGTGACGTTAAATCGGTGAAGCAAGCACTAAACTCTCCCGCATGGTGGCAGCACCGGCAGCGACCATATGGCGCTTCCCAACAATTAAGGTGTTCACATTGTGGTAGATGCAGTGATTATTTCATTTAGTATTGTGTATAAGTGTTTAAAAATGCCAGTTTGTGTTGCGTACGGTTGCACAAATAGGCCAGACAGGAAAGAACCTGGAATATCATTTCATAAGTAAGTTGAATTGTAATTATCGTTGTTGAAGTGAGCGGTAGACACCGCAAACTTTGCAGCACGTCTATAAATATTTAGTCATAGCTCTCAATGGGATGACTTTGTTCTCAAATTTTTCTTGGTGTAGTGTAGAAAATCAGCAAACTTGCTATTTTGCACATAATAGACTAGCATTATTTTTTAACGAGTGTTTAAAATGAGATTTAAAGGGGCGTGTTTTACTTCGCGATTCAGTGAATTTACTATTACGATTTCTTTCGTCACGTTGCTGATTATACTGACAATGGATGATGAAATTAACTGTTATGTGAGAAGCTGTGAGTTTTATTAATTTTTTAAATAGCTATTTCAGGCCATTGACTTAGGTTATTTTTAAAGCTTCATATAAGACTTGTTTCTGTTTGTAAATACGTCTATACCTATTTTTACCGATTTTGAAATCTTTCTCATCTTTTTATGTCGAAACAGGTTCATGCAGAAATAAAAATGGGCTTCATAAATAAAGAAGTTATTAGCCTTTGAACAAAATCAATTTGGGGAATGTGTTTCTAATTTAGTCTCTTTTTTTTTTTTTTTTTTTGTACAACATTCTCCCCCCCCCCCCCCCCCGTTTCTAAATCTAACTGAGAGATAATTTTTTTACAATTGTCCTAATAAGTAGGGCTGTGAAATTAGACAACACATCTTGATCAAGAGAATGTTCATTAAGGTGACTGAATAAACATTTTATTTCTGGTACCAGCCTACAAAATGTCTGGGTTGCTCATCCCTAGAGTGGGTCCCTTACTTTTTTTCTGGTCTAGGACACATTTCAGACTAACCACAAGTGGTAGTAATAAAACTGAAATATCCATTCTGCATGTCAACCATGTAATCATTGTGGCTTTGACAGAATTAATTTTTGGTCCAGCCTGCATCCAAACCTAAACCCCTCAATTTGGATGTTGTATATCCCCCAAACTAAGCAAGATATCGAAAACATTTATTCCTTATTATCGAGTTTTTTTCGTCTTGTTACATAAGAATCCATCATTGAATTTGACTTTTGCGAAATTTTTCTTCTGCATTTCAACTCAAGACACCTCACTTTTGAGACAGTATATCTCGAGAACTAGGTGAAATATCGAAAAATTTTACTCTTTATTTTTTATTTGTCTCGTCTTTTTAAATAAAAATTCTTCATAAAATTTGACTTTGAATAATTTTTTCTTCTGAATTTCAACCAAAACCATTTCACATTTGAGACAGAATATCTCGAAAACTAAGCAGGATAAGAAAAAATTTTATTCTTCATTTTTTATTTGTCTCATCGAGTTACATAATAATCCATCACCAGATTGTGGCGTCACGTTTATCCTAGAGTCCCCTTGAGGTGTTTGTACATATTCCCCGTGTTTGTTGGGAAGCGGTCAAGCCCCCACCACTCCGGCCATGCCATTGCCCCCCCACTCCTCCGCCGGCCTGCTTCACTCCCAAGCGTGGTAAAGGTCTCTTGCGTCGTCTCCATATTATTCCTTCCTCCATGGGCTGAAATGACTCACGGTTTAATATCTCTGGCCCGCAGCTCAAGGCTTAAAAACTATATCCTTGGCTGAGACACGTAATGCGTCCTGTGTTCATATCAAAGTCCATAGGCGTCATCTGAGAATAAGTCTGGCTATTCTAGTGTGCACATATGCCTGCCAGACTTGGACCTTAAACAGTCACATGTAACAAAAGCTGAGAACTGCCCAGCGAAGTATGTAAAGTGCAATGCTAGGGTTTACAAGAAGAGACAAGAAAAGGGCCGTTTACATTCGTTCGATAACCAAAGTGACAGACATCTTAGAAAGAGTCACTACCCAAAAATGGCAATGGGCTGGTCATAATGCTCAAAAAGAGGCGACAGATGGACTACAGCAGTTCTGAATTGGAAACCAAGGAATCTGAAAAGAGCAAGTCGAAGACCCCCGGATCGCTGGGATAGAGACATACGACGATTAACAGCCGTGAACTGGAAGAGAGTTGCTCAAGATTGATCAGCCTGGAAGCAATTAGAACAAAATTATATAGCATTAAATTGTATAATATAGTTCATCTGGCTTAATGAGGCTGCATCCTGAAACAAGCATTGATAAAGCTATAAAAATAAATAATATTAATAATAAGAAGAAACACACAAGAAATTTCTCGAAGTTCGCAAACATCTAAGATTTTGACATAACAAACGAAAATATGTCAATGACCAACTACAGACAATCGAAGAAAACTTAAAAAATTACAATATACATGATTTCTAAAAGACCTTCGCGAACCAAATCAAAGGGTACTCACTACAGAACGTATGTTTTAGAAAACGAAATGGTAAACTTCCCCTGACAAATAAAGACAACTGCCAAGAGCTGACCACTTATTTTTCACAGCTCTTAAATTGTCCGCAACCGAAAAAGAGGTTTCCGAAAATATTACAATCTGAAATAACAACAGAGAACTCATCACCGCCAACACAAGAAGAAATTTATGGACGTATTAAGAAACGTAAAAATAACAAACCATCAGGCGAAGATGGAATAGTAGCTGAACTTTTAAAAAATATAGCTCCAAATTCACTCAAAGAAATTACACAAATAATCCAAAACATTTGGCAAACTGAAAAAATCCCAGATGATTAAGAGTGCTCTAATCCAACCACTGCATAAAAAAGATAACAAATCAGATGTAAACAACTATAGAGGAATCTCCTTCCTGCCAGTCACATACAAAATTCTTTCAACCTTTGTTTTGAAGAGAGCAGAAGAGCAGTTAGAACCAAAATTAGCAGAATATCAAGCAGGATTCAGTCCAAACAGGTCGTGCCCTGAACAAATTTTCAACCTAAAAACTATAATCAAAATTCGAGCCCTTAGACAAAAATCCCTAGTATGCACATTTGTGGATTTCAAAAAGGCATACTACTCAATAGACAGGTCTTCACTATTCCAAATTTGAGAAGAAAGCGGACTAGATCCAAAAACAGGAGAACTCATAAAACAAACACTAATTGCACTAAATCTAAAGTAAAATTCATGGGAGAAATTTCAGAACCCTTTGACATTCAAGCAGGTGTGAGACAATATGATGGGCTCTCTCCTCTTCAGTTCAATGTCGTTCTAGACAAGGTTATGGAATAATGGGAGAAAGAACACAAGAAATGTAAGTACTGGAAACCAATTCCACTTGGCTTTCCCAAAAACAACCTCTATATACCTGGCTTTTGCGGATGATTTGGCGATACTAGCAGAAGATGAAGAGACTGCCATCAAACAGCTTGAGACATTCAAAGAATGTACAGAAAAGTAGGATTACAAATCTCATTTGAGAAAACTGAATTCATATGTTGAAAGACAGAAATAGCAAGTTTGAGAACAAATTACTGTAAATCAACAGGTTTCTACACTTTAAATATCTCGGAGAATTCATCGAACCGACAGGCCTTGAGAAACTCTCACAGCAAAATCGCCTCCAAAAAATAAAAAAAAGCATTAGGGTTAGCCCAAAATCCCTACAACAAAAAATCTATGTCAAGACAGGCGAAAATTTGGCATTACAACACAGTCATAAAACCAACAGTCCTCTATGCAAGTGAAACATTAACACTTCACAGAAAACATGACCTTGAAAAAATTAAAAAAAAGTAGAGAGAAAAATCATTAGAAAAATTGTAGGAGCAAGACTCACTAAATATAGTTACAGACTACAATCAATCAAAATAATGGAAAAGTTTTCAAACATCGAAATTGACATCAAGAAAAGGCGAATGAAATTCTTTGTTCACCTTAAGAGATTACCAGGAAGTCGACTGACAAAACATATAATAGATTATGTAAGTTCACTAAAAAATCCAACACCTCGGCTGAATGAAATTCGGAAGGTTCTTAAAAGTGCAAGCATAGCAGCACCAGACATCTTAGAATGAGACACATTCAGGCACAAAGTAGACAAATGGGAAGTTATAACTGAGCAATTAAAACAAAAACAATACAGACCAAAGTTTTCGGAAGAACGCAAACAAGCTTTCCTCGAAAGAATGAAAGCCTATTGAAACAATAAGAAGAACTCGAAGAAAACTTGATTCGTTCATTTGCTTACCGTCTTCAATTTATTGGGAGAATTTGCTAATAATAATAATAATAAAAAGTTCATTTCTCTCTCTGTGTGGTAGTTGTGAAGAATACTAACATGGTTCAGAGCCGTATTGAGGGGCTGAACCAGAGACTACCAGTGCCGGATCTAGGGGGGGTCAAACCGGGGCGCTTGCCCCGGGTGGCAACTCCAGAGGGGCGCCAAAATCTTGATTGAAGGTGTGGTAAATGGCAAATTCGTGTGGCGGCGACCTTTTTCTAGCTCTACTGCCCCGATTGGCAACCTTCAGGGGGCGGAAAAAATCGAAGAATAGCTCTAATATTGCCCCGGGCGGGAAATTCATGTTTGAAGGTGCGGCAATTTCAAGTTTTTGCCCCGGTTCGGAAAAATTCGTAGATCCGCTGCTGGAGACTACGACGTTTCTGTGATGACATTGGCTGCAGATTTCTCGATCTTCGCCATAGGGTCGAGTCTTGTAGGGTTCCCCTTAATAGGTCAGGTGTGCACTACACACGTGAATCGGCTACACGGGTGGCAGGGGCCGTGTGGAATGCACTGGGTGGTTTTTTAGGCTGAGGGAGGAAGACCCGAAACACGAAATTCAGTTACGGGCAACCAAATCAAATACAACACCGGAATGTAGGAGCAACGTAAAAGAATCTCGTCAGTTAAAAGTTCTCGTAATTAACTGTAGAAGCGTTTGTAACAAACAACCGGAACTTGAAAGCGTTATTTGTAGTACAGATAAGATAGCATGAACATTTTTCGTAAAGACAGATTACATTCTCATGGAGGTGGGGTATTTATAGCTGTGAGTAAATTTCTCCCATGTAATGAAATAGACGTCGATACGAACTGTGAAATCATATGGATTAAACTCAACGTTGCTGGGTCAAAACTCATCATAGGTGCCTTCTACCGTCCACCTGATTCGGATATAGCTATCGTCGAGGAGTTAAGAAATAATGTAAATAGTATAGCTAGCCGTTTTAAAGATCATGCTATGATTCTAGGAGGCGACTTCAATCTGCCTTATATTGACTGGCGTAATTACGTTCACATCACAGGTAGCAGGGATAAGGCAGCTTCTGAAGTAATTCTCGATTTGTTGTCAGATAATCATCTCGAGCAGCTAGTTAATGAACCTACGCGGTGTCATAACGGTAGCGAAAACATTTTAGACTTGCTGGTTACCAACAGGCCAGAATTATTCACCGACATTTCAACGACCACAGGAATAAGCGATCACAAAGCGGTAATTGCGACTATCAAATTAATGACCGAGCGAAAAAGGAAAAAAGGGCGGATTGTATACAAATTCAGTAAGGCCTCAAAGGAGTGTTTTAGAACCTACCTGAGGAATAAATACCATAACTTCAAGTCATCAAAGGACACCGTTGAAGAGATGTGGCATCGTTTTGTACATATAGTCAGGGAAGGCATGGAAATACATATACCAAAGCGGACAATAAAGGGAGAGGATGATCCACCGTGGTACACATGCGAAGTCAAAAGATTACTCAAAAAACAAAGGAAAATACACGCACCACTCAAGAAGGAAGGGGTGTCGCAGCGATTTAGAAACCTTAGCTGATTTAAGAGGACGTATTAAGAATGTAATGCGCGAGGCCTTTAAACGATTTTCACTCCAACTCTCTCTCTAAGAGTCTCACAGAAAACCCAAAGAAATTTTGGTCGTATGTACGAAAAGTTAATTGTACCAACAGCAATATTCCAGCACTAATTCGTGAAGGTTCCGAGGTTAATGAAAGCCGCGATAAAGCTAACGTACTAAATACTGTATTCAAAATTCATTTACAAATGAACATAAGGATAGTATTCCCGTTTTCCCACGCCGTGGCGAGTCGGTGATGGAATCATTACGAATAGATACTGCAGGTATCGGTAAGCAATTAGAGCTCCTGAAGTGGGGGAAAGCACCGGGCCCGGATGGAATTCCAGTAAGAGTACAGGGTGAGTCAAAAGTCGCAGTACACCCTTTTATTTCAAAAACTCTGCAGGAATTGGGAAACCTGAATATTCCAGTAAGGTATTGGTGAAGTGATCTATCTTTTACGGTATGTACTGAACATGGGCGCCATCTTGAAAATTGGCCATCTTGAATCTAAGTCAATTTTTTTAATGGAAAGGGAGTCGTGTGACACATCAAATAACATCAGAATTTTATCACAAGTTCATTCCTGTAAACAGATTTGAAATAGCAGTTGCGGTTCAAAAGTTACAACATATTTCGGTTAGAATTACAAGCCTGATTGTTCTCCAGAAAGGACAGTCATTTTATGTGTTCAACATGTTGTCCCTCTCGGTCAACGCACATTGAAGGCGCTGGATCCAATCGTCATGCACTCGCAGAAGGATTTCCGTAGAACAGCTGGCACACGCTCCTACAATGCGTTCCTGGATATGGTGTTTGTTTCTTATTTTCTCTGCATACAAAGTTGCTTTAAATGGCCCCACAGATAAAAGTCAAGTGGTGTGAGATCAGGTGATCTGGGTGGCCATTCCACAGAACCACGTCGGCCAATCCAGTGACCAGGAAATTGACCATCTAACCAGTGACGAAACAACTGCTCCGTAGTGTGGTGGAGCCCCATCCTGTTGAAAGTAGCAGGGAAAGCTGCCATCTTCATTCAGGACTGCGGGTAAAACCACTTCTTGCAGCATTTCCAGATAGCGTTGAGCATTTAGGTTCTCGTCAATGAAAATGGGTCCAATTACACGGGTACCCCATATCCCCACACCACACCATAACCTTTACGTCACCAACTACCTTGGAAGGTTCCATCCAGAGTGGATTGTGGTCACTCCAGTACCTGTGGTTATGACGGTTAACTTCACCACTGACATAAAAGTTTGCCTCATCACTGAACAAGATGCCTTGTGCAAAAGAGGGATCTTGTTGATGTTCCTCTAAGGCCCACGTGCAAAACTGCATACGACTGTCTGGGTCATCCTCTGCTAGGTGCAGGAGTAACTGAATGTTGAATGGATGCCATCGATGGGCATGAAGGATTCGTATGATCGATGACTGCCTGATTCCACATTCTGTTGACAACGTCGTGTGCTGCGTTGTGGGCTCTTCCAAAAGGACCCCAAAACCATTGTTGAGGTTGTCTCGTCAGTAGCACTTTTTGGACGGCCACTCCGTGGCCTTGTCAGCCACAGTCCCAGTTTCTCGGAATTTGGAAATTAAGCACCTGACAGTGTTGTGTGAAATTGGAGGTCTTTCTGCGTGCCGGTTGTTAAAATCTGCAGCTATGACACGGAAACTTCGTTCTCCAGACATCAAAATGATTTCAATTCTCTCCTCCTTGGTCAAAGCCATCTTCAGTTATCTGCAAAACAAAAGCTATGTAACTTTTGAACCGCAACTGCTATTTCAAATCTGTTTACAGGAATGAACTGTGAGAAAATTCTGATGTTATTTGTTGTGTCACACGACCCCCCTTTCCATTTAAAAAAATTGACTTAGATTCACGATGGCCGATTTCAAGATGGCGCCCATGTTCGGTACATACCGTAAAAGATAGACCACCTCACCAATACCATACTGGATATTCAGGTTTCCCCGTTCCTGCAGAGTTTTTTGAAATAAAAGGGTGTACTACGACTTTTGACTCACCCTGTATTTTCAGAGTATGCTGCAGAAATCGGGCCATTTCTGTCTGATATATTCAGTAAATCATTAGAAGAGCGAAAAGTACCTTCAGACTGGAAAATCGCGCAAGTAACTCCGATTTTCAAAAAAGGTGATCGAAGTGATCCTGGGAACTATCGTCCCATATCTATAACATCTGTTTGTAGTAGAGTTATGGAGCATATTATATGCTCGAACATTATGAATTTCTAGATTATAATAATTTGCTTACAACAAATCAACATGGATTTCGGAAGAAAAGATCATGTGAAACACAGCTGGCCCTATTTACACACGACGTAATGAAAGTTATCGATACAGGTTCACAAGTAGATGCAATTTTTTTAGATTTCCAGAAAGCCTTTGACTCTGTGCCACACAACCGCCTTTTAGCGAAGCTTCGAGCGTACGGTATATCGGATCAGCTTTGTGAATGGATAAAGGATTTTCTAACTGGTCGGTCGCAGTATGTTGTCGTTGAAGGAGAAAGTTCTTCTAATCTAGATGTTACATCGGGTGTACCTCAAGGAAGTGTAATAGGACCACTTCTTTTCTTAATTTTTATAAACGATCTCGGAGACAAAGTGAAAAGCCTTTTTAGATTGTTTGCTGATGATGCGGTTATTTATAGGGAAGTAAGAACTTTGGCCGATTGCTTAGAAATTCAGCGCGATCTGGATGTTATTTTGGCTTGGTGCGCTGAGTGGCAACTTACTCTAAATGTAAAAAGTGCAAGACAATGAGCATAACTAACAAAAAGAATCCGATTGTTCAGAAATACGAGTTAAACAATACAGTTATTGATATGGTCGATTCTATGAAATATTTGGGAGTAACAGTACAAAGGAACATGAAATGGGACATACACATTAATTCTTTAGTAGGTAGAGCAAATTCTAGGCTGCGATTCATAGGTAAATCTTGAAAAATTGTAATGAACAAACAAAGGAGATAGCGTACAAATCTCTTGTGCGTCCACATTTGGATTATTGTTGTGCCATTTGGGACCCGTTTCGTAAGGGATTGATCGAAAGTATAGAGAAAGTACAGAGAAGAGCCGCTCGATTCGTGACCGCTTGCTACAGTCCTTATGAAAGCGTCACAGAACTGATTAGTAGATTAGGTTGGGAGTCTCTGGTAGATAGACGACACACGTTTCGTTTAAACTTATTGGAAAACATGCGTACTCCACTTTCACTCATGAGTGTAGTGAAATACTTCTTCCACCAACCTATTTGAGTCGGAAGGACAGGAAAGATAAAATTAGAGAAATAAGGTGCCGGACTGATTCTTATATGAATTCTTTTTTCCCTCGTACCATTAGGGATTGGAATGCACAGCAAAGAGATTAGCTTTGGTGCTGAGCACCCTCTGCA